>JARQZK010000761.1:350000-452500 GCA_030704885.1 Cynegetis impunctata
AAGACCAAGAAAATATGATTAATAAAAAAACAGATGTACAGAATCTGAGCCCTATATACCCATACCTACTGACGTATTCAAACACGCCATACTTTGATGGACCGGTAGATGAGTGACTAAGACCGAATTGTAAAACTTCAAACAGATTTATTGGATATTTGACAGATTGATGTAAAAATTAGAAATTTCTTTCTGTATTTTAAGATAAGGATTATTAACGGTTTTAAATACATGTATGTTAGTATTATATATAAATTAAAATTAATTGTTGGATATATTTGGAATGACCACTGTTTATTTTTATTTTTTGTTTTGCTGGTTCATTGCCGAGCAGATTTGTAACCTCACATCCCAAGTAACAATTTGAAGACAGTTTCTATTTATTTAGGTTTTAAAAATGCTTTAATATGTTCAATAAATCGACATAGAATTTAAAGTAACCTTGAGATGAACTAAAAGTTCTTAGAGACCACTTTTTCTTTAATAAAGAATTTAATGCACTCTTTAAATCAAAATAAAAAGGCTATTTACTCTTAATGTCCTATTGATCTTATACTGGTTTTATGTTACTCTTAACATTGGCTATTTTAAAACTAATTTGCTATTATTAAGAATTAAATAGCAAGTTGGTTTTAAAACAATCCGTTCTGAGAAAAATAGTTTTAATGCAGCTTTATGGAGAACCCTTGTTGTATTCTTTAAATGAGTACATTAAGAGTATTATTAAGTTTAAAGGTTTTAATTTAGTCAATTTCGTTAAGAGAAATACCTTTTGGTCTTTGGACGACTTCATTAAAACTAATTAAATATCCCCTCCACATGCACGAAAACCATAGTGCAATTGAAACCAGCGTTACTTATAAAGAGTGTCCTTTCACTTCATATTTCAATCTGTTCGATTATAAAAGCAATACCTGGGAATTACAGGAAGAAATCTACGAAAACGACGATCAAATTCAAAATGAATTTCAAAACGACAATGAACTCATAAAAAATCTGCTTTTCTGCGAAGAGCTTAGAGAATTGGCAATCCTTTCAAACATGAGCCAAGGCACTGTTAAACAATAATACAACTCATTAATAAACGATTTCCAAAGACTATTCTTGAGCTAAAAATTTTTTTTAGGTTAGGATTCCATTTGAGCGCAAGACCACTTTAAATCAATAAGGTCACAATTTGAACATATTAAAGCATATTGGTTTTGAAAGAAAACGTAAACAGACTCCTGTGGGAGTGATTGGATTTATAGTGGTAAATAAAACGCTGTTTCAAATCTTGTGAGATTTGAAACATTTAATAAATGAACAATTAGTTTTAATCAAGATCACGCCATATTTCACTGCAATAAAGACTCCGCCATTTTGGACTTTTTCAATAGTAAACGAAAATAATATTATTATTCAAATAATTGCGTCTTGTATCTTCTTGAAAAACTGAAGAACGGTATGTCGAAATATGCCATTTGATTAAAAAATGCATTTAGATCCTTAGATGCAAAATAAAATTTAATGATATTTTTTCAGTATTTTTCAAATATGGGAAAAATATATTAAATGAGTGGCGCTCCAGTTATGTTGAAGTATTTTATTACTTTTAATCAGAAAAGTGCCATTCGTTGGTGAATTTTTCACCACAATAGGTTGCGTTCGAATATTATTTTATGATATGCTTAGCATACGTATGCGGTTTAAAATATTACCACTCTGCCGGCCATCATACAAACTCAAAAGTTGTCGAGTGTTAGTAAACAAAATAAAACTCTTTTAGGATTCATTAATTATTTTTAAGTTAATTTAGTCCGCGTTGAATACATTTTGAGAGCAAAATGTCAGATAATAAGTTTTAATTTATGTATTTGAAGTTGCCTTGAAGAACCCTTCAAGAATATAGAATTAAAACTTAATGGTTTTAATACAGTTTTGAAAATTAGTCTTGTAGGCCTTTTTAGGATGGGCCCTTTTTGGCTTGAATAAAAGGTGCTTTATGATGGTCTCAGGGATGTCTTGAAGATCACTTGATTTTATTCGAAATTTTATTGTATAGTTTTAAAGCGATCTTGAAGATCGGAATAAGCATTAATGTTACTTGGGATTGGTGAGTGAACTGTTCCTTTTGTAATGAATATGTTGAATAAATGAGAATACCTTGCAGATTGCCCTGAAGAAGAAAAGGTGTTTCGAAAGCTAGGCTATGAATAAAGAGTAAATACAATACGTGTATTATTGGCCAAGTTTCCTTAGATTTTAGATTCATATTATATATATATATATATATATATATATATATATATATATATATATATATATATATATATATATATATATATATAAAGGGTCCGTCAATAAGGGCGCGTGAACTTTAAAATTGAATAAAACAAGTTGTGTGTGAGGTAGAAACGAAATTTATTTTTCATTCGAAAGGGTATTCAACCCCATTAAGTATGAAAGATAACATCGTTCAAATGACCACCGCGGCTCCGTTTGGTAGCCCGGATCCGGGAGGTCCAATTTTCGATGACTCTGGAGCACATATCGGCCTCAATTTGAGCGATGGCGTTGCGTATGTTGACTTTGAGGTCATCGGTGTTTAGAGGCTTGTTGGCGTAGACCAGCGACTTGAGATAGCCCCAGAGAAAAAAGTCTAAAGGCGTTAAATCGCACGATCTCGGTGGCCAGTTGATATCGCCTCCGCGCGAGGTGACCATGTCCGGAAATCGCTCGTGCAGAATGTCCATTGTGGCATGGGCTGTGTGGCACGTGGCGCCGTCCTGCTGGAACCACATGTCGTCCGTGTCCATATCATCCAGTTTAGGCCAAAAGAAGTTGGTTATCGACCTGTAGCGCTCCCCATTGACGGTTATGGCCGCCCCAGCTTCGTTCTCG
The DNA here is from genome assembly GCA_030704885.1 of Cynegetis impunctata. NCBI lineage: Eukaryota > Metazoa > Arthropoda > Insecta > Coleoptera > Coccinellidae > Cynegetis > Cynegetis impunctata. Next base: position 352,884 of record JARQZK010000761.1, read on the forward strand.
AAAAAGTACGGACCGATGATGCCGCCGGCCCAAAATCCACACCAAACAGTGAGTTTCTGGGGATGCATTGCCACTTGGTGGACCTCGTGTGGGTTGTTCTCAAATTCGGCAATTTTGCTTGTTCACATACCCGTTCATCCAGAAATGAGCCTCGTCGCTGAAGATGATTTTTCGGCCAAAATGGGGGTCTGCTTCCAACTGCTCCAGAGCCCAGTCAGCGAACGCCCGACGCTGTCTGTGGTCGTTTATCTTGAGCTCCTGGGTCAATTGGATTTTGTACGGGTGCAGACCCAAATCCAGATGCAAAATTCTGCGAGTTGATGTCTCCGAAAGGCCAAGTTCCTGTGCACGACAAAAAATGGACTGCCTCGGTTTCTCGCGCACACTCTCACGGACAGCAGCGATATTTTCGTTCGATCGGGCGTTTCGTCGACGTGTCAGTGTTGGCTGGTTGTTTACTGAACCAGTCGACTCGAATTTGCCCACCAATCGACGGATAGTCGACTCTACAGGCCGATCATCGCGACCGTAAAATGGGCGAAGTGCGTGGAACGTTGCTCGAACTGATGACCCATTTTCGTAAAACAATTTAATAATTTGCACGTGCTGCTCGACACTCAAACTTGCCATGGTGATTTGGGGTTATATACTGAACAAATGACAGCAACTTTGACAGCTCTACCTCGAACAACATGGCCGCACCCTTCCGGCAAACTTCGCGCGTCCCTATTGGCGGACCCTTTATATATATATATATATATATATATATATATATATATATATATATATATATATATATATATATATATATATATATATATATATATATATATATATATATATATATAGAAATATGAGATGTTTAAATTATAATTTTTTTATTTATTTGGGCTCACATATTCAAGTGAGTAAATTAATCTCTAGTAATGCCGACTTTACACTCAATTTCCTAAGAGAAAAAAACACTGTTTTGCAGGATATCGATGAAGATGAAGACTGTATAGTTGGGTGACCAACACTTGAATGAATTGTCATTACCTGTATGACAGTGACCTTGATGTTTATCTGAAACACCCATTAGAAATAAACATTATAAAGTTTCATTCACTTACTCTTTGTCTATTTTCAAAAGCAACTTGTTTCTGTTTACTAGTGGTAATGGCAGGATTTATGTCATATGGCTTATATCTAATATCTGATCCAGCACTATTTGCTGGCGACTTGGCAGTGTGCGGCCTCAAACTTGTATTGTTTAAGTATTGCATATCTGTAAAGGACACATGGTTGTTCACCATTCCCATATTAGAGTCACTTGAACCACCTAATGCTTGATGTTTCTGAGGTATTGATTTATAGCATATGGAACATACTTGTACCATTCCTGGAACAGATGATATTCATATGATATATCTTATCAAGTAAATATAACACATTTTTAATATATTACAACTATAAGCGACAGGTATAGTTTAAGATATTAACTCTAACTCTTTCTGTTAAGTAAGAATATGTACGCAGAATTCTATTTATTTCAACTCTTAATTCTCATTTCCATATGTAAAATGTGAAACTATTGCATCTTCGAATTTTGCTGTTAATCCTGTATGAAAAATGCAAATACAACATTCTACCAACCGTTGTAGAGCATAAATGCTAATAATCAATATCTACATTTTATAACAAAGTGTAAATTTATAGATTAATCTTGGATTCTATTTCATTATGTTTGATTATAAGATGAAACTAAATAAAACTTATGGAAAACATAGTTTGTATTTTTCCTTAACAAGTTGTTAAAATGAAACTACAATTGAACTTAATGCCGCATTTTGTCTTCAAATGTTGTGATTACAAATTTTCCAATAAATATTCACAATTGTACGCACATAACAGCAAAAATTACTGATATTTTATATCTTTTGATAAATTTTCAGAAAATTAAAACTCTGGAAACTTAAATATATGAAAATAAATATATGTTTTTACTCTATGGACGAATACTTAGATTATAAATTTGTTTGAGGTTGTTCTGTTCATGTATTTTATTGCCGTAAACACTATTTATGTGACATGCCATGTAGATGTTTTTTTTTATTGATGGTTAAATAAATAATTGATTGATAAATAAGAAAGTTCTAGCATGTGTTGTTTCATGCCAGCGATTGAAATAGAACATTCACATTAAAATGCTTCACATGATGAGATACCTGTTATGTTTTCATCAATGACTACAATTAAATTCATGAAAAAATATATCATCACAATTTACACTTTATAGTTGGAAGAGCAAGTATTTACAAATACCCACATCATGAAGCTGCTTCACTGATGCATGTTGAGAAGGAAATTTAATTCAAAAAAAATATTTTTTAAAATTACAAAATTTATCAAAAATAATACACTATAGTCTGTCCAGCGACCGTTGGCGTGTACGTCACCAATTGTATATGACGTCGATCGTGAACACTGTTGCCAGACGTAATAAATAATCTTTTATCTACATAGCTAACCCAATTTTCAACAAAATGAGATATCTTGCATGATTGACATGGCGGGGATTTTTAGCGGTAAATTCAAATTGACCATCATTCCCTACCAGAAGTGTCTATCTATATGGAATCCATATTCATCGATCGATAAATCAAAATTAATTACAAAATCTTCTAGGTTACTCGGCGACTGTCAAACGTGAAATGCCGATTACCGTCGCGTTGGTCCAGAGGGTCCGACAACATTGCAAATTTTTCAATTAAATGACAACTTAACAAACATTCAACTTATTTTCATTACTCGGAATATTAGTTTTTCTTGAGAGATACATACGATTTGATATGTTAAGAACAGAATATTTGCCGAAATGGATGATCCGGTCACTATCACCATATAACTACTTTTTCAGAAAATTACTTACGACAGATATGAATTTTGACCTTTTCGAATTTTATTTATTTGGGTAGGCAGCCTTGCGTCGTTATTTGCGCATGACTGTGACGTACACGCCAACTTAGACTGGACAGACTATATTAAGATAATTATTGTATTCTTGCGTTTGTTGATAATGCAAATGGAATGTCGCAAACAAGTCAAAAGAATGAACCTATTAATTGGACAAAAAAATCATTGTTTGAACCATATTCTAAGCTACAATGATAAGGTAAATATTTTTCAAAAGGAATAATTCAATTTCCTAAACTCCTACTTTAATTCAATACCTAAGATAAGATTTTCCAATCGTTTCAGCATTTGGAATAATTACTCACCTGAGTTGACAAAATTTCTATCATACAATCAATATAACCGCAGTGAATGAAAAGGGTGAAATAAGAAAGTACATATTACTAATAATAGTAATTGATGGATGAAACATAAGATAACGTGTATTGTTTTTCCTGTTTTGTATATACTGCAAGATCTTATACCACCTGTGATTAAAAAGGGACACTCTTTATTAAGAAATAATATTGGCCAATATTTATATCAGTTATGTACATTCAAATAAATTTCTGTCGTGTTTCTTCAATGCTACTATTTTACTCTCAAAGATTTTCTTCTAAGGTTCTGCACAGATGCAAAATAAGAAAACCTTCAATTTGTTATTTTCATTATATTGAAAATGAACTATATTACATGAACCCATAATCAAAGAACTTCTCACTAAAATTAAAATGATAATAATCATGAAAATCAAGAGTTTCCCAAAATAAATAAAATTCTAACTTAACTCGGTTATCTGCACTGAAATCTGACAATATCATATTTTCATATATGGTGCTAAGTGGGATAAATGAACGATTAGAAAATTTCATAATTTTCAAAAAATGTATTACCTTGAGGACTTATAGGGCTGGCGCCAGGTGGCGCTTTGATATTAGCGATGAATGGAAAGAAGGGTTCGTTGTCAGTATTAGGTCGACAGTAAAAAAGCCTTATACTACTTGAGGGATACTCCAAGGCACAGGTGTAGCAAACAAAGGTTGTCGTATCTAAGGTCGACGATACCCGTTTTCTCAGAGTGTAGTTTCTTTCGGCGTGAGGAACACCTTGTGCTTGAAATGCCTGCCATTGTTTCAATAAGTACTGTTGACAGTCCACGCAAGCTTGAACTTTGCCGGCTGAATCAATCGGTCGCGATCTGCTGGGTCTGGGATGTTCAATCAAACTTGGAAAGAACGGTTGGTTGACGGCTTCGATCTGCTGTTTGGACGCGATAACATCCAAACTGCCCCTCCTGAATTCGTCGCCGCACACGTAACAAACTTCGGTGACTGAGTTTTTGTCCGGCATACTAAGATCTAATATATCCGTTCCAGTTGACGAATTGGAATTTTGACTATGGAATACTGGCACCGAAACGCACTGAGTAGGTTGAGATGTTGCTGGGATTACTTGTTGCGGTTGAGAATGGGTTAGGTCTAGTGCTGAGTCTAATGATACTGAATCGTCAAGTATCCGATCGTGATTTGTGACCTGAAAGCAAAATGCCATTTAATAAAATTGGAAAAGTAGTTACGAAAAATTTGTTTCTAATTAAATATATTTATTTATTTTATTAAACGCACATGCCATTTCACATTTATGAAACTAACCTACCACAAACTACCTGCCCAAAAAAGGAAAAAAAACTAAAAAAATTAAAAGATAACAATTTAAAATTCCCCCTTAATAACCAAGCTCATTTTTACAAAATATTATTTACACTAGATTTTAATAATGTCCAAATTTCACTCTAGTGTCTGTGTAGTAGTTTTTAAGAGAGAAAAAAGAACTTGATAAAAGATTAGCCTCACAGGCATTTGCTAGGCGCTGTGCTCTCAATAAAGTAATGCTAAAACCAAGGGCGTCGCCAAGGGGGGGCAGGTAGGGGCAGTTGCCACCCCCCCTAGAGGTTCATGTAGTCAAATGCAAAGAAATCAATGTCCTAAGTCGGAGTTAAGACTGAGTCCGACGTGAGCGTTTGCGGTGTCCATAATTGTAATCTTTTGTCGAATCATTCTCTACGTTGATTGACTATCGTTATGGTCAGCATTGCTATAAACTGTGTTTTTAGGTTATGTTTTTTTGATAGACTTTAAAAGTTGAAGAACCTATACTAAAAGTTGTTTGCTTTGATACCCATCAAAATGAACAGTGTTCAGTACAGATTTCTCAACTTTGAAGTTAGTTTGCTTTGCACCCACTGGAGTTAGTTTGGACAGTGATTCAAAACTCTTCGGATTGTATATAAAAGGGAATAGATTTTTCAGTTATCATTCTTCTACCTACCTATATGAAGTACATTATTGTTGCACAGCGAATTAAAAAAGGAAAAAGCCTAGCGGAAGGAGCAGTGACAGCGATGAACAGGATGAAAAAGTTCAAAGGAAAAAGAGAACAAAATGGAAACAATATCTCATAAATCTAGGTCGGTTACCACAACGGCAGATACTCAGTCTCAGGAACTATAGTTCCGAACTCTTATATAGGCACAAGTCCTTATGATGATTCCGAGGCTGACCTGCCGATACCTTGCTCGTCCAAAGATCTCGACTTGGATCCCGATTCTGTAATAGATGACTGCAACGAAAATGACATCGGTATATTTATTGGACGAGCATCGTTGTTATCAACCGAAAAGAAGAAGGAATTGCTGGACAACTGTTGGTCCTCTTCTGCGACATACAATTTTGTGGAAGACGCCAAACATTTAAAGAGAAAATTTAATTATTCTTGGTTGGAAACGTACTCTCCATGGTTGGCTTATTCCAGGCTCCAAAAAGAGTCATTTTGTATATATTGTACGTTTTTTCCGCCAAATCCAAGCACTTTTCGAGGACTATTTGGATAATTCATCATAAGGCCATTTTGTAAGTTCAAAGATTTTCACGAGCAGTGCAAGAAGCACATCGAAACCCACTTCCATAAGGTGGCACTGGAAGCTGCTAAATAACTTCTCGGAAGTGTGCCTGTAGATGTGCAAATACTCTCAGGATATTATTGAAAAAAACCGAAAAATTATATCATCTATCAATTTCTACATTACATTTTGCGGGTCGCATGATTTAGCTCTGAGAGGTATACATTATATTCTCGAGGACTTCTACAAGCTGCGAATTGACACATTGAGCATGCTCCGGGGTACAAGCAATTTTACGCAAAAAATACGCGAACGCTTTGTTCTTTCATTGCTCGTCCCACAAACTGAATCTGGTATCACGAAAGATATAATTAGATTTTTTCGGGAATCAGTTTTGAGAAGGAAGTTGATCTCAGCGTTATTGATGTCCTAAAAGAGGCAAAAACCTTTTCCTGAAACAGGAAAAGCATTGAAAATTTTGATCGCTCTATCGTGCACAACGTGTACGATAGAGTAGAGTGATCGTTTAGCAGACTCAGGAGACTAAAAACCTGGTTAAGCACTCTGGGGGAATATCGCCTCAATGGTCTGGCCATGATGAGTGTGCAAAGAAAACATATCAATGAAAACTCACAAGATTTTCATAATAAAGTGATCGAAAAATTTACAAAAAACCCACGAACATTGTGTTTGAATTAACTTAATAAAAAAAAGCTCTCTCTCTACTACTTCATTATTAAAATCTTGTAACTGTCAATGGACAATTTGATTGCCTCCAAATTCTTTTAATTCTATTATTATTTTATCCAATATTTTGTCACAAATTCTTTTTGTTCTATTATTAATAACTTTGCTTTTAACTGTATTCAAAATTCATACTCAGCCCATCCTCCATATATCAACTGCCCCCCCCCCTGAACTACCGGCTGGCGACGCCCTTGGCTATAACCATAATTAGTTGAAGCAAAACTTATATAAAAAACTTGAGGCACAATTTGCTTGATAAATATTTACCATCAATAAAATTATTCGCCATCTTGTAAATCAACATTATGTCAAAATTTTTTCTACGTAATTCTAATGTCCTTTTTTTTTATTCGCTTCTGGACTTCATTATAATTATCAAATGTTGATGGTAAGCTCATTTTGAATGCTATCCTCTTAAAAAATTTCCTCTGTACTCTTTCAATATTATTATTATGTATGTTATAGGCCGGAGACCATACCACTGACATACTCCTTATGTTAGCACAATAAACATATATGCAATTTCACTAATATTATAAGGTAACCAATATAATGAATTCGAAATAAAAATTCTGAATCGATGAAAATAATTCAAGAAAGTTCTGCGACAGCATAATTTTATAACGTCAAGGAAATGTGAAACTATATATTCATATTTACGTGAATACAATAAAAGAAGATTGAAGATACGAATTAAAATAGTAATAATTTTTTGAGGGAATTCTTATATTTCATGGTTCGTTGTGGATCATTTGAAGCATTTTTTTTGTATAGGTGCAGCTACCTATTGGTAGGGATATATAAAGCAGGATCTGTCGTGGGGTTGAACGTCAGTTTCTTACCAGTGGAGTGCAGAGAATGAATAAACACAAACAGTGAAGTGTGAGTAATCGAAGTGATACAGTGACTGAATATAAATTGTCGAAAATTAATTGTGAAGTGTTTAAGAAAAGTGTTCTTAATAAAAAGATTTGATTTATATTTTATACAATGCCTAGACGACCTTTTTCTGTATCTCCTATAGTTACCGAGATACCCTATACAAACATCGAAATTTGCCCACCCTGCACACAATTGAATGGCAAAAGCGAGGACCTCCTCATACAATCTCATAGAGTGTGGTTACACGACAGAATTTATCCCACGGATATAGTTGTAAAAAAACATGATTTACGAACCATGCGGGCCATTAAACCCCAATTCGTCATGTATGAGTGATGAAAATGTACAAAAAATACCCAAAATCATACTTGGACGACGACCAAACGGAGATAATGGCTATCCCAAATAGCAAATACAGAAGACAATCGCCCACAAAAAGTGGCTTCACACCAAATTACAAATACGAGCAGAAACGAAATGGAAATAGATGATCAATTGATAGAACCATGCTACTTTCCAAAATGTTACAAGCACACATAAACTTAGAATACTGCAATTCCGAGAAATCCATTAAATATGTCTGTGTGAACAAAGGCAGTGACATGACTGTATCTCGAAGAGCCAAAGACAGCAAACAACAAAACAGAAACGACGAGATTCTCATGTATCGAATGGGAAGATGTATCAACAATAACAAAGAAACGTAGCAGATTTTCAGTTATCGTATACACGATGGCAAACTTTGAAGATAGTGTTAATTTCCCTAGAGAATTTTTAAATTCTTTTCAAGTGCCAGGAATGCCATTACTGCCATTACAGCTGTCGACTGAAAATTGGATCTCAGAAATATGAACTCTAATAAAAAAAAATAATCGAAGCCGAACTTATGATTGGAAAGAACAAACACACAGTATTTATCCCCAGAATACCACTGATCTCTACTGAATTGGCATTCCAATTTAAAAGAATTCAATGAAATTAGCATTTAGTTTCACAATCAACAAAGCGCAAGGACAAACTTTAAAATATTGCGGCATCAACCTCAAAGACTCCTGCTTTTCTCACGGTCAACCATACGTAGCTTGCTCTCGAGTAGACATTCGAAAAATTAATAAATATATACTTCAGATAACAAATTGAAAATGTTGTTTATAAACAAGTATTGTGAAATAGAAATGTTGTATTTTGAATATATTTTCAATAAAAAAAAGTGAGTGCGTACAAAGAACACATGTCAGAAGTGAAACTTCTTCGGCCAACTAATTTTTAAATCTAGTTTGTATTTATACTAATCTAAAGCTTCAGATTTCCGAGTCTTACAGGGAGGGAAAAAGGCAGATATTTTAGGAATTTAATGAAGTTAATTGTAATTAAAATAATGAGTGTCGAAAATTAATAAAATTGATTGTTGTTCGGCAATCAGACACGTTCGCCGCCTAGCCGCGCCGTCTTGAATTGTGAAAGCTGAACCGTTGTCGCGGAATCGCGACCGCCATTCTCGCGTCGTTACGTACGCGATAGTCGTGTTCGAGATGAAAATTTCGTCGTCTGATCGTAGAGTACGAGACACACGACGACGGTCACTTTCTTAAGCGCACAGTAACACGATCTCCCTTTCTCTCTCGCGCTCTCTCATTCGCTCTCTTCCTCCTCTCGCTCCATGGCTATGTTCTTCATGCTACGTTCGCCTTTTCTCACTCTCTCTCAACCGGTCTCAATCGCTCTCTCCCTCTTCTTGGACACACATCTGTTTTTTGGATTGATTGGGCCGATACATGGTGTAAATTAATGAACATATTAAAACAATGGTTAATAATAGCAATTTACACATTTATTGAAAGAAATAACGCATGACCCACGTTTCGGTTGAACTTCACCTTCTTCAGATGCTAATGGCAAACTAACTATGTTTCTCTGTTATATCGAAAACAAGAAATAAAGAGATGACATATTGTGTAGAGGGGGTAAATAGAAAGATGGTTACAAATAATTATTAGAATAGGAAAAACCAATTCTGAACTGATAGTCAGGTAGTTCGGTAATTTTGAAAAGATTGAGAAGGGGGCTTGAAGTATGATCGATTTGGCTATTCAATAGGGAGACCGGAATGCTTGTATTTATTTATCTGTAATGATTCTAAAAAATTAAGTTTAATTCCCTTACTACATTTGATATTTTAAAATCAAAATTGAATGTGTGATTTTCTTGGATTAAATGGTTTGCATAATGTGAATCCGACTTTCGATTAACAAAGCTACATTTGTATTCTGAAACAACACACATTGTTTTAACATATCTGTTTCATCCCACATCCGTAAGCATTTCACCCTCATGCGCGCAACGTAGATTCACTTTAAAAATTTGTACCTCTAAAATATAAAAGTTTATCCCTTTATTCCAACTAACACACAATCCCATAACTCCCTGAGCGAAGCCTGGCACCCCAGGTAGTAATACTATATACTCGAGTGTAAACTACAAAATAACGATATTGAGCGGCATAATGTAAATAGAGATTCTAAGTTATCTATATATTATTTTGAATACAACAGATAAGCTAAAAAATTTACTGAACCGACAAAATTACTAAATCAATTGCCTTCTAATATCAAATTATCGATAATCTTTAATTTCAGAAATTTTAATCTAGGTGAAATTCATAAACTGGAGTATTTTATAATGGTCTTGAACATGTGGGAATTTGTAATGGAATGATATGAATATCAGAAACTAATAGTACTATCGTTTCAGATAAACTTTGAAACTCATGAAATAACGAGCAAAGTAACTTCATCTCAAGTAATTTTATGAATTTCTGAATAAATCCTGAGAATTACTTACATAGATTGATAGTATTTAATGTTCTTGCTTGAAGTATGCGACGCGCAGAAGTTCACAAATATTTGCACAGCTTCAACTGTTATATTTTCGAACGGAATTATGGAAAATGTTATCATTTTTTTTAAGGTCACATAAGTTCACTTCAATTTACAAATAAATATGACCCTAAATATAACCTATTGACTCCAGGCTATCGCCAACCATCATTGTACTCCAGGCAACTCATGAATGCTGATGTAAATAAAAAGTTCACAGAGATCACGAACGCACGAAGAAATACTTTAATAAGCTACAGTTTTCGAGCATCAAGCTGAACATATTCGCATTTTCCAGGTTAAGCACTTGCCACCGAACACATAATGGTCATTTATTTATCAAGCGCGTTAGGATCTAGTAACGCACGTGGTGCATACAAATTAATATTTTATTCACTAAAAAATTACTTTATTATAATGAAAAATCGATTTTAAAATCGGTCCATTGCTCCTATACTTTCCATTTTCCTTCTCATAGTAGGCATGTCATTTGTTGATATTTTGACGTTTGTGAATATTTTTGTCATCATATTAAGTGAATGTCATTGCTGCTTTCTTTGTGTAGTCTTATAGAAATAATGGAAATGAATTTACCCAAGAATATCATAGAAAATGCAGCCAAAGCTGCGAATAATTCATTGCCGGAGAAATCCAGAGTCGTATACGACAAGGATTAAGAAGTATTTAATCAATGGAGGTTGCTTCATTTCTCCTCGTACAATAAGCGGGCGCTATGATCCATAATGCCCGCTCATTACGCCCTAGGGCATAATGAGTGTAATTACAGCAACCGTATCTAAGGAAAAATCAACAAATAATATACAAGTGAAATGAATTAGGAAGATGTTATATAATTAGAAAATTGGAAAAAAGTGTATTTTTTGACTAAACTGTTTATAAATAATTCAATTTTATCAACTTATTTTTTAACAATTTATATCTAACGCTAGAGATATGGGGCGCCACTATCAAGTTTCTGCCTCGATTCAAAAAAATCTTAGATCCGGGCTGCAAGTCGGTACGTTAATGAGAAATTACTTCACAAATTATATATTATATATATATATATATATATATATATATATATATATATATATATATATATATATATATATATATATATATATTATGTGTGTGTGATTTCCTTTATTCCTGGTTCATTCAAATACTCACTGCGACTAAATTCATACATCAACCCATTTATATCAATTTTTTGACATCGACTTTCAGTTTTTGCTTCTCACTTGCAAAAGACAAAACGAAAAGTAAACTTTTAAGCGGACTGTAAAAGTGAGAACTCAAAAAACTAAAACTAGTTTTCAGCTATCCTCCCCTCCCCCTTCGCAAGAGACGCTACTGATTCAGTGACCCACCAGGTAATACTAACAAAAAATAAGTATTACTTCGTAGATTATGCGAATCTCACAAGATCGTTATCATTAGTATAAATGTTTCAATATTTTTGCGTCAAGACAACATTTGACTAAAATTTAAATTCAAAATATCTATTTAGATACCTATATTCTGAATTAAGTGATCCTAATTCAGATAAAGACAATCATCAAGTTTGATCGTAATTAATCATACTTTATAAAATACGTTCTTTCCATAATAATACCAAGTTTAAATTATTTTTATGATTTGTGTAATCGAATATAAATAATAAGGTAAGGTGGACGTGCGCTATACATTTTGTCGAGTTCACCTTTAAACAGCTACATAAAATCTGCTTTTTATGCTAGAGAGATTATTAGTTTTGCAAAAGAAACTTCTACCACTTCTGTATTGTTCTGTGTCATAGGATTCCGCGAAAAATGGAAATTTACATTTTTCATAAACGAAAAGAAAAAAAAGTCCCTAGTATGCACTTGCCCCATAAAATGGGGCAAGTGCATAACCCAGCCTTCGAAACGTTACAAAGACTAATTAGTGCACGACGGAGCAAGTGGCAGATAGTTCGATTCCTGATGTTTTAATGGTTTTTGAATTTTTGAAAATCGGAGCATAACTCTCTGAGATACAGAGTTTGACAGCTTGTCGAACAGAAATTTACTGAGTGGTTAGAAAAAAATCAATTTAAAAATGTGATCAACGTTATATATTTATTTCCATTGAACAACTCAAACCTTTTACTATAAAAATTCAACAAAATCGCAAGACTTTTCCTCACAAAAGGGTATCAGAATTATGTAAAAAATTAAAAATTCTACAATACAACAATAAAAATTTTTTTTTAGTATTCTTACGTAACTAGGAAATAAGTAAAACAATATTCATCACTAAACGTTGTAACTAGATAAATCAATATTAAAAATCGGTTCCCCTCGCCTACCAACTTTTGGTGATATCATTGGCTCATCTTTATCAAATTCATTGATCGTTTTCTTGCCCAAAAATTGAACGATGACCCAGTCACCAACAGCCATGTCATTAACTTTTTTAAAGTCTTAGTATCTTCTCTCTGCTCTTTCTTCTTCTTCCATTTTTCTTAAATAAAAAACGTGAGGGGGCAAGTGCGTAGCATCCTGCACTTGTCCCACTGTTGACTAGCGCACTTGCCCCGACACCTCAATTTTTTGAGGTAAGTGCAGAGTACAGCCTAACTCAGGCGAAATGAACAAATATAATTAAATTCAAGTTTTATTCTAGAACTACAATATTGAAAGTATGTACTTAGTATGAGAAATATGCAAAAAATTGTAAAATGTGGTGGATCAACTGAGATGACCTAGACCAACAACACCGAGAATATAAGGACTGGAGGCTGCCGAATGACGTCACAACAGGCAGGCATACCCGAAGTCACATCGTTGTGCGTTGGATAACGCGAACCGCAAAAGTATTAGGTTTTTTGAAATTTTTGAAGGGCTTCCGGTTTAAGGAGAGTACCAGTCGTCAACTGAGCCCTTCTTTTGTACCCCATTCGATTTTATTATGGAAAAACGAAATTTCAAAGCAAATACCATTACTACCAAAACTTATGTAATCAAAGTCTTCAATTTGCGAATTTTACATGACGCTAATCGGTCGTTTGATTTTCCACATTAATTTTTAACGAGTATATTTACTGTACAGGTAATCACAATTTTTGCAATCTCATGAATTGTATAAATATTACATTTGCTATCATTATGAAGATGGTCGTTTTCTGAGAGAAATTTCAAAATATATTGAGTAACAAATGCCCGTTTATTATGAACTGTTAAAAAAGTTTCTTCGAAATCATCTAAAATTTTGTTAAATATTATGTATGCATATAAAACTATTCGTAAGATAACGTCTTTGGGTTAAAGTGTTATTCGAATACCGATATCTTGTCTTGTTCGATGTACGTAATTTCAGTTGCTCAGATAAAAAAGCTAAAGCTCCATCTAAAGATGAGTTATTTTGGAAACTGTCCTCAATATCTAACTAACTAATTCAACGCCACTGAATCTAATAAACTGGAAATATGTTTTAAAACTTTTTAAATTTCTTCGCTTTTCTCAGGAACAAGTTTTTCAGCGCTTTTGTCGATATTATGCAACAAATCTTTGAATTCACTTATATTATGGGAAGTAAAGGGAGTCTTCGAATCAGGTTTAAGGTCGTTTCGCAGTATTTGTATTTCTCATTCATATAAAAAATTTTCGACTTTTAAATCGAAGCTTATTATTATAGAATACGTCATTACAGGCCCAGGAGAATATTTCAATCTGAATAATGTGACTTTACTAGTATCATTTATTTTGAACCAGCCTTTAGGCAGTTGAAATGAGTTTAAAACATTAAGAAAATGTTCAAAATCATAATATGAAGATCTATTTTCACAAGCTTCAAATTCGATTTTACTATTTCTAATTGCATTCGCGAAACTTTTATTTTCTAATTCGCGGAGTTTTTCTACACGACTAAGGCGAAATTCAATTGTTTTTAATAAATAAGAAGGACAAGTTGGGAGTTTGGTGGGCACAACATCGTGTTTTAGTCTAGGAATTTTTGAACTAACAGTTACCTATATATTCGCCGGTTTTGGAATCCGTTACAGTATAACAAGTGATTATATTTTCCTTGGCAGAATGTAATTCACAGACCCTAGAGAACTTCGATGGAGAAAATTTTTCCCGGTGAATAGCTGCCACCCATTTAGCAGACATTACTTCATCCGTTGGAAAACGGAAAAGGTGTACTTTTGGTCCATTTTTATAGTTACCGCGAAATCCCGGTACACAGCAACTATATGGCATTTTAAATATTTCGTTTCGGTGACACACCACTACCACTACACAAAAATAGCACACTAATTATTCCTGTTACAACAAATCACAAAAAAAAACAAGGAAGAAAAACCCACGTCGCTCCTGTGATGAAAAAGTAGGGTTAACCGGTGAAGCTGAATTCGCTTATACCTCGCTGTGCTTACGTCACGCCACTCTGACGTCAGAGTCCCCAGTCCTTAGATTTCGGTGTTGTTGCCTAGACTCCTTCCAACTTGACACACGAGACTAAACCACATGGTCACTTTGAAACCGCGCCAATACTGAAGCGCACTGCCCTGGAGCGCCTCTACCGGCAAAGTTTTTATGGTTATAAAGTTCGCAACAGAACCCACAGATGGTAGATCTCTGACTCAAGCTTAACAGGACAGAAGAGGGCTACTATGCACTTACCCCGAAAACGCACTTGCCCCACCTTACCTTATATCATTTGCAGTTACAGATATCAAAAAACACGTGAACTGCAAAGCTCCGTCACAAAGGTCGTATTTTGTGAAAATTTCAACTGTCTATCTATCGCGGTTCTTGAGATACAGCCTGGAGACAGACGGACGGACGGACGGACAGACAGCGAAGTCTTAGTAATAGGGTTCCGTTTTTACCCTTTGGGTACGGAATCCTAATAGGAATATGAACATAGTACATTGCATACCTGTGGTTTCACTGACGCATTGTACTTCGAATCAAAGCAACAAATTAACGAAATTCACTTCTTAACACTGAATTGCATTTTCCTATATTTTTAACTTCATCTGTGTTTGTACCAATGCTATCAAATTATTAATCAAACATTTACCCAATCCAAAATAAACTAAAATTGAATAATGTTTGAACATTTCTTTATCAAAATAGGGACAAAGTACTATTTTCGTTACTATTGCACACAATAATGCTCGTAAATAACCTTTTACGTTATCGTATTGTTTGAATCGAAACCACGGACTCGACAATTACGTGCATTCCAATTACTTCTGCATTCGTGATCATCACTGCAAACCTGAGTTGCCTCCAGTATTTACAATGGTGGTTAGTGATAACCTGAATGTCAATAGCTTATATTTAGGAGTCATATTTATTGGCGAATTACAGTGACCTTTCAAAAGATGATAGCCCTCAGATTCTGATCATTTTAATTAGCGAAAATATCAGTTTTAGTTGTACCATATTCACGAAGTTCCGAACGTGACATCATGCTAGTATCAATTTTATCAACCTTATTGTCTCAAAGTAGCCTACAATGTATTGATTACATCTTCATCGTGAAAATAGTTCTGAAATATATCTCATGAACACCTTCTGTGTTGTTGATTCGTAAAAATAATAAATAATAATTTGAATAATTCGGTTTTAAAATATAAAATTTCCTTTCTGTTAAGGATTTATGTTGAGCGAATTAATGTTAAATATACAGTTTATTGAAAGAAAATAATTATATTACTAATCAACATGATATTAAAGTGTTATTCGATTCGGAATATGTCCTCCTTTGCCTTGAATAACATCTTCAATCCGTTTTAGCATTTAATTAATCAATGTTTGACCATTTTTCCATCTCGGAACTACACCTGAATGACAACTTCTATCATAGTTTTCTTTGTGGTGCAATCAAGCCTTGCATATAGACCACAAGTTCTCAATAGGATTAAGGTGTGGAGAATTTGCACGTCAATCTAGAACAGTTACCTTGAAATATTTCAACATTTTCATGGAAACAGTACACGGAGCTATATATTGTTGGTTCACCGATTCCATGGACCCTTTCAAGATCTCTGATGAAGGAAAGATTCCTTTGTATTTTTTTATGTTGATCATGCCTTATATGGGTACTATTAATTACAGTTATATACAGTTACTTAATAATTTATCAGTCCCTTCCATCATTATCAGTCCCTTCCATCATTATCAGTCCCTTCCACCAAAAAATCTTTGCTCCATATTTTCCTCGGTTCTCCCCTTCTTCTCTTACCCCCGGCCGCTTCCAACACACCCCCTTCATCTCTCTATTCTCTCCAAATGTCCCAGCCAGTGTATTATACTCTCCCCCACCTTTTCAGTCACTCCCTCTTTTCTCCGTACAATTCATACAATTCTTCATTCATTCTTCTTCCCCATATACCATTTAATTTTCCTCCATATATACTTCTCAACATACCCCTCACCCATATCTGTAACTTTTCTTGTTCATTACCCAAGTTTCACACCCATACATTAATGTTCGTCTTATATATATATAAATATACATATATATATATATATATATATATATATATATATATATATATATATATATATATATATTTATATATATATAATAATATATCATATATATATATATATATATAACGTGTGTGAAAGTGGCCACCGGTTCCAGCCACCAGTTTGCCTAAAGCGCGCACGCATCTGCTGGATCTACTCGCGAATTGTAATGGAAAGAAAACATTACGGATTATCGCTTTTTATATTGTAAAAATATGATTTTTGGCAAATGAAATTTGCAAATAATTAAATAGAATATAATGGAATCTAAGGTAATTAGAGGTTTGGCATTTGTTCCGTACAATTTTTTGTAATTCCACCTTTTCAAAATATTCAATAATTTTTTTTCAACCTCTACACTACTGTATTAAACACTTTGATAGAATTTCAGTTCTAAATATGTAGTTATACTGACATACTTTCCGAATTATATACTTCCGTAATTTGTTCAATCCATTTCACCAAATTTACTACCCCTTTATATGAAAGAATAATTTTTCACTTTACGCTACTGATTTGATATAATATATATTCGCCAGCTATTTTCGCACGAGTGCATATTACTACAATAGATGATTCCAAATTATATGTTTCTTCAGAATTTGTTCAAGTCATTTCGTCCAAATTACTACCCCTTTATATGACAGTAATACTTTTTCTCCCTTACGCTAACTGTTTGAAACTTTTCTCAGCTTATTTTTCACGAGCACCCTATTACTACGATAGTGTACTTCCCAAAATTAATATGTTTTCAGAATTTGTTCAATCAATTTCTACATAATTACCACCTCTTCATTAGAAAAATAAATTTCTCATTCTCGCTCATGTATGAATATTTTCATCAATTTCCAGGAAAACCTATTACATGTATGAAAGTACTCTCAGAATTAAATGCTTTTATAATTTGCTTCATCCTTCTCGAAATTACTCACCCCTTCGAAAGGAAAATAATTTTTTCAATCTACGCTACTGTATGATAAATTTTCAAGTTCTTATTTTCAGATACCTATCACAAATAATAATATACTTTCAGATTTATATGCTTTCGGATTTTTGTTCAATTCATTTCTCCAATAACTACCCCTTTATATACTAGAATAATTTTCTCCTCTACGCTACTGTTTGGAATATTTCTCATTATTTTCACGAGAACCTATTACACGATAGTCAACTTCCCTAATTTATATGTTTCAGAATTTGTTCAATCCATTTCTCTAAATTACTACCCCTTATATACGACACAATAATTTTTTTCCCTCTACGCTACTGTTTAAAAACTTTTTCTCAGTTATTTTCAAGATACCTGTTACTACGATAGTTTACTTCCCAAATTATATGTTTTCAGAATTTGTTCAATCAATTTCTACAAATTACCACCCCTTCACTAGAAAAATGAATTTCTCATTCTACGCTTATGTATGAAATATTTTTCATTAATTTCCAGGAAAACCTATTACAATAATGAAGTACTTTCATGATTATATGCTTTCAGAATTTGTTCAATCCAATTCTCGAAATTACTACCCCTTCGAAAGGAAAATAATTTTTTCAATCTACGCTACTGTATGGAAAATTTTCAAGTTATTTTCAGGAATACCTATCACAAAGATAATATACTTTTAGATTTATATGCTTTCGGATTTTGTTCAACTCATTTCTCCAAATAACTACCCCTTTATATTACAGAATAGTTTTCTCCCTCTACGCTACTGTTTGGAAAATTTCTCAGTTATTTTCACGAGAACCTATTACTACGATAGTGTACTTCCCTAATTATATGTTTTCAGAATTTGTTCAATCCAATTCTCGAAATTACTACCCCTTCGAAAGTAAAATAATTTTTTCAATCTACGCTACTGTATGGAAAATTTTCAAGTTATTTTCAGGAATACCTATCACAATGATAATATACTTTTAGATTCATATGATTTCGGAATTTGTTCAATTCATTTCTCCAAATAACTACCCCTTTATATTACAGAATAATTCTCTTCCTCTACGCTACTGTTTGCAATATTTCTCAGTTATTTTAGCGAGAACTTATTATACAACGATAGTGTACTTCCCTAATTATATGTTTTCAGAATTTGTTCAATCCATTTCTCTAAATTACTACCCCTTTATAGGACAGAATAATTTTTTCCCTCTACGCTACTGTTTGTAACTTTTCTCAGTTACTTTCAAGAGTACCTGTTACTAGGATAGTTTACTTTCCAAATTATATGTTTTCAGAATTTGTTCAATCAATTTCTACAAATTACCACCCCTTCATTAGAAAAATGAATTTCTTATTCTACGCTTATGTATGAAATATTTTTCACTAATTTCCAGGAAAACCTATGACAATGATGAAGTTCTTTCATAATTATATGCTTTAAGAATTTGTTCAATCCAATTCTCGAAATTACTACCCCTTTATATCACAGAATACTTTTCTCCCTCCACGCTACTGTTTGAAACTTTTCTCAGTTATTTTCACGAGCACCTATTACTACGTTAGTGTACTTCCCAAATTATACGTTTTTAGAATTTGTTCAATGAATTTCTCCAAATTACCACTCCTTCATATGAAAAATAAATTTCTCATTCTACGCTTATGTACGGAATATTTTTCATCAATTTCCAGGAAAACCTTTCACATGTATAAAGTACTCTCAGAATTATATGCTTTTATAATTTGTTCAATGCAATTCTCGAAATTACTACCCCTTCGTATGGAGAATAATTTTTTCAATCTACGCTACTGTATGGAATATTTTCAAGTTATTTTCAGGAATACCTATCACAATGATAATATACTTTCAGATTTATATGCATTCGGAATTTGTTCAATTAATTTCTCCAAAACACTTCCCCTTTATATTACAGAATAATTTTCTCTCTCTACGCTACTCTTTGCAATATTTCTCAGTTATTTTCACGATTATCTATTACTACGGTAGTGTACTTTCCTAGTTATGTGTTTTCAGAATTTGTTCAATGCATTTCCCCACATTACTACCCCTTTATATAACAGAATAATTTTCTCCCTCAACGCTACTGTTTGGAACTATTCTCAATTATTTTCAAGAGTAACTGTTACTAGGATAGTTAACTTCCCAAAATTATATGTTTTCAGAATTTGTTTCAATCAGTTTCTAAAAATTACCACCCTTCATTCAAAAAATGAATTTCTCATTCTACGCTTCTGTATGGAATATTTTTCAACAATTTCTCGGAAAATCTATTACATGTATGAAGGACTCTCAGACTTATATGCTTTTATAATTTGTTCAATCCAATTCTCGAAATTACTACCCCTTCGAAAGGAAAATAATTTTTTCAATCTACGCTACTGTATGGAAAATTTTCAAGTTATTTTCAGGAATACCTATCACAATGATAATATACTTTTAGATTTATATGCTTTCGGATTTTGTTCAATTCATTTCTCCAAATAACTACCCCTTTATATTACAGAATAATTTTCTCCCTCTACGCTACTGTTTGGAATATTTCTCAGTTATTTTCACGAGAACCTATTACTACGATAGTGTACTTCCCTAGTTATATGTTTTCAGAATTTGTTCGATCCATTTCTCTAAATTACTACCCTTTTATACCACAGAATAATTTTTTCCCTCTACGCTAATGTTTAACACTTTTCTCAGTTATTTTCAAGAGTACCTGTTACTACGATAGTTTACTTCCGAAATTATATGTTTTCAGAATTTGTTCAACCCATTTCTCCAAATTACTACCCCTTTATATGATAGAATAATTTTCTCCCTCTACGCTACTGTTTGGAACTTTTCTTAGTTATTTTCACGATTGCCTATTACTTCAATAGTGTACTTCCCAAATTATATTTTCTCACAATTCGTTCAATCAATTTCTACAAATTACCACCCCTTCATTAGAAAAATTATTTTGTCATATAAAGGGGTAGTTATTTGGAGAAATGAATTGAACAAATTCCGAAAGCATATGAATCTGAGAGTATATTATCATTGTGATAGGTATTCCTGAAAATAACTTGAAAATATTCTATACAGTTGCGTAGATTGACAAAATTAATTTCCATACGAAGGGGTAGTATTTTCGAGAAATGGATTGAACAAATTCAAAAAGCATATAATTCCGAATGTACCTTATCATTGTAATAGGTTTTCCTGGAAATTAATGAAAAATATTTCATAAATAAGCGTAGAATGAGAAATTTATATTTCATATGAAGGGGTGGTAATTTGTAGAAATTGATTGAACAAATTCTGAAAACGTATATTGAGAAGTACACTATTGAAGTAATTGTACTCGTTGAAAAATAAGAAGAAAAGTTCCAAACAGTAGCGTAGAGGGAGAAAAATTATTCTGTCATATAAAAGGGTTAGTTAATTTTGGAGAAATTGGTTGAACAAATTCTGAAAACATATATTAGGGAAGTACACTATCGTAGTAAATAGATATTCGTGAAAATAACTGAGAAATATTGTAGACAGAGGCGTAGAGGGAGAAAATATTCTGTCATGATAAAGGGGTAGTTCCTTGGAGAAATGTAGTTGAACAAATTCCGAAAGCATATAAATCTGAGAGTATATTAATCATTTGTCATAGGTATTCCTGAAACAATAACTTGAAAATTTTTTATACAGTAAGCGTAGATTGTAAAAAATTATTTTCCTTTCGAAGGGGTAGTAATTCGAGAATTGAATTGAACAAATTCTTGAAAGCATATCAATCATTATGAAAGAACTTCATCTATGTCATTAGGTTTTCCTGGAAATTAAGTGAAAAATATTTCATACATAAGCGTAGAATAAGAAATTCATTTTTCTAATGAAGGGGTGGTAATTTGTAGAAATTGATTGAACAAATCCTGAATAGAACATATAATTTTGGAAAGTAAAACTATCCTAGTAACAGGTACTCTTTGAAAGTAACTGAGCAAAGTTACAAACAGTAGCGTAGAGGGAAAAAATTATTGTGTCGTATAAAGGGGTAGTAATTTTGAGAAATGTATTGAACAAATTCTGAAAACATATAATTAGGGAAGTACACTATCGTAGTAATAAGGTTCTCGTGAAAATATAACTGAGAAATATTCGCAAACGCAGATAGCGTAGAGGAAGAGAAAATTATTCTGTTAATATAAAGGTGTAGTTATTTGGAGAAATGAATTGAACAAAATCCGAAAGCATATAAATCTGAAAGTATATTATTATTGTGATAGGTATTCCTGAAAATAACTTGAAAATTTGTCATACAGTAGCGTAGATTGAAAAAATTATTTTCCTTTCGAAGGGGTAGTAATTTCGAGAATTTGATTGAACAAATTATAAAAGCATTTAATTCTGAGAGTACTTTATACATGTAATAGGTTTTCCTGGAAATTGATGAAAAATATTCCATACATGAGCGTAGAATGAGAAATTTATTTTTTTAATGAAGAGGTGGTAATTTGTAGAAATTGATTGAACAAATTCTGAAAACATATAATTTGGGAAGTAAACTATCGAAGTAACAGGTACTCTTGAAAATAACTGAGAAAAGAGTTAAACAGTAGCGTAGAGGGAAAAAATTATTCGGTCGTATAAAGGGGTAGTAATTCAGAGAAATGGATTGAACAAATTCTGAAAACATATAATTAGGGAAGTACACTATCGTAGTAATAGGTTCTCGTGAAAATAACTGAGAAATTTTCCAAACAGTAGCGTAGAGGGAGAAAACTATTCTGTAATATAAAGGGGTAGTTATTTGGAGAAATGAGTTGAACAAAATCCGAAAGCATATAAATCTAAAAGTATATTATCTTTGTGATAGGTATTCCTGAAAATAACTTGAAAATTTTCCATACAGTAGCGTAGATTGAAAAAATTATTTTCCTTTCGAAGGGGTAGTAATTTCGAGAATTGGATTGAACAAATTCTGAAAGCATATAATCATGAAAGTACTTCATTATTGTAATAGGTTTTCCTGGAAATTAATGAAAAATATTTCATACATAA
Source organism: Cynegetis impunctata (assembly GCA_030704885.1). Taxonomy (NCBI): domain Eukaryota; kingdom Metazoa; phylum Arthropoda; class Insecta; order Coleoptera; family Coccinellidae; genus Cynegetis; species Cynegetis impunctata. Next base: position 375,718 of record JARQZK010000761.1, read on the forward strand.
GCGTAGAATGAGAAATTCATTTTTCTAGTGAAGGGGTGGTAATTTGTAGAAATTGATTGAACAAATCCTGAAAACATATAATTTGGGAAGTAAACTATCGTAGTAACAGGTACTCTTGAAAATAACTGAGAAAAGTTTTAAACAGTAGCGTAGAGGGAAAAAATTATTGTGTCGTATAAAGGGGTAGTAATTTAGAGAAATGGATTGAACAAATTCTGAAAACATATAATTAGGAAAGTGCACTATCGTAGTAATAGGTTCTCGTGAAAATAACTCAGAACTATTCCAAACAGTAGCGTAGAGGGAGAAAATTATTCTGTAATATAAAGGGGTAGTTATTTGGAGAAATGAATTGAACAAAATCCGAAAGCATATAAATCTGAAAGTATATTATTATTGTGATAGGTATTCCTGAAAATAACTTGAAAATTTGTCATACAGTAGCGTAGATTGAAAAAATTATTTTCCTTTCGAAGGGGTAGTAATTTCGAGAATTGGATTGAACAAATTATAAAAGCATTTAATTCTGAGAGTACTTCATACATGTAATAGGTTTTCCTGGAAATTGATGAAAAATATTCCATACATGAGCGTAGAATGAGAAATTTATTTTTTTAATGAAGAGGTGGTAATTTGTAGAAATTGATTGAACAAATTCTGAAAACATATAATTTGGGAAGTACACTATCGTAGTAATAGGTGCTCGTGAAAATAACTGAGAAAAGTTTCAAACAGTAGCGTAGAGGGAGAAAAGTATTCTGTCATATAAAGGGGTAGTAATTTGGAGAAATGACTTGAACAAATTCTGAAAACATATAATTTGGAAAGTCATCTATTGTAGTAATAGGCACTCGCGAAAATAGCTGCGAAATATTATAATCAGTAGCGTAAAGTGAAAAAATTATTCTTTCATATAAAGGGGTAGTAATTTGGTGAAATGGATTGAACAAATTACGGAAGTATATAATTCGGAAAGTATGTCAGTATAACTACATATTTAGAACTGAAATTCATCAAAGTGTTTAATACAGTAGTGTAGAGGTTGAAAAAAATTATTGAATATTTTGAAAAGGTGGAATTACAAAAAATTGTACGGAACAAATGCCAACCTCTAATTACCTTAGGATTCCATTATATTCTATTTAATTATTTGCAAATTTCATTTGCCAAAAATCATATTTTTGCAATATAAAAAGCGATAATCCGTAATGTTTTCTTTCCATTACAATTCGCGAGTAGATCCAGCAGCTGCGTGACGTGCGTGCGCGCTTTAGACAAACTGGTGGCTGGAACCGGTGGCCACTTTCACACACGTATATATATATATATATATATATATATATATATATATATATATATATATATATATATATATATATATATATATATATATATATATATATACACTGCCGTGCATAAAATCCGGGTCACCACGTAATTTGCAAATATTTTTGAAATTTCAAGTACTCATAATTTTTTCTTGGCACTGGGTTTCAACACTGCACAAATAGAGGGAGGCACTATTTCTAACTGTCAGTTGTTGTTTTGTTCAAAGTTTGATGAAAAAGTGGTCCGTCATCGAAGGTTCTGATTACCATTACCATCATATTTTTGCTATCCATACATGTTTTCAGTTCTCAATTTCATTGTTTGATTCAGTATTATTGTTATTGTTAGTGAAATGGCCATAAATCCTGTCATTGCGGCGGCCATAGAAGATGGCCGCGGTAAGCGCGAAACGGCGAGAAACTTTGGTGTAAGTCTCTCCAGTGTGCAACGATACGAAGAGACTGGTTTGCTTACCCGAAGACCTGGTTCAGGACGAAGAAGAAGTACAACAGCCAGAGACGACCGCTATCTCGCTTCTACTGCATTGAGAAACCGAACGGTTACATCAGTTTTCCTTCGAAATCATTTACAAGAAGTGAGAAATGTGAACATAAGTCAGTGGACAGTTAGAAGGCGACTTCATGATGCTGGATTATCTTTTCGAAATAGGGCTACTGGACCGCCGCTTTCCCGTGAACACCGAACTGCAAGGCTGAATTTTGCACGAGAGCACTTGGCTTGGACAATAGAGGACTGGACTAAGGTATTGTTCTCCGATGAATCTCGATTTTGTCTTACGGGCTCAGACAGACGTGTGAGAGTGTGGCGTCGACAAGGCGAAAGATATGCTGAAGCTTGTATAGCCGAACGACTTCCATTTGGCGATGGATCAGTTATGGCATGGGGAGGCATATCGTTTCATGCTCGCACGGAGCTAGTATTTATACAGAATGGGACTTTGAACGCGCATAGGTACCTCACAGAAGTTCTAGAAGGCTATGTTGTACCATTTATGGGATTTATTGAACAAAATGCAATATTTATGCATGATTATGCACCGCCCCATATTGCTCGGTTCGTTAATGCTTATCTTGACGAGGTTCATATCACGCGATTTGTTTGGCCTCCTTGAAGTCCAGATTTGAATCCCATCGAGCATGTTTGGGATGAGATGAAGAGGCGTTTACGGAGACATGTGCCGGCCCCGAAAAATTCTGTAGAGCTCCGCAACATACTGGTGCAGGAATGGGACAATCTTCCGCAGGATGTAATTCAGAATCTCATTCAAAGCATGCCCCGTCGTTTGCAAGTTGTTATAACTGCCCGAGGAGGAAATGCTCGATATTGAATCCTTGAAATTTTCTTTTGCTTCAACTATCAAATTAAAATTTTTGTTTGCATTATTTTCAATAATTTAATTACACTTTCAGTCAAATATCAACAACTTTCTTTTATTCAAGCAAGCACGATAAAATCATAGCATGAAGTCAATAAAATATACTACTCCTGAAAGAAATCCGAAAAAACCCAAAATTTCAAAAATAATTGCAAATTACGTGGTGACCCGGATTTTATGCACGGCAGTGTATATATATATATATATATATATATAATATATATATATATAAAAAAATATATACATATATATATATATATATATATATATATATATATATATATATATATATATATATATATTATATATATATATATATATATATATATATATATATATATATATGTATATATTTTTTTTTTCTTATTCCCCAGGACAAATCTCCAATCTATTTCGTCCTATTCCTTACACCCTTCGCTAGGCCCAAGTACAATAATTCTTCGATTTTCTCAAACACGATTCTTTTTCCTTCTATTTCTACTTCTGAGATATCTGTTTCTCCACTATTAATTTTTTTTAATACCATATACTTATTTACTTTTTACCTGATTTTTTTTCAAGCCATATTTTTGCTGACTTCAAAATCTCTCTAATAACATTTTTTAGCTCCCCTTTATTATGTGCTACTCAAACGTCATCAGCGTATACTATTATTTGGTGGATTTTATTTTCAACATTGGCCCTGCTCTATTCATTTGACTATCTCTCAACACGTTTTCTAACACTGCGTTAAACAATAGTGTTGATGTTGGGTCCCCTTGTCTCAGTTCTTTTCTCACTTTTATCTCATCTCTCAACATTCCTTTCACTTTCAGTGCACACATCCTCTAATGTCATTCTCACTAATATTTTGATTTGCTTTTGTATTTCTCTTCTTATATATTGGTGTTATTACACCAACAATTCTTTCCAAGCTCTTGGCGTTTTTTCTATTTCCCAATAATTTCATAGGTACACTTTTTGTATTATCATATCCTCCATATTTTGAATTCTCTGCCGTAACCCCATTATTTCCTGGACATTTACTTTTTCTAATTTTCCCTACTATATCTTCAATTTCTTCCTTCGTCACTTCATTGTCATTGTTGACTTCTATGGGTATAAGTTTTTCTATTGCCATACACGAAGAACACCCCCAAAACATCTTTTAACTGAATGTTTCACAGATTGTACTGAGTGAGCTGCAGTGAACTTTTTGTGTGCACTTTTCCGCACAAACTTTGTTCGGTGCTCCTGTACCAAGGATGGTGTCTCATCAGAGAACAATACATTTCTCCAAATCTTCTCGGTCCAGTGAGCATATTTTTTGGCCCAACTCCGCCTTTTCTACACCATAACCACATTCAGTAGTTGTTTTTTTAGGTCTTGCTGCTCTTCTTTCTCCTTCCAAAAGGCGTCTCCGAATTGTAGAAACGTGAATCGTCGCATCAGCCTTTTCCAAATGTCATTGAAGATCATAGCTTGTCGTATTCAGTCTGTTATTATTAAGAAAAAAATTGTTTACGCATATTAATCTTTCGATAGTGTTGAGTTCAGAAAGCAGATAACTACAACTCTAAAAAGCTATATTTGCGATAAGTATATAAATGAAAATAGTTTTATTGTTGTCACTTTTATATTTGTGTTCCATAAATAGGGATATATTCTGGAATGAGATGATAGAATCAGATTGAAAATCTGTTACTTTCGAATTAGGTTTCCGACGTATAAACAAATGTTTTTTTTTGTACTTAATAGCAAAGTACAATTTTGTACATCACAAAGTCGTAAAACGAAGTGACATTTTTCCAGTTAGCAACACATACTACGTTCTTAAAATACTGAGAAAATTTCAAATTTTGTAGTATTATTTTATTCTGACATATTTGTCAACAATACCAGTTTATACTTGTCAAATACAATTCAATATTATTTCGTTACTGGTAAAATTAATTCTTTTCAAGGTCATAGAAATGATTGCCTACTATTGCGCGAACTGTTGTAGTTTACCGTTCTGCGACCAAGATCCGACAGATCTAGTGTCTAAAGTCCACAGTGTGGTTTTTCAATCCGTTTTATATATAATTTTTTCTGGTACATTTTTGCATTTCCAGCAGAAACCGTCAGAATAAAACTATAAAAATTTGGTTAAATTCAGTCAAAATTTCGACATCTTCACACTTCATCGATAGGAATGGCGAGGAGGTGCAAGAGCGGAAAATTTTCAAACTGTTGGAAAAAGATATGGAAATAAATTATGAACAACTTATCTGAAATTCAGCTATATAGGGATTTTTGGAGGATTCTTGCACATCCAAATCTCTTGGTTTATAGAGTTTAAATATTGTACGTAGATGAAGTTGATGTAAGAAGTGCATTTCTTGTTTTTTCGTGATGCGTGAGGCTTTGCGGAATTCCAGTTTCTGCAGATTGAGTTAGAGGATTGAAATTTCATATCTAGAATTGAGTTGATGTAAGGGAATGATCCTTTCGAGGTTTCAACGTTTTTCCCCAACCGCTGCTATTTAAATGTACCGATTTCGTGTTTTTTCACGGGTTTGAAGATTCTGATCACCCCCACGGACCCTCTAAATTTACTGAGTGGATTGAAAGTTGGTACCCATATCAAAATGAGGGGAAAATCGGACCTAAGTGATAGTCTGCTTCATAATCCAATAGTTTAAAGGGTGTTTGTGGGATTTTTCAATGAAAGATTTATATTCAATCAAAATAACGAAATTAGAATTTGTGAATGAATTCAAATAATATAAGGCACCAGAGATCTTTCTAGTAATCGACGCCAGAATTTTTTCAACCATATTGACGAAAATTGAAAAATGATAAATGTCCAAATTATTTGATATATTGAAAATGAAAAGTCCTCCAGCTAGTCATAGACAAAGTATCAACATTTCTGGACAATGTGAGACACACAAAAATAATTTAGTAATCCAGCATTTCCTCGGTTTCATGTTATGCATATATATATATATATCAGTGGCGGCTCGTGAGGTTTTGGTTTGAGGAGGCTACAAGAGGTGTTAAAAAATACACCATAGGCGAAAATTTTAAGGATTTCAAGGTCAACCGCCTAATAATTTAAAGAAAATCAAAGTAAAACAAGCACCCTAAGCTATTAATTTGTTTTCACTTTCGAGTGTCTACCTTGAGACCTACAACTCCTATTTACAATATTCACAAAAACTCTTCTCAGCCAATTAATCTATTCATCTATATTCATCAAATTTTTTTTTCTTTCACAAAATAGGTACCTACCTACTTAACGAATTTGTTAACAGCTGGTGAGAGCAAATAAAAAGTTATTATATATTTTTGTAGATCAGCGGGATTCTGCGATCTTCAACGTTAGCAAAATGATCTATAATATCCTCATAAAATGTTTTGTCTTTCGCCAAAAGTTTTACCAATTCCTTTTCAATAGACAACAAACTAATATTTTTCAAACGATCCTGGCTCATTGAATTTCGTGAATAAGTTTTAATTCTCTTAAGAGTGGAAAACGAGCGCTCTACGGAAGCCGATGTCACCGGGATAGAAACAATTAGACATGAGAGTTTATAAACTTGGGGTAAATCTTGATTCAAATCATTATCAAAAAGGTATTTAATAGTCCCCACATGATTTTCATTTTGCCCCAAAATTTTATTGTCATTATAAACAACACACAGTTCACTTTTTATGGCCACCTTATCAAAAAAAGTGTATTTTTGACACAGTGGCGTAGATAGCTTTTTGCGATGGGGGGGGGATATGACTTTGTGTAAAATTCCATAAGTTTTTCATCTGAAGTGGTATTTGTTGATAAGAATAATCTTTCGTGTAGTATAAAATAAGCAGAAAAATATTTTTTAGGCTTAACATCACCTTGACGAATTAAATATTCCTTTCACAATTTCAACTAACGAGAACTGCAGGTGTGACAGTAAAAAAATTGTTGATAAAACTGTTAGTTTTGATGAATTTATCAGCTGCTTTGTCAACTTCGTATAAATCATGCTTGAAAAACACCGAAAATCTTTTTAGTATATTTAGTCTAGTCAAGGAGGCCTCGGTAGCCCAGCGGTGAGGTGTATCGCTTGTAAACAGAGAATTATGGGTTCGAGTCCCACCTTGCTCTTGAGTATATTGTATGTCCGGAATTTAGTGGCTCAAATATTCATCTGTTGGATAATGACTTACATTTAAGCCCATTGGCCGTTCGGAACCGGCGTTAAACTGTAGGTCCCTGGAGTTAATGAAAATAGTCTAGTCAACAAGTGCTTTTTTGTTCAACTTTTTTCAGCAGCCTCGGAAAAATGAAAGCAAAGTGTTATTTCATTCGGCGTAGCATGTAGAAGTTTTTTGAGAAAATTAAAAATTCACCAGCAAAAATTGTGAAAGTTATAAACAATATACCTACTGAAAAAAGGGGATTGGTTTTCTGCCAATATGTCAAAAAATAATTGAGATTTTTGGAATCTGAAGAAAAATTCAAAAAGAAGAAGAAATTTCCCAAAAGAAAACCTCAACTTCTGGAACTTAAGAATCAATATTCATAATTTTCTCATAGAGGTAAAAATACGGCTGAAAAGAGGTACCTAACTTATTTTGGGCAATTCTCGCCCATTTAGCACACTTCAACAATAAACATTATTTAACCATATAAAATATGAAAGGTTACTGAATCGGTGAATGAACAATAATCCGGCGATAATAGAAATTTTTCTATTAGTTATGCAATAGTTAATTAACAATTTTTTGGTGCTAAAACATGAAAATTGTGATAACTGTGCAAGTATAGATCTGAGATTTTTTCATTCTTGGAGCTATTAAAGTAAATCCCTGTTGAAAAAATAAAAAATTTCAATTTTTCAGTCTTTTATTAATAATTTACGTAGTTTTTCAGAATAAAAATGAAATTGTTTTAATGAATTTAATGGTCCGTTTTTTATTATCGAAAGCTACATGGAAATGCTTGTTTTCAATGTATCTCCTATTGTTTAAAAAATTGTTATTGATAAATGCGTTTTTTATAAGAGAATCAGGAAAAAAAGTTGCGATTAGAGTGTTTAATTTTGCAACTAAGTAAATTTTTTGTAAAAAACTAAAAAATCGAATTTTTTAACGGGGATCTATTCTGAGGTCTTTCGAAACTATACCTAAGAAAGGGAAAAAAATATCAGATTTATAGTTTAACAGTTAACAGACTTGCAATGTTCTTGTTCAAGCAGCAAAAAACTATTGCATAACTAATGCGCGAAAAATAGCGATAAAAATTTGTTGTCGCTGGATTATTGTTCATTTACCTACCCAGTAAGAACCTGAAATTTTTTATTCCTTAATTTCCATATTTAATTTAGTTTAATAATGTTTATTGTTGAAGTGTCCCAAATGGGTGTGACTTTCGCAAGCCAGATTACCTGTTTTCGGCCGTATTTAAAAATTTCTTATAGGAAATTTCCTACTCTTTTTGTATCTTTATTCAGATATCAAAATATCTATTAGTTTTTGAGATATTTGAAAAAACACTCTCTTTTTTTTCTTTCATTAAATTGTTTATCACTATTTCAATTTTCCCGAACGGAACTTAATTTTTTTCAAAATCTATCTACATGCAATTAGCTCATATTCTTTCGAGACTATTGAAAAAAGTTGAACACAAAAACACTTGTGAACTAGACTGTATTCTCATCATTAGTAAATCTTTCTCCAAGATTCATGATGTAGAAGTCCAGCCATCGCAAGAAAATTTTTACTAACTGGACAATTTTTATTAACTTCAAAATATTATGGAGTAATTTAATTGACAATTAAATCCAAAATTTAGTCCTATTTTTCAAAGAGCTCATATTTGGATACCTACACTACATTAAAAAATATTCAAAATATTAAATATTGATTGAAAATCCTCTATGAGCAGAAGTCATGCTCCTCGAATTTAAACAGGAATTTAATCGGTCACTAGGACCAAAACACGTGTTTGAATGAGCTTAAATGGCTGAAATGGAAAATTTTATGTTCGAAGGAATAAGTCAACCAAAACCTCATCGCACTTTTTCTCTTTCTAAATTTTATACTAAATATACTATTGAACTAAACTGCTTTAGATATAATACTACACCATTAAACAAAAGCTCGACGACTTTTGTTTAATAGTAAGTATAGTATACAATTTAGAAAGAGAAGTGCGTGGAGATTTTGGTTGACATCTACCTTTCCAAATGAAAATTTTCCAGTAGTGGCATTTGAACTTTTTAAACACTTTTCTACTCATAGTGGTCGATTAAACTCACTAGTTCAACATTGAATAAAATATGCTCAAAACTACTAGACTAGTTACTTTATAATGTTAAAATTATGTCCATTCTGATTGGTCGGCCTGTTCAATTACACAGCCATCACAAAAACATATCTAGGTGATTTTTTATAATAGCACATACATAATAGCAGAAGAGGTGCTAAAGCTTAGTAAATTTCATGTAAAGGTACTTAAATACGTACTTTTATTCAGTTCTATTATAAGTATCGTAGGCTCATGGGGGGGGATTGATCCCCTTGATCCCCCCCCCCTATCTACGCCACTGTTTTGACATAAATTATATAATTCCTTATCTTGTAAGTAAGATATTAATCCGCGAGCTGTATTTAAAGTTACTTTATCGGTGAAAAATTCCTCACTTTCAACTAGGTATAGAATTAAATCCTCAAATCTTAAGCGGCCCCAAACAGAGACATTTTTACTAGTAAAAAGTAAACACTGCCAACAAAATAATTTATTTTTTACCTGTAATCCGGTTAGGCAAGGATGTCTCTCATAATTCCGTGAACTAAAACCGCGGTTTTGTTTTCTGTTACGCTGCACCAAATTGTTTAATTCAGGGGTAGGTCGCAATGTTTTTATCAAAACTTTATCCTCATAACTTAGTGCACTAAAGTTATGGGATAACAAATATTCCACTAAGTCACCATTGAAATTTTTGAAATTAACTTCAGTAGCCAAACTCATTTTAAAACAATACGCGAGCTATATAAGTAAACACGCCGGCCATTAGACAATACGATCACACTACGATTTCCAACGAATTCACTCGATGTCACGCGAAATTCTATAGTTGTGATTGGTCGACATTGTATAAGACTGGGTCTCGATCGGTGTTGCCATTTACATGTGTTTTGCTTTTCTATTGCAATGAAGTATTCATTCGGAGTATTTGCACCGTTGTTTGCTTTTCTGTGGCAGACATAATGAACGTTGAGAATATACCTTTCCATGCCTCCGCAGCGTTGCCACAAATCTTGAAATGAATGAAATGCAGTAAATGTAAATACCTTCTATCGTTTGAGGCCTCGGTAGACCAGCGGTAAGGTGAACCGCCTTATACCGTTTGTAAACCGAGGATTGTGGGTTCGAGTCCCACCTCGCTCTTGGGTGTTGTGTATGTCCGGAATTTAGTGGTTATTTATGATGAAAAATTGTTGGGTAATGTACATCGTTTACAAGCCCATTGGCCGTTCGGAACCGGCGTTAAACTGTAGGTCCCTCGAGTTAAAAAAAAAAACCTTCTATCGTAATTAATAAATTATATTATATAATGTAGGTTGAAAGGAATGTAGGTGCATAAAATAATATGATTTTGATTAATATGAATATGCTGAATGCTGACTATTCAATATAATATTTTAGTGATACACGGAATATTATTGAGGAGGCTTAGCCTCCTTAGCCTCCTTCGACTAGCCGCCCCTGATATATATATATATATATATATATATATATATATATATATATATATATATATATATATATATATATATATATATATATATATATATATATATATATTTATATATATATATATATATATATATATATATATACAGGGTGAGTCATTGATATTTGAAAGCTAGATTGCACCTACACCGTTAATGATATCGAAACGAACTAAACGGTTCTGCAAATGGGAGGTCAGAGTGCAGTTCGTAAAATTATTTTGCCCTTTACAGGGTGTACCATTTTTACGGAGCAAATTTTAAAATACTTTTTTTAAATGGCACTCTATATATTTCTACACATATTTAACTTTGTCCTTTATTGAGATTTGTAAATTCGTTAAGTTTTTGCAAATCGCTTCAGCCGTTCAGAAGTTATTTAATTTTTTCTGAAAATTAATGCCTTTGCAGGCATTTTTTTAAAAAATCGCAGGGCACTTGTTTTTTTGAATATCAAGTTGTTATTTGGGCTGTGTCTAAGTAATTGTTCTGGGTATCTTTTGACGGAGAGATAATCTATTTTAATTGTGACATTACCTTACTGTGACACATTGATTTTGGTACACTTTGAAAGGCCATATCTTGATTTTTTCAAATGGCACTCTATTTATTTGATTACTTAGTCGCATTGAACATGTCATTCTTCATCTTTTCTATATTCACGTTTTTTTCCAAAAGTTGATGGTTTAGAAGATAATTCACATTTTCAAAAAAATCAACACATTTTTTCATCTTTTAAACGAGTGACATGAAAAACAATTAATTCTGATAACAGACTTTCACTTGTTCATTGTTGTTATCCATGGCCTTCTATTGATTTATGCATTCAATTTCAGAAAATTGTCTTTTATTTGCGCGTTTCTGAGAAAAAGTTTATAGTATCATATATTTTTGAAAAGGTAAAAAAAAGACAAATTTTATAGTCTATAGATATACAGGGTATTCCATTTAAAAAAACATAAGTTTGCTTTATAACTCAAAAATAGTAAACATGTAACAAAAATTATCTATACCGATGCATTCTACGGAAAAAAATCTATAAGAATGTTATATTACATTTTCGATAAGATGAAGGATAACGGCGATACGACGGGGATCCCAAAATGCAACATTTTCAAAAATGCCCTGTATCTTAAAAACTAAAAGAGTTATTAAAATTATGTTGACGGCATCTTCAGTTTTTCGAAAAAGTAGCACAGTGTCGCGAAAACCGCAACCCTCTATCTTCAAAAATAACGGAGATACCATTCAAAAGTACCCAAAATGGGACACCCTGTACTAAGCTTCTATAATTTGATTTCAGTAATTTCTCATCAAACTTTGAAATTGACTCCCGCAGCAGTTACGTTGACGTCTGTTATCAGAATTTATTGTTTTTCATGTCACTCGTTTAAAAGATGAAATAATGTGTTGATTTTTTTGAAAATGTGGATTAGCTTCTAAACCATCAACTTTTGGAAAAAAACGTAAATATAGAAAAGATGAAGAATGACATGTTCAATGCGACTAAGTAATCAAATAAATAGAGTGCCATTTGAAAAAATCAAGATATGGCCTTTCAAAGTGTACCAAAATCAATGTGTCAGAGTAAGGTAATGTCACAATTAAAATAGATTATCTCTCCGTCAAAAGATACCGAGAACCATTACTTAGATACAGCCCAAATAACAACTTGATATTCAAAAAAACAAGTGCCGTGCGATTTTTTAAAAAAATGCCTGCAAAGGCATTAATTTTCAGAAAAAATTGAATAACTTCTGAACGGCTGAAGCGATTTGCAAAAACTTAACGAATTTACAAATCTCAATAAAGGACAAATTCAAATATGTGTAAAAATTTATAGAATGCCATTTAAAAAAAGGATCTTAAAATTTGCTCCGTAAAAATGGTACACCCTGTAAAGGGCAAAATAATTTTACGAACTGCACTCTGACCTCCCATTTGCAGAACCGTTTGGTTCGTTTCGATATCATTAACGGTGTAGGTGCAATCAAGCTTTCCCATATCAATGACTCTCCCTATATATATATATATATATATATATATATATATATATATATATATATATTTATATATATATATATATATATATATATATATATATATATATATATATATATATATATATATATATATATATATTTTTAGTCCATTATGAGATTTAGACGATTTGTTTCTTCTTCGCATTCGATGTTACCAAATCTAAATCTTTTTGTTACCACAGAAAAGAACTTGTTCCCTTTATGAAAATAGGACTTTTCCGTACATCACATATTAAATGAATATTTCCATGGGGGTCGCACAGTGCTAACTATCAAGTATAAATAATATATAATTATATTTCTAATTGAAGTATAATAATCTTCAACAGCGTGTTATACTCCAACTGAAAATCGATGTTTTCTCATTAGGCAGTCCGCCAATATTTCCCACCTTATATATTTGAAAATATTATGTGCCACATAATATTTTGAACATACAGTCGGGTCCGCTCATAATGAGTACAACTTATAACGAGCATTCGGCTTCGACGAGTTATTTTGAGAGTTACGGCAAACCGTTCATTGAACTTATCACAATTTGAGTTCGAACACAGCGATCCTATATATTTAATACGAACAAATTTTTTTTTGCGAATCCGCTATATCGTTTTGAATACAACATTTTCAGTCAATTTCGAACAAGACTTGCCCCTGCGATTATAACGAGTAAGCACATTCTTGATCAAATAAATACGTTCATAATCCGGTAGATACAAACAAAACTTATCACATCTCGTCTATTCGTTCTCCTTTTTTGTAGTGGTAAACGTTTTAATGACTAGTAACATAATGAAATAGGCAAGAATAAAATGAAGGACACCCTACTGCGTAGCACTAGGAATGATAAAACCCCTCGGCGCATGTGCATGTCGTCAATATTTTTTGAATGTATTATATAAATTAAATAACAAGGAAAGTCGATTTTACGACTGAAATGAAGGAAAATTGCAATGAATGTATTAATAAGTCGATATTACGAATGAAATCCGTGAAAATTTAGCAAAAAAATTCATTGATTGACTGTCGAATTTGAATATCATATCCCGGCTCAATTTGCTGCAAATTATGAATCAAATTAATAAGATGAGAACCAGACACAGACGCAGAATCAAGCTGAAGCGAAGCTATCAACGTCGCTTGGTTACCGTGGCACACAGAGCACTTCGACGTGTTTTGTAGGACTTCGTACATATCGACCTTGGCGCATGCGCATGTCGTAATGCCTATCTGAAAAACGCTATAATTTTTTATTCTTCGTTGGGAAAAATTGGGAACAAAACTTCTCTTATGAAATCATATTTATTTTATCGATATCCGTTGGAATTTTTAAAATCGGACCAGATCATAACTTTTTTTCTTGAAACTTTAGCTTCGCTTCGGGCTAAAAACGCTATATTTTTTCGTTGGGAAAAATTGAGAATTGAAATTCCCTAATGAAATCATATGTGTTTTATCGATATCCGTTGGTATTTTATAAATCGGGCCAGATCCCAACTTTTTGTCGTGAGACTATAACCCCTTTATCTTCGCCTCGGGGTAAAAAAGGTCTCTTTAGTCCGGGTTCCCGGTCACTCGAGAATCAAAGGAAATGAAGAGGCCGATTTACTTGCCAGAAAGGGAGCTCAATCGTATATATACTGGCCCAGAACCTTTCTGTTGTATAGGAAAATGCACCTATAAGAGAGAGTTTCGAGAGAAGGAGGAAACCGAAAGAGAAGCACTCTGGCGGAATCATCCAGGAACGGGTCACTTCAAAAGGTTCCTTCGGAACTTTAAAACTACAAGATCCAAAGGATATCTGGATCTCAGTAAGAATAAATTACACCTGCCTACTTCTCCTTACAGGACACTGTCGACTCAGTTACAGAATGCAAAACGCTATTGCAGGCCAATGAAAGAAACCCTTTGGTCAAACTTGTAGGAGTGAGGACATAACCTCCTTGAAGCCTTCTCAGATATTGGAGATCATTAATACTGTGGAACTAGAAGACGAGCTGTAAGTAGATGGCGTAGTACAGAAAACAGCTCCGATGGGGGGTGCAATAGACCTTAAGGTTGCGGTGCAGCATAACCTCATATTAAATAAATAAATAAATTATACATTAGTCAGTTTTTAATCGTATTTTCAATGAAAATAATAGACTATTGCACTGTATCAAAAGTGATCTGAGAGGAGCGGGAGTGGTTTTTCAATCCGTTTTATACCTTCTGAAGTACGATTTGATTGATTGGACTTATTATTATTGGGTTAGCGGTCAGTAGACTAAATAAATCCCTTGTTTTCAATTGTCTCAATACTTCACCATCGTGTAATGACTTAATCAGGAGAATGAGATATTCATTTCCTTGATACTTGTTGGTAGTGTGGCCTTGAAGATAAATATGAATTTTATGCATAATTGTTGCATTATCTGTATTGGAAGTGACGCTTGTACAAAACAAATGAACCACAACATTAACAAATATCACAAAAGTTAGGTACCTATTTAATGCAGATTCTTATACAGTGTACAATGTACTTAAAATTGATACTAAAGAAAAAGCCAAACTCACAATAAATAGCGAATAAACAATGATAACCTTGCTATTAATTAATAAGTGCATTAAGCGATGCTTAGAAAAAAGACAAAAATGTAATTAAAACGTCAACAATCGGATAATGATAGACATGGTTATTTTCATTGCAAACTACCTCCTCTAGCATATCCTTTCGTTTGGACGTCCACTGTTGGTACAACCTTTATGAATATATATTGTTCCCATTTATAGGGCTGGTGAAAGGAAATTAACTATAAATTACAGACCCATGGCATTAGTTAGTACCGTAGGCAAATTAATAGAAAAATGTATGGAACTAAAAGTCACTGCTTATTTTAAAAAATGTAGAATTTTTTCAAATGCCGTTTTTGCATCTCAACCCCTACAAATTCACATAGGGCAGCGTTTCAGGATTCGCGCACCAATTTATCATCATAATTTTTATCGAGAGAATACAATGAAATGTAAACAATAATAATGAGTTTTTTGGCTCTAAACCTAGACTACGACCTAGTATTTTGTTTTTATGTATGTGTGCTTAAAAAATATATTTTGTTTTGTGTGTACACTCTCCTTTCATTTAGTTAATAATTTTTTTAAATAATAGTTTCTCTTGGATATGCTCAGGCCCCTCAGGTTGGGAATCGCTGACTTAGGGGGTTAAGAATGTGTATGTAAAAATCAACAGAAATGAAGGGTAAATACTAACTTAGTGACCGAGCTCTGCTGCTCACTTGTAATTCATTTTTCAAGTAAAGCCTAGCGACGATATACCTATATTGATGAAAAAAATTTAAACACGGGGTGAAAATTTTGAATTTCATTGCTCTCTGTGGGAGCCAATAGTAGACGAATATATTTCAATGTCGTTGAATCCGACTAGTTCGTTTAAAAATAGACGTTGATATAAATACTTACAGAAAATCCAAAATCAATAAACTTTAAACGACACTATGTAATCATAACCCCAATACATAACAGGCTATTTCATTTAGCTATACCATCGGTAATATACAGCAAGCTTATCAACATTCTTGCCGAATCAATAAAACAAACTTTCACGCTGATCTATTCAAGAATAAATTAGACGACTGACTATTTGAAACGGACATTGTTTATCTTCGCAACATGAAAAGAAACATCAGGGATACATATATGCAATAGAAATCTAACGCTAAATACATAAACATTATGTATTTAGGAATTTGAGACGGATCCAAAGTTGATGAAAATACGTCAGCAAACATATGAATTAATCGTCATAAGTCGTGCGAAATAAATTTCGAGAAATTTATCAGCAGAGAGCATTGTTTGAAAACTTAAGGTTTCATGGTTCAAGAAAACTAATTATAGAGATATTATTCGCTTATAAGGCTTAACTCACACGTACCAATTAATAACATCAGAACCACAAAGAAGTCGTCATTCGTAGAGAGTAGCTTTAAAGTATGGAAACCTTATCGTAGCCCCACGGCGACATTCATATCAGTCGCTCGTATGATTGCAGATCCATCGCACGAGTAAGATTTATGCCACAAGAAAATGGAGAAAGAATATATTCTTCACAATTGAGTCTGCTTTCTATTTTCAATAAGAGCCATTTATAAATTGCGTCACACGTTAAAGGGGAATGAGCGGTTCATCAAAGTGTGAGTTGTGACAAGAGGAGACGAGTCATAAGGTTCGTGAAGTCACAAAGTTTTAAAACTCTGCGGCTCCTTTCACACGGGGAGCTTCACGTCTCTCGTTCCTATAAGGGAGCGTTTATCGTTCCTACCTACAGCCCTTTCACACGGGAAGTTTAGTTCCTGGCTCCTTGAGATCAAACGTAGAATGGATCGTACGAAGGCTGTTACCATATACCTTCTCTACCGTCGATACAAATTTCGACGACAGAAACGCAAACGATCAAGAATGGTTTGGGTGTATCCAATCAATCGAAATCGCGATGAAGCAGGAGTTTTTACCACGCTTTACAAAGAACTTGGACGGGATGAGAAGAATTCTTTAATTATTTTATTTATTGACTTCCACACAACTTTTTACGACTTCATTGCGGTCCTTGTACATGCCAAGACTTTTATCCCAAAGACGGGTGGGTTACGAACAGCACAGATTAATAACCTCACATTGTAACCTGCCATGATGGGTGTCAACCGTCAACTGGGGACGAGAGCGAGAGCCATTTTCACTCCTCTTGTGGAAGCCACCACTCTTCCTTTTTGCATTTCGAAGAGGGGACGCGACTCCCCGGCTCGAGATGCAGGAGACGTGACGGCTCCTGCTCTCTGTCTGAAAGTTCCATTTTGGTGCTGAGAGCCTTCCTCTATCTCGGGATCGAGAGACGTAAAGCTCCTCGTGTGAAAGGATCCTGACGGATCACGTTACATACTACCAACTTCATCGATATCATTATAAGGATTCAATTTCCTTGTATCACTTTTAGGCACGTGTTTGGCAGGGGAGTTCATGTTTGATGTACATACGGTGTCGTGCTTCGGCTAGATTTTGACATACGCCGTTAGATTTTGACATACGCCGAAAAGCCAAAATCGACTTCGAGGCTTTGTTGGCCCGTGATTTCCTTTTTGTTCAATTGTTTATATCATTCATTGGACACTTTACTTTCGCAGAGTGAAGGACGTGTTTCACTTAGTTCCGCTAATATCTTGGGATTTTAAATTTTTAACAAATTTAAAATGAGTAAAAAACTGATAAACGATGACATTGGTTGGATGGAGAAGATGTTGACATCCCATTCTCCTAACATTATCCAAATCGAGAACGAAATGACTGTTATACCAGTGGATGGACACAAGATGAAATTTTTATCGTTTCAATTATGTTTTGGGATGTACGAGGGAGCGCGTCTTTCCAAAAATCATTAAATTAGTGTGGCGTAATTTATGGATGGTCAGAAATAGGACGATCACAATAAAATATTTTTCGGCGAGACGTCGTCTTCTTCGTCGTAAGGGTCAAAACAGTGATACCTCTTTCAAATTCATTGTAGAACTGTTTTGTATGTATTCGTTTTGAAGATCACATTCGCATGCACGCCGATTTGAATATGGTTCGACAAAGCGAGGGTTCTTTGTCGTTGTATTATGGTACGTGTGAATTAAGCGTAAGACTGAAACAGTAAGAAGTTGAAGATGTTACCGGAACGGAAATCATAATGGTCGATGATGTAAGAATGAAAGACAATGGTAACAAACACAAATGAAATTAATTTCATTGAATGAAGTGTTATTCTTCATCATGTACCTACATTTTGAAAATTAACTAATAACGTATGAAATTAAATATAATGACAGGAAACGTGGACATATGAAAATATTTCTCAGAAAAATTACATCTAGGTAATTTTATTATCGTCTTGTTATTTTCATGAATCGAAATATATCAGGCATGAAAGACTCAAGAATGTTCAATTTTAAGGTTATATCAACAAAAATTGAGAACAATTGATGAATATGTCAGTAAGATGAAATAAAATTTATTTTATTCTGTGAATATTCTTTAGAACTGGAGTTTATGAGTATAGACGAAATTTACCTGTGCTCAATCATCTTTCTTATTAAGTAATGATACAATGAAAAACAGCTAAAAAAATAGCTTATGGGTACCGATAAATCATAAAGTGCAAAGAATAAAAGGATTGAACCTACTTAGTCAATTTGGAGAAGCAGGGAAAGTGATCAAAACCTTAAAACCCACGAAAACTCTATATATTAAAATAGCGGGCTTCAAGGAAATTAGTTGTAACCACCAAGAGGCATTTCCCCAACTCAGTACACGAACGAAATTTCAACCCTTTTGTTCAATCTGAAAAAGCTTTGGAGGTGCGCAAAATCTCAAAACCCACGAAAAAACATGAAATCTCTACAAAAATAACGAAAACATATACAAAAATCACTGCCGCATCCCACTGTTGAGTTTTGGTACATTGTGATAATCAACTATTTTCGGGGAAAGTACGACTGAATGGCAATTACAGCTGCCATTTTCCAGGATGATATTTGTTCTCTGATCGAGAATAGTATTTGAAAAAGTAATGATTTTGTCTGGCTACATACGAATAAATGTATAATTTTCAATCTACGGACGTTATCCTGAGAAAAGTACAAGGGAGGGTATTAAGATAGTCTGTGAATAGTAGAATATACAAATGATTCATGCAAAACACGAAAAATCACGAATCTCACTGCTCGAAGGAATTCATTCTATATAGAAACAAAAAGCGAATGTCAATGCTAATGCGTTTAATGCTCTTTTTACATCCTAGTTAGAGTATCATCAAATTTTTAGATAACTTATCCAAAATTCAACTGTTCAGGAGTAACAACTTGATACCTTATGATACAAAACAAATTACACTATTCTAAACTATATAATGTAATTAATCATCTGATTAATGTACATACTGTAGCTCAAGAGAACTAAATGACCAAATACAGCATTAGAGGAAACATATTATTGTGATTCATTCTTATGGCGTAGGATGATACTGTGTTATTGTCAAAAATATTTCGAAAATACCAGCGATAGCCTTAGTATTACTGAAAATACTAAAATACGATGTTTTTCAATACGATTGACAATTGCAAATATTAGATAACCAAAGTTTTTACTAACATTCATTTCTCGTTAGATATTTACTGTCTAGCAAATTAGCAATGTTGAGCCTAAATCCATGTCAAATAGATATCTGAATTTAACCAGTTCTGGCGTTCATCATTATAAATTACAGTATTATGTCGGCTACTTGAACTGAAGTCTACGTCAACACAGATAAGAAAAGATTAAACGACTTAGCAATATATATATTTATATATATATATATATATATATATATATATATATATATATATATATATATATATATATATATATATATATATTTATATATATATATATATATATATATAATATATATATATATATATATATATATATATATATATATATATATATATATATATTATATATATATATATTTATATATATATATATATATATATATATATATATATTCATCACCCACTAAAAACACCTAACAGGCTGAATTTTTATCTTATGTTATTTATAATTAATATTCCCATATTCTGCTACATATATGTATATATGTATATATGTATATATGTATATATTTATATATATATATATATATATATTAAAAATTTCTCACTTCACCTTATTACCTGGTCATTTATATAATAAAGATTTGGTTTGATTTTTGGTTGTTCCAGGTTCGTAAAAATACTTTAAATTACTAGATTAATTCGTTTAATAGACGTTTCAGGAGTAGTATTCCCTTCCTCAGTATCTAAAATATAAATATAAAAATCTCAATAGACCAACATTGACTACACAAATATTACACGTTTAACAGCTTACCTTAGTATAGACAATAAAATAAACATAAAAATAAACACATCTAGAGTATAAAACAATATCGTCAAACAATTATTATAATATATATTTTGAAAATGATTTTCTTTATTTGTCTGGCATGTCAATGTCAAACTTGGTGATGTATTAGTTCTTTTCTTATTCTTTTCAGTTTGACTTGTTTTTAAGAAACGGTAGGTAGAATTGACTAAGTTGTTTGATGTCTTGTCTGTCGTTCACTGTGTTCTCTAAATTTGTCTGTATATGGAACATTTCGTGTATTTCTCTATGTTTCTTGTTCCTTTGTGTTGTTAGTATTTTCGTTTCTTCGTAGTTAAAATCATGATTTTCCGTTAATTTGTGTTTGTTCAGTGCCGTAGTTGCTGCTTTTGTGTATTTGTGGGCATTTATCCGGTTCTGCAATCTTTGTGATGTTTGTCCTATGTATATATGTAAGGATTGCGGAAAACAATACATAGGACAAACATCACAAAGATTGCAGGACCGGATAAATGCCCACAAATACACAAAAGCAGCAACTACGGCACTGAACAAACACAAATTAACGGAAAATCATGATTTTAACTACGAAGAAACGAAAATACTAACAACACAAAGGAACAAGAAACATAGAGAAATACACGAAATGTTCCATATACAGACAAATTTAGAGAACACAGTGAACGACAGACAAGACATCAAACAACTTAGTCAATTCTACCTACCGTTTCTTAAAAACAAGTCAAACTGAAAAGAATAAGAAAAGAACTAATACATCACCAAGTTTGACATTGACATGCCAGACAAATAAAGAAAATCATTTTCAAAATATATATTATAATAATTGTTTGACGATATTGTTTTATACTCTAGATGTGTTTATTTTTATGTTTATTTTATTGTCTATACTAAGGTAAGCTGTTAAACGTGTAATATTTGTGTAGTCAATGTTGGTCTATTGAGATTTTTATATTTATATTTTAGATACTGAGGAAGGGAGTACTACTCCTGAAACGTCTATTAAACGAATTAATCTAGTAATTTAAAGTATTTTTACGAACCTGTAACAACCAAAAATCAAAACAAATCTTTATTATATATATATATATATATATATATATATATATATATATATATATATATATATATATATATATATATATATATATAGTTCTTCTGTCCGTGTGTATGTGACAACTCCTCCTAAACGGATGGACCGATTTTGATGAAATTTTTGGTGTGTGTTCCAGTTGTTTCGAGAATGGTTTAGATTCGCAATTTAGTCCACTGGAAAATGTTTATTCAATTAATTTTTTATTTATAATTTGTTATTGGTCTTGGAATGTTTTACCTTGGATCCGACAGACAGCGATCGCAGTATCGAATAGTCGATTGGACGGCGTTATCGCCGATCGAGATGGCTCGGCGAGGTCCAATCGCGTCGTAGTAACCAGCCGATACCTTACGATCGCGAGGTTCTAGACGGCGGAAAGGTTCGATGACCGGGCGCGCCATAGGCGTACCCGAAGGGGCAGGAACGGGCGTAGCACGCATTGGGGTTCGCGGATTTATATTTTCGCGAATTTATGGAAAATACGATGGAGTCGCATTCACTTTAGATAGATGTATGTGTGTATATATATATTTATAGCAAAAACCTCAACAATCGAGGTTCTGCAGGTAAAACCGGATATAAAACCAATCCCGTAACTCACTGTTGACTTTCGGTACAGTGCAATTGTCTATTTTGTGGGAAAAATAGAACTAAAAAAATGGAATCTTATTACGTAGCCGACTAACTCGTAATTCATTTTCTGTGTTGGGACACGTATAGCCAGCTTTGTTGGGAGGTTATTCAACAATGGAGTCATGAATTTCCGTGTTAAAAATCGAACTAACGGATCAAGTCAATTATTTTACATACCTTTAATTCATTTATTTCAAATAAGCAAGTAAGGAGCCACTCACCTTAGCAAATTCCAACAAATGTAAAAATGTGAATTCCCATAAGTTTCAATCAATAATAGACAGACTTTTCCGATTTTTTTATCCATACTGTATAAATCTGATACCAGATTGCACTATTCATAATTCCAAGTTTAATTTTATGAGAATAACATTAATGACACTTAACTGCACAATTTTTTACTTATACCTAACTATATAACTGACAGATACGCTCAATTAGAGTCTTTGACAGCTTTATTGAAACTCAAAAATTTCCACCATTACAGTTTCTGCATTATCTTATCATTTATGGACAATAAATTATATTTAATATGCGCAAACACTGTCTGCTTTCAAAATTAAATTTGATTCGTTTCCAACTAATCGCTTTTAATGAAAGAGATTTACGTACACATTTTAAGAATTTCTTCTTTGCATTCGACATGTTCCATCGCACAGCGATGTATTCAATATAATTCCATGAAGTTAATTCAATTATTGATGAATGTGCATCCGCGAAAAAATATTCTTATTCAAATAAAAATGGCATGGGTGGAAGAAAAGATTCGAATCCATAACATAAACTCATTTCATATACGAATTTATTGAATTTGGAGGGGATGCGCAAAGCTTGAAACCCCGCAAAAACGCACAGTTTCTACATAAAATTTTCGGAGTTGAAACCCCCAAGGTTCACATCCCTAACACCAACTCAATTCGCGTAAAAATCTGGAATTATCAAATTAAATTGGGCTGTAGAGATAGGTACCCAATGGTCGAACCGCAAAAACGCATAAAAAT
Organism: Cynegetis impunctata; assembly: GCA_030704885.1. Lineage (NCBI taxonomy): Eukaryota > Metazoa > Arthropoda > Insecta > Coleoptera > Coccinellidae > Cynegetis > Cynegetis impunctata. The sequence continues at coordinate 398,914 of JARQZK010000761.1, forward strand.
TCCACATACAAATTGAAGAGGCAATCGAAAAAATTTAAACGACTGAGAAGCACTTCGTTAATACTCAGTACCCTTACACACAACTGTCAACTCAATTTGGGTCTGTGGAGAAATAAAAATCCTTTAATAAAAACCGTACCTAATTATAAGCTCAATATGCCCCCTAAAACGGCTTAAAGCTGCGGTTTCCAAATAGTGGCCCGATGAATTCTGGGGTTCCGTGCAAAGGTTCGTGGATTCAAAGACATTAAGCACAATTTTAGTGCTATTTTAAGAAACATGTTAAATACTGTCATTATTCCCATTGAAATAGTTACATGCAATAGGTACAAAATGCAACCTTGGCAAATTACAAATCACTGGAAACTTCAATTTCGGATTCAATCAATCAATGGTATTTCGCTTTTGTGTGTATATATATATATATATATATATATATATATATATATATATATATATATATATATATATATATATATATATATATATATATATATATATATATATATATATATATATATATATATATATATATATATATATATATATATATATATATATATATATATATATATATATATATATATATATATATATATATATATATATATATATATATATATATATATTTATACTGATCCGATAATACAACAACGAGGAAAAATATATTTGGGATTGCAGATGAGTGTACTCTTTTCCTTCAAATGAGGTTTTCAGAACTATATTATTATCTCTTCATTAGGAGCATCTAGAAGCAAATTGAAAGTAACAAAAGTCCAGGTATGACTTTATGTAAAATTGTGAACTCAAGGATTTGAATCCAAAGATGTTAAAATTTAAAAACATAGTAACCCAAATGGTATTCAATATTGAACACAGAGCAGAAAATGTAGAGAATGAGTATTCACAGAGAGAAAAATGAAGCAAATTCTCACCGATATGTGTACGTAAATGAATTGATCAAACCATATATATATATATATATATATATATATATATATATATATATATATATATATATATATATATATATATATATATATATATATATATATATATATATACAGGGTGGGCCATCCATAACTCTCCACCCCGAATTTTGAGCTTTGGGATGGAATAACGAAAAAACTCTCAGACAGGTCAAATTTTGTTGAAAGGGAGACAAATAAGGGTGTTCAAATGAGTTTGATATCACTACCCCTCTAGCCGCAACCCCTAACAGCTCTCATTTTTGAATAGGGAAAAGGGGTCGAGCAGCACCTTGTTGGAAAGGCAATTCAATTTCCTGCATGAGTGTATTTTTTTTTCATCGCTTAATTATTATACAGAGTGATTCAGTATTGCATCAACCACCCCGAATTTTGAGCTTTGGGATGGAATAACGAAAAAACGCTCAGACAGGTCAAATTTTGTTGAAAGGGAAAAACAAATTAATTCTGAACTCCGATAAATCCAAAACAGTTTTATTTAAAAATAACCATGCTGGTTTCGAAACGCCCTCTAGCATTGTGATAAATGGTACTAACTACGAGCAGGATAACTCTGTGCGGTTTCTGGGGCTCTATGTTGACGCCACCTTGGGCTGGTCAGAACACATCCGAAAACTTTGTTCTAATCTTAATAGTGTGTCATACACTATCAGGGTTCTGAAAAAAACACTAGATGACAATGTTATTAGAATGTTGTACTTCGCAAATTTTTATTCTAGACTGAAATTTGGTGTCATTTTTTATGGCAAGAGCCTCGATTTCGATAAAGTCTTCATTGCACAAAAAAGGCTAATTAAAACAATGTTTAATATTAAGTTCAGAGAGTCATGTAGAGGGGTTTTTAGGAAAAATAACCTTCTAACGGCTACAGCCATCCACATTTATGAGTGTATAAATTTTCTACTTGAAAATGAACAACTTTTTTCTGACTACAAAAAAAACAGTTTATATAACACTAGATCCATAATGCTTAATTACCCTAAGCACAATATGACGTTTTACCAACGGTCTCCACTTTTTAATTGCATAAAATATTTCAACGCGTTACCCGACTTTGTAAAAACTGAAAGCAATCCAAAAAAATGTAAATCTAAACTATTCGAATATTTAGTCACAGTCGAACCCTACTGTGTGCAAGAATTTATTGATTTTAAAATGTGAAAATTTTATGTGTTTCTATGTCTACTTTAATTTTATTCAATTAGTATTCAATATACTGTTTTGACGTTTCTTTAGTTCACTGTAATTTTTTATATTATAATGATTCTAAATGAATAAAAATATCTATCTATCTATCTAATAAGGGTGTTCAAATGAGTTTGATATCACTACCTCTCTAGCCGCAACCCCTAACAGCTCTCGTTTTTGAATAGGGAAAAGGGGTCGAGCAGCACCTTGTTGGAAAGGCAATTCAATTTCCTGCATGAGTGTATTTTTTTTTCATCGCTTTATTATTATACAGAGTGACTCAGTATTGCATCAATAACTTTCACACGCCGAATTTGGATCTTTGAGATGGAAAAAACGCTCGGAAGGGTCAAAAAATGAATTCGATATCACTACCCCTCTAGCCGCTACCCTGACAGCAATTATTTAAATTCAAATGAAAGCGCGCGATTTACTTTGTAAATATTATTGTTTTCACGTTTTCAATTATTGTCTCGGTTTACGCATTTTCAACATGTGTTTGGCATACGCGCAGTGATCGAGAAATTGCAAAAATTTGCTCGTGCAGGAAATTGAATTGCCTTTTCAATAAGGTGCTGCTCGACCCCTTTTCCCTATTCAAAAATGAGAACTGTTAGGGGTTGCGGCTAGAGGGGTAGTGATATCAAACTCATTTGAACACCCTTATTTGTCTCCCTTTTAACAAAATTTGACCTGTCCGAGCGTTTTTTTCGTTATTCCATCCCAAAGCTCAAAATTCGGGGTGGAAAGTTATGGATGGCCCACCCTGTATATATACATACTTAATATATATTATTGAGATTTACTTTCGCATTTTGTGACGGGCACAGTCGCTCATAACTTCAGTTTCTTTCAAATCAATAAAGAGCGCTCTTAAATTGAGTTGATTTACTGATATCGTAGAGCGTAGCCAAATATGCATCTACAATGATAATGGATCAACATCCACGTCTAACTAGAAGAATTGGATTTTCTCGTAGTAATATAATTTCGACACTACCAAGGACACTACATTACAACCCGTTATATGCATGGATTTTTCATTGCTAGAAGATAGAGATGCGTGAAGTTTTCAAATTTTACTTTGCGTTCAGCTTATTGTTATAAATAATGGAAAGCTATAGTGAAATTTCCAACACAGCTGTACGAAAGCATATATAATTTAAAGAAATCCAAAGTTCAAGCCGCGTTGACATGGGCTGTGAATCACGAACGTGAGCCGGGTTTTCGTAAGCCACGCGTCAACTATTAGATTCGTGAAATACGAATCGTAAATCCTTTTCAAAAACCGAAATAATTTGCGATCGTTAAAAGATCAAGCCTGTTTGTTTTTTGTATCGTGTAGACACTTGGAAAGTCGTGATCACATCGAGAGGGGATTCAAAATGAATATTCTAAAACTTCAAATGAGTCTCAAGTAACTAATTATCAAAGTGTAAATTGTAGTTTCAATTTGGCAGTAGAGCTCCTCTCATATTAGTGTTAAGTCCTTTATATTTTGAAGCTAACGAGTTCCAATAAATGCTGAAAATTATGTTCCGACATTCGAAAAACATTTCTAGATTCTAAAGGGTAGATACTTGGCAATATCTCAAATTCTTTGTAGAATCCAGCTACTTGTCTGTTTCTTTCTCATGCAAATTTTTGTGAAATCCTGTCTACTATTAGTACTATCGCACATCTTTTTCTTTGGAAGCGCAGAATCCTTGTCTATTCGTCAACAAAAAAAATTCCGGGCTTGTTACGTAAAATACTGTTTCTGACAACATCACCAATTTACGAAATACAAAATGAAATATCATATTTTCATTTGGTTATTCCCTTGACCAATATATTCTTTGTGGCCGTCATTCTATCAAAATTGAGATTGATATTTTTATTTGTCTTGACATAGTCAAATAAACATTTGTTAGAATCAATTTACTATAGGGAACTGTTTGTACCCAATCGGTTAAACACCGTACGTGATGCAAATATTTTCTCTAAAATGAAAGATAACAAATTAATTGGTTTTATTAAAAATTAAGGTTAACATGATTTATTTCCAACCCAGATTATAATTCTATGATTCAATTCAGACATGTACCGAAAATAATATCAAATTTCCATATCAGAACATACAGAAAAATTTGAATATTACGTAGTCCATATTATTTCAAATCAAACATACGTTTCGAGCATAATAAAACTCTTCTTCATATAAAATTGATCTACGAGAGAATAAAATGAACAAGAGAGAAGCAGAATAATGATTGTCAAGAGACCTGGTTCCATTATAAAAATTGGCCGCATGCTGATCTGATGAAATAAGAATAAAAAACAAAAAACTTTCAACGTTGCAATTATAACTTACCTACATACCGACATATTATGTGAAAGAAAGGCAGTTATAATTATGGAAGTTAAGAATCATTTAGAATTTAGAGCCATCTATCAAAAATATACGGAATAATAATCACGAGAACACCCAAAATCTACATATGATTCAGCAATCGAAGAGTAAAAAAAAGACATCAAATTGGGTACCCAAGAAAGTTGAAAAATCAAAAAAGACATGAAGTTTAAAAAAGTAACCTCAAAAACTACAAACTTATCACAGAAATGCACGCTATTTTCATTGAATTTACAGGATAAAATCGAGGATAAAATATTTTTTTAGCTTCATTCAACCCTTAACAAAACTGAAAATGACAAATTTTGTTTATAATTAGTTAACTCCCCTCTCCAAAGTTTGGAGATGCCAAAAAGAGTTTCGCTTGGCTTCAAAAACAACCCCTGATACCGAATTTCATTTAAGATTTCTATGGGAAAAGCCAAGGGAAATCTTCTGTGGTAAACGGTTGCTCAAAAACTGAACAGTTTAGGTTTTGGTAAAAAATCAGTAGGGATGGAGAAAAAAGAATAATAATGTTGTATTATTACCCAGATTACACGAAAATATTTAGATTATTTTATATTTTACTTATGGGGGACTATGTAAGTTGTACCAAATAAATACCTATTACCATCAGCTATCAAAGAAACTTTTATTATATTGTTTTTGAATTATAAATTCAAATAATGTATATCTGAAATACTGATAAAATTGTTAACTTTGGTGAAAGATACGTTTGATTGTCGCATATTTCTATAAAAGTTGTTGAATGGCGACGATTTAAAGCTATTTATTAAACTATAGAGCTAGCAAAATATTTTAAACTAATTGGAATGATTACAAACATAACAAACAAAACTGTTGGAGGACCAGAATTTTTTCTGTTTGTCGGATTTAGAGAATTGACTGCTAAATATTATGGGAAAATGTTGCGTGAGACGAGGCTGTACATGAATTGGGATTGGAAAAATGTATGTTATTGTTATCACTTACAAATTATTTCTTAGCCCAATAATTCAGGTGTTTTGTTGATCATATTTGAAAAATTAAACTTGAATTAAAGAGATGAGTATTGTCCTAATAATTGTAAGTATTTTTTTAGACGAGACGGCGAGACATTCGACAATTATAATTATGAAAATTAAAGTTATGAAGTTGTTTGAACTCGCCTTTAGTCGCAATTTGAAGCAAAGAAATCAACAAAATCACAAAAATAGAAATCATACACATAAAATTGGCGTTTATTAAATGAAAATATCAATATCGCCACTTTACAAATAACAAATTACTCCGAAGAGAAGACGATAGTAGCTGTGCCATCAAACGCGATTATCGCTTTCTACAGTAGAATTCTATTACAGAAAGCGACTGATAGGATACAATAGTGCACTGCAGGTCGGAATGCGATTTAAACGAAATAGTCCCCGCGCGATGCAGCGCCCAGAAAACCACTTAAAATGCCAAATTTCAGCTTTTTGGTCTGATAATATAAATATGTAGATATATAAAAATATCTTCGTAAAATGGCAACGGTTGCAGAAATGTACCCAAATTTTACACTTTCGTTCTCAACGGAACGTTACGTTAAAAAATTTCGCGAAGTGCATCGTGTACATCGCGAAACAGATCGAGATGCAATTTGAACGGAATAGTCACCACGAATTGCATCGCGGTTGAGAAAAAGAGTTGAAACCAAAGAAGGATCTCAAGTTAAGATAAACTCAACCAAACTTCAACCCTTTTACTCGATCTGCAGAAGCTGTGGAGTTCGGCAATTTTTCTAGAACCACGAAGAAATATCTACGTAAAAATGGCAGCGATTGCAGAAATTTTACCAAATTTTGATACTTTCGTTCTGCAATGAAAAAAATCCCATGTAACAAATTTCAGCTTATTTGCCTAGATGGGAGCTGCTGTAGATCCCAATAAGCACCGGAAAAAAAAACAAACAAAAAAGAAATATATATATATATATATATATATAAATATAAATATAAAAAAAAATAAATATATATATATATATATATATATATATATATATATATATATATATATATATATATATATATATATATATATATATATATATATATATATATATATATATATATATATATATATATATATATATATATATATATATATATATATATATATATATATATATATATATATATATATATATATATATATATATATATATATATATATATATATATATACAGGGTGTCCTTCCGGGAAAGAACGCGATCTGTATATGAAAAAGTACACATAGGAAACTTTTGAAAATTGGACAGTATACTGATGTTGATAGGGGAAACTTGACTAAAATATTTTCAAGATGGTGGCACTTCCGGTTATACCGGAAGTAGATACCAAATTGCTTATTTTAAATTAGATACCCTATATATTAATACATTTTTAGATTCTACGCAAGATTCTAGGCAGATTTTATGTATTATGTCCTATACCTAAGTCTAAGCGTTTTTGACATATTTAGGTTTTTATGTCAAAAATGACGATTGCAAGCCCTAATATAATTATCAATTGTTCATATAAGGATTCCCGTATTACTTACTTTGGGGTGGATTACTACTATTGAAAAAGACTTGCTTCAATATATTTTGTATAGTATTTGGATAACTAATCATACAGGGTGTTCGAAAAAAAAGATCTAAAATGAGATTGAGAAAACTGACAAAAATCAATTTTTTTAAATGGAAACCCCCCATTTTTCTTAATTTGTAGTATTTAGCATCCAAAAAGAAGGTAACTTTGTTCAAAGTTATCTATACCTAAAATTTGAAGTTTTCGAAATATTGCCAATTTAATATTTTTATATCGCGATTTTGCATTTAATCGTTAAACAATTAGATAGCCACGATCGTATTTGACATTTCAAATCATCGTAATGGCACCCCGGTTAAATTATACAAACGAAAATTATTTAAACTTTTAAGGCTTATCTAAATCATTTACATTTAAATGCTGCACTAATGAAAATATGGATAGCATAGGGTTGATATTTGTGTTTCCGTTTCATTGTTAACAACTGGTTTCTTTTTGTACACTTATGCCTTGACGGATCCAAAATTCTTGAAGTTTTCTATAATTCGTTCAACAGTATTTGGTGATGGTTTTTGTTTATGAGGATATCGGGTCGCATATGCAAAATCACCATATAAAAATATTAAATTGGCAATATTTCGAAAACTTCAAATGTTAGGTATAGATAACTTTATACAAAGTTACCTTCTTTTTAAATGCTAAATACTACAAAATAAGAAAAATGGGGGGTTTCCATTTGAAAAAATTGATTTTTGTCAGTTTTCTCAATCTCATTTTAGATCTTATTTTTTGAACACTCTGTATGATTAGTTATCCAAATACTATACAAAATCTATTAAAGCAACTCTTTTTCAACAAGGAATCCATCCCAAAGTAAGTAATACGGGAATCCTTATAGGAACAATTGATAATTATATAAGGGCTTGCAATCGTCATTTTTGACATAAAAACCTAAATATGTCAAAAACGCTTAGACTTAGGTATAGGACAAATACATAAAATCTGCCTAAAATCTTGCGTAAAATCCAAATATGTATTAATATATAGGGTATCCAATTTAAAATAAGCAAGTTGGTATCTACTTCCGGTATATCCGGAAGTGCCACCATCTTGAAAATATTTTAGTCAAGTTGCCCCTATCGACGTTAGTATACTGTCAAATTTTCAAAATTTTCCTATGTGTAGTTTTCCATATACAGATCGCGTTCTTTCCCGGTGGGACACCCTGTATATATATATATATATATATATATATATATATATATATATATATATATATATATATATATATATATATATATATATATATATAGATATATATATATATATATATATATATATATATATAAATATATATATATATATATATATATATATATATATATATATATATATATATATATATATATATATATATATATATATATATATATATATATATATATATATATAAACATTTCGAAAATCGTGGTCTCGTAGGTCCTGACTGCTTTCCTTCGATATACTGCAATAGCACGTATTTCATGGGAAAATACGACTAAAAAGATCTGTACGTATTCTGCTTTGGGCGGATAATTTTTCATAAAATACCGAAAAACACTTTTTGTGTGCCAAATCGTTTAAAACTGGTTATTTATTCGACAAAGTTCTCTACTTACTAAAGTATCCAACTGATCGTAATTATTCGAATATTTCAATTCGTACAGGTAATTAACTTACTTGTTGTGGTCTTGGTGACATCCTTGGGCTCATCCTCATATGTTTGGGCTTGGGGGCTATATTATTCATGGAGTTGCTATCCCCGTTCAATCCTAACATCTGCGCGGCATACTCCCCCTGCATTCCCATGTCTGCCCCAGTGAAAGGTCCGTTGTCCACCCTCTTCAACCAGTATAACCTTTCCGAGTGGGGTCTTGAGGTCATTTCATGGGCCTCCCATTGTTGCAAAAGTAACGTATAACACAGATAGCACGACGGGACGGCAACTTCACTCAAGGGAACATAGCGTGCAGGCGATTCGTGGGATTCTAGGAAAGGAAAATATGGTTCTTTGGGATTATTAGGGACAGGTTTTACGTTTAGCCAATACGAATGGGGATGATTACGGTTACCGCATACAAAACATACTTCTGGCTGATCTGAACTCGTCTTTAGTTGCATCAGATCAGGAGGACCGCCGTTAGGAGGCTCCTTCTTAATTTGCACTTTGTCCATCGTTTGCATCTGGACCTGCAAGAAATAAATATAAGGTGTTTTCATTGATAGTCGAGAATACAAATAAAATATTGACGAACATTACAAAGTGATTAGCTGAAATTATTTTTGGTATATATGCTTATAAAGATATGTATAGTAACCCATACTAGAAGAGAGAGTTGAATACCTGGAGAGAACCAAATTAAAATATACCTACGGTGCAGCTACTGTGCTGTTAATTACGGTCTAGCTAGGGTATATGGAAGACTATGACTAAAGATTACTGCACTGCACGTAAAAAAGTGTAAAAGTACAAGAGGCCTCGTACTCGTAACATCAGTAACTGGGCATAAACAAACATTTTCATAATTTCATACATCTCACAAAATTTTAAGGCAGCAGTTGATGCTCATCGATCGGCAACAATATAAGTAGGTACTACATAAATTTACGAGATGGCGATATATGTGTGTTTTCGCTTAAAATTGCGTTTTTATAGAAAATACAACTACTTATACAGATAAACTTAAAAATACATAGATTCACCTAAATCATTAGATCCGTTTCCGAGATATGCACATATATGTACAAGAATTGTTCCCTTAAATATATAAGATTCAGTTGTGTAGACTAGCTACTCTATTTCAACTTGTATTTACATAATTCATTTCGAGAAAAAAATCTGTTATATCGATAGCGTTCGCACAAGCACAAGCGTTAATTGTGTGAAAAAACATATTATAAGCTACGTCGATTTATCAATCTGTAAATCGCTAAAACTGAAGGAGTCACATGGCAGAAACTTGTGGTACGCCATATTTGACATTTGCTTTAAAAGAGGTTTCTTGATTTTACCTGGGAAAATATCAATTACCTACGTAGCAATATTTCTTCTCTCTCGTGGATATGGCCAAAATTAACACTATGTTGGTATTTTCTGGCATAGATCACAATAGCAGATATTCGTGGACGTATGTCTTCATAAACCGCATCATAGCTGTTAGGAATACATGCAGAAACAAAGAAAAAAGTAGACAAATCACTTTATCTTGGGTGTACAGTACTGAAGAGATCTCATAAGATCAGAACGGCTGTTTATTGTTCTTCAGTTGGAGTTACTTGACCATCATTATGTGAAGAAATGACGAATTTCTCAATAATCAAGTGTTCCTTGTTCATATTCGCTGTTCAATATTTCTATTGATGTAACAATTACAGCTGACTAGCTAGAGAAAGCGAAATTTTGCTGACTAACATTTTTGTGTCAATTCAATATTTTGCTGGCAATCGAAGAAAAATTGATATTCGCCTCGATATTAACCCATAAATCTATAAACACGACCAACTATCTGGTGAAAGGTCAACAATTTTAAGACGAGCCTGGTAATATTTGAATGAGCTGTACTGCAGTTTATTTCTAAAACTTAGGATACCGATTCTATGCTCTGATTTGTGACATGCTAGTTAACCTCTTATAATTATGTAAACAGAGGGGTCGCAAACTCGACGGGAGATCGTGACCTCTTTTTTATCGTAAATGAATCGTTCCGATTAATTCTATGGAAAATTTTCACGTTATTTATCTCTATCCTATGAACAGTTACTATAGGTATATTTGAATAATGAATCATACTTGTTTGAATAGAAAGCAGTTGGAAATGATGATCAAATTATAAGAATGGAATACCAAGTACCGTACAGTTGGACTTACATCTGCCTTTTAGAAATAATACATATCAGATTCAGACAACAACCATCACCAAATAAATAGGCATTATTATTGATGGTAACCTGAAATGGGATCTTCAAATTCAGAACTTGACCAAGAGAGTAAGATCGTTGTTGTATTTATTCAAGCAAATGACCCTTAAACTAGATGAAAAAAATCTTATAATAATGTATTTTGCTTTGGTCCAGTCACTACTGAACTATGGTATAATCGCATGGGGTGGTGCATATTCTAATAATATGAAACATTTGGAGATAATACAGAAGAAAATCGTCAAGATAATATACAAACTTAATCCGTAATTTGCTTTTCCAAAGTTCGGAATTGTTGAATATCAGACAACTATTTTGCAAGGCAGCCTTGTTATGTTTGGTGAAAAATAATTTGATGGGAATGAATATAACAAATCCCTATCAAACAAGATTCCGAGAAGATGCGAATATTGCTCTTCCTAGGTCTCAAAGGATTTTAATGCCCAAATAGGAAAAGAGGAATACTTGGGAAGAGTGGCAGGTAAACACACAGTTCATGAGAAAACAAACAATAATACGCAACGCCTATGCAATTTGGCGGAAAGGTTAGATATGATAATAAGCAGCACCAAATTCGCCCATCCAAGAAAGCAAAAGATAACATGGGAATCGCCAGATCACAGATACGGCACACAAATAGATCACGTGCTTATTAATAGAAGAAAGCAGTCGTCGGTGAAAGATGTACGAACATACAGAGGTGCAAATTCCGACTAGAATCACTAGGCATAAGAAACAAAAACGATGAAGTGATACAAGAAGAAACGCAATATAAAATTATCTGGAAAGAATATTTCGAAGAACTGTTAACAGAGGCAGCTACAGAAAAACGATAGAGGAAAAAAAGGAAAAAGAAAAGGAGGGGAACTCAACAGAAGAACCAACAAAAAGTGAAGTAATAGAAATCATTAAAAAAAGTAAGAACGGAAAAGCACCAGGAAAAGACGAGATAAATATTGAATTGATAAAGTACGGTAGAGAGGAGCTTCATGAAAGACTTTACCAGTTAATTAGGCAAATATGCAGAGAAGAGAAAATGGTTGAGGAATGGGAAGTTGGACAAATTGTAACAATTCATAAAAAAGGGGGCCAACAGGAGTGCAAGAACTATAGAGGTATAACTCTTTTAAATGTGGCATATAAAATATTGTCAGCAATAATACAGAGGCGTTAAGCTAGAAGATCTGAAGGCATAATAGATCAATACCAGTGCGGTTTCATACAAGGGAAGTCCACAACCGATGCCTTCATATAATTAAGCAAATAATGGAAAAAGCCTATGAATATAAAATTGAAATAGAAATGCTTCCAACAAGCATTCGATTCAGTCAAAAGGAGTAAATTGATGGAAGGACTGAAAAAGCAGAGGATAGAAGCTAAGTTAAGAAGATTAATTTCAATGACTATGAACCATCAAAATCGAGTATAATTACAAGTAAAGGAGAAACAGAAGACTTTATAGTTAATAGAGGGGTAAGACAAGGCGATGGCCTCTCAACAACATTGTTTAATTTAGCTCTAGAGTATGTTATGAGAAACGTAAATAAGGGGAATTTAAGAACGAGCGGAGGCCAAATGGTCGCGTATGCAGACGACATAGTCATAGTAACGAAGCGACGATAAATAATTAAACAAATGCTATTAGAAATAACAACAGAAGGTGAGAAGATGAGATTAAAAATAAACAGCAGCAAAACAAAGATAATGAGATTTGGAAAGCAGTGTGAAAAAAAATATTATAAAAATGGGTGAATACGAATTTGAGGAAGTCGAAAAGTTCAAATATCTGAGGGTTACGATCAGCAGTAACGGAGAACGAAGTCAGAAATAGAAGAAAAAATAATGGCAGTTGATAGGGCGTTCCATGCCAATAAGAAACTATTAAAGAGTAAATTATTAACAAGGGCCACTAAACTCAAAATTTATAACACAATAAGACCGGTTATGATGTATAGAGCAGAAAAGATGACAATTACAAAAAGAGAAGAGGAGGAATTGAGAATAGTGGAACGAAGAATAATGAGAACAATCCTAGGACTAATAAACGTTGATGACAATGAATACAGGCAATGGATGAACTATGAAATACTGAGGGAAATGAACGGCGAAGATATAGTGAAACAAATAAAGAAGCGAAGGATAGAATGGCTAGGCCATGTATGGAGAAGAGGAGAGGATGCAACGGTCTGCTTAGTGCTGCAGTGGGAACCAGGAGGTAGGAGAAGGCGAGGAAGACCCAGGTGTCGCTGGATGGAAGGAAAAAGCTAATGACAGGGCTCTATGGAGAAAAATAAGCGAGAAACTATAGGAATGATAGGGATTGATCCGCCTCAGAAAGCGGATCTAGAAAGCATTTATGCGGCGAAACCCCACATGGGGTGTTTAATCATTGTTTATTATAGGTCTCAAAGGTCGATTGGATAGCTATATTTCATATAGGTGGGACAGAGTTTATACAATCACTTCATCAGAATACTATCATAGACCTGTCATGGATTGAGCATGCTCATGTATGTCTATGAGTATGTGAGTACAATAATTGGATGGATATGACCATATAAGTCTGTGAATTGTTCACTGGTGTTTTTGATTCACCACCATTCTAATGTTTTATTGGTTGTTCAATTCGTGTTGTTTCGATCTTAGAATTTTATAATGATCATATGTGGGTTGCTGGTGTTTCAGGATGACCAAAGTTATCACGTTTGGGAACACAGACTAGCTATTGGCTGAAGTAAACCTGAAGATGAAACAGTAGGAATATCAGAAAAAAAATTTTAAAAATTGAATGAAAAATTAAAATTTAATTAAAAAAATATACTTATCGGTCCTCTTGAAATACCTGATATTTATTCATAAGTATATATATGTATATATATATATATATATATATATATATATATATATATATATATATATATATATATATATATATATATACCGGGTCTTCCAACAAGGATGATATTATTTTAAAACAATAAAACAAAAAAATATGTTCGATAGAAAAATTATTTTATTATATTCTGCAGCTTGATGAGTGGCAATTATGTTCTGAATAAGAACATTTAAATGACCACTTCGACTTTGGATACAGGAGCAAATTAGATGAGTCCAATTTTCAATGAATTCTATGTTATAAATCTGGTCTATATCACCAATACAACGCTCAATATTCTGTTTCAATGCTTCAAGTGTTCGTGATTTATCCGCATACACTAATGATTTCAAATATCCCCACAAAAAGTCATCCAAAGGGGTTAAATCACAACTTCTTGGAAGCCAGTTAATAGTTGCATTTCTTGAAATTATGGGTTCCTCAAACTTTTCTTCCAATAAGTCGATGGTTGCTCTAGCAATGTGCGAAGTGGCACCGTCTTGTTGTAATCACATTTAGTCCAAATAAATGTATTCCATTTATACACACAACTAATTTGTTAACATTGCGTTCACCATTTACTGTAAAAGTTCGACCGTCCTCATTTTCAAAAAAATATGATCCTATGATTCCTTCATGTCATAAACCACAACACACTTTTACTCTTTGAGGATGCATTGGCTTTTCAACAATGTCTTGTGGAGGAGTAGCTATCCAGAACCAACAATTTTACGTAATAACAAAGCTACTCAGATTAAAATGAGCTTCATGTGAAAAGATTATTCTTTTAACATAATCATTGTCATTGTCAATCTGTTCTAATGCCCATTCAGCAAACTCAGGGCGCTTCCGATGATCTACAGGCTTCAGCTCTTGAGTCAATACAATCTTATACGGATGTAAGCCCATCTTTTCTCAAAATACGCCAAGTGGATGTCTGCGAAAGACCAAGTTGCTTTGAACGATGAGAAATTCAAACATTTGCATCTTCTTCAGCATAAGCTTTTACAGCTTAAATATATTCTGCATTTCTTACATTATTGCATGTCGTGTTGATATTTTAGTATCATGCAGTGTAAATTCTGATTCCAATTTTCCAACAATTCGACGAATCGCAAGAACCTTAGGTCGATTATGAGAACCATACAATTCACGAAGTGCAAGTTGAGTTTGAATAAAAGAACGATTATTTTCATAAAATTTTCAAATAAAAACCAAGCAATATTTAAGTGTGTATTTTACCATGATAAATTGCCAAAATATACTGAACACAACTTGCAGTATTTGATATTTCTACTGTATTCAATATAGCCCTTTTATGACATTTTAAAATCTTATCATCCTTGTTGAAAGACCCTATATATCATTATATAATATATATATATATATATATATATATACAGGGTGTCTCACCGGGAAAGAACGCGATCTGTATATAGAAAACTACACATAGGAAACTTTTGAAAATTTGATTGTATACTAATAGGGGCAACTCGACTAAAATATTTTCAAGATGGTGGAACTTCCGGTTATACCGGAAGTAGATACCAACTTGCTTATTTTAAATAGGACACCTTGTATATTAATACGTTTTTGGATTTTAAACAATATTCTAGGCAGATTTTATGTATTATGTCCTATACCTAAGTCTAAGCGTTTTTGACATATTCAGGTTTTTTATGTCAAAAATGACGATTGCAAGCCTTAATATAATTATCAATTGTTCCTATAGGGAAGCCCTTTTCACTTACTCTGGGTTGAATTCCTTGATGGAAAGGACTGACTTTAATAGATTTTGTATAATATTTGGATAACTAATCATACAAAGTGTTCAAAAAATAAGATCTAAAATGAGATTGAGAAAACTGACAAAAATCAATTTTTGCAAATGGAAACCCCCCATTTTTCTTATTTTGTAGTATTTAGCATTTAAAAAGAAGGTAACTGTGTATAAGGTTATCTATATCCAAAATTTAAAGTTTAGATATAGATAACCTTAGACAAAGTTACCTTAATTTTTGATGCTAAATACTACAAAATAAGAAAAATTGAAGGTTTCCATTTGAAAAAATTGATTTTTGACAGTTTTCTCAATCTCATTTTAGATTTCATTTTTTGAATGTATGACTACTTAGTTATACAAATATTATACAAAATCTATTAAAGTAGGTCCTTTTCAACAAGCAATTCAACCCAAAGTAAGTGAAAAGGGCTTCCTTATAGGAAAAATTGATAATTATATTAGGGCTTGCAATCGTCATTTTTGACATAAAAACCTAAATATGTCAAAAACGCTTAGACTTATGTATAGGACGTAATACATCAAATCTGCCTAGAATCTTGCGTAGAATCCAAAAATGTATCAATATATAGGGTGTCTAATGTAAAATAAGCAAGTTGGTATCTACTTCCGGTATAACCGGAAGTGCCACCATCTTGAAAATATTTTAGTCGAGTTGCCCCTATCGACATTAGTATACTATCAAATTTCCAAAATTTTCCTATGTGTAGTTTTCCATATACAGATCGCGTTCTTTCCCGGTGGGACACCCTGTATAATATATATATATATATATATATATATATATATATATATATATATATATATATATATATATATATATATATATATATAATTAAGGTGTCCCTTATTTTTCAAAGTTTCAAATTTATAACGCATAGGTCTCAGTTTTGTTCATTTGCCTCTTAAACACTGGGAAATAAATTTTTACCTTATTTGGAGTACGATAACCCGTGTCGACTTGCATCGAATCATATTCATACATGCTGCGCGGCAGTAGTGGAGCGTATTCACATCTGTCATTTGGTCTCAATTATTCTCGCGATTAACACGTATTGTTTTACATTTAAAAGATGACAGTGGAATTAAGAAGCAATAAAGAATGTGTTCTCTTAGTTGGTGATGTAAATTATCAAATAAGAGCTATACGTAACTGTGTAAAAAAATTTGTGGATCTTCACCATGCTTGGAGGGAGTTGCAAAAAAATTCTGAAAAAATACAAGATATTTACAAGCGCCGTGAGGAGGATTTTAAGAACAATTTAGAGAATTTATGTGATATAGCTCAAGCTAATGCTTTGGAACAGATGAAAATTGAAGTAGATAAAATATTTTTACAAAAACAAAGAGAACCAGAGCGTCCAGGGTGTTTGGCGGGTGTGGACAAAAAGTTAGCCGAAAAAGAAGAGCAAGACAAAGGAAATTAAATGAAGTGAAAAAAAGATATGAGCAAATGTATTTCGGAGGTTTATCGTCATCTGTTACTACGCAAGATTCTATTCAAACGCAAGGACACCTCTCAAATGGTAAGTTCTGAAACTACTACAAAGAGAGGAAGGAAAGACTTTATCACGCCTAAGTTAGTTGCAGCTTTAGATAGATGTCAACTAAGCATAAGGGATTTTGTCTATATACTTCAGGCTGTAGTAGAAGCTCTAGGTGTTAGCTGTGATGATTTTCCGATGAACAAATCGTCGATTCAACGTATTCGCACACAGAGTCGAAAAGATAGAGCGGAATTTATAAAATCAGATTTTCAAAATAATATGCCTGAAATGGTGTCTGTTCACTGGGATGGGTAATTATTACCTGGACTTGAAGTGAAAAGTTCTAAAGGAGAACGCCTGCCAGTTCTGATTTCATTTGGAGAAAAGGAACAACTTCTGGCTGTACCCAAACTGGAGAGCGCTTCCGGCCAGGATCAAGCTAAAGCTGTGTTAAACGCACTTTATGACTGGAACCTCGATGACAAAGTACAAATAATTTGCTGTGACACAACTGCGTCTAATACAGGGCGATTGAACGGAGCTTGTGTACTTTTGGAACAAAAACTAGACAGGTAATTACTACTCTTTGCTGGCCGTCATCACGTTTACGGACTGGTTTTAAAATGTGTGTTAGAAATAAAAATCCACCAAGCCACAAGTAGCCCTGATATCCTACTGTTCAAAAAATTTAGACACAACTGAAAAACTATTAATCCTGCTGCCATTGAAACATATAGCGATATCGTCACACAACATTTTTGTAATACAACAATAGAAGATTTATTGAGATTTTATAATCAAGAACTGCGAAAAACCATTGGACGTGACGATTATCGGGAACTGATTGAACTATGTATTATTTTCTTAGGAGGAGAAAGTGAAAACAAAATTAAAATTAGACCTCCTGGAGCGATGCATGAAGCAAGGTGGATGGCTAGAGCTATTTACTCTTTGAAGATATGTTTGTTGCAATCCCAGTTCAAAATTAGCGCCAAGGATAAGCGAGCACTTCAAGACGTCTGTTTATTCATTGCGGTTTTATATGTTAAACCATGGCTTGGATGTAGTCTGGCGGTGAAGGCACTAAATCAAGATTTGTGCTTTTTGAAGAGGATTAAGGAATATGAAACAGTTGACAAATTGATCTCCAAAGCAGCCCTGCGCAAGTTTAGTCAAAATCTTTGGTACTTGTCAAAAGAAATTGCCGTTTCATCACTCTTCGATGATGAAGTTAATGAGCAAACCAAAACGAACATTGTAGTGAATTTCCAAAGAGAGAGTTTGTATGATTCTGGGAAGAGATACATTCCATCTGAAGAAGATATGTCTGAATATTTGTATAGTACTTAAGTAGGAATACAACAAACAGTACTATTTTTTATTCTGTTTTCAATGAAATGTTAATAATACTGCCTTAATTATTGTTGCAGAAAAATCATTAAGTGATTTTGTGTATGTCAAGAGCACAAATTTATTTTCTCGATTAAAAATTGATAAGAATTTCCTCCAGAGACCCATTTCTACATGGGATGAAGATGTTGCCTATTCAGAGGCGAAAAAGAAAGTGCTTTCTTTAAGGGCAGTTAGAGCTGTAAAACTTATGCAAGATTTCACTACAGAGGAAGAGCAAAAGTAATTTTTGCTACGATGTGTTCAGGAGCATAGAAATCTCAGAGACCCTCAAAAGAAAATATCCTGCCTGATCTGTAATTTTATCTTCTTTTGATAAATATTTCATAAAAATTTGAATATTTCAATTGATTTAGCTATATAACGGAAAGGATTGAAAAGAGCAATTTTCTATCGGGTTAACGTTGAAGTAGGAAGATGAAATTTTGTATTTGAGTAAGTCTGGGTACTTAGTTTAGAATAGAATAGAAGGTATGCAATTAGATATCTGAAAAAAAAATTTCACCCATACAAGGGGCACCCTTATATACCTATATACATTTACATATAAATATATATATATATATATATATATATATATATATATATATATATATATATATATATATGTAATTATATATTGGGTTTGTTTCTCAAACAGAAAAAAGTGTCAAAATTTGGGCAAATGCAGTCAAACTGTAGGTAGGTAGTGGCGGGGAGGTGCATGATAGTAAGATGTAAAAATTAGTTATGAACAACATTCCGAGATTCAGTCTTTTAGGGCGTTTTTTAAGATACATGGAGCTAAAATGATATATCAACTTAGCGGACCAAAAATGGCGACCGGTAGAAAGAATTTATAAACGGTTTGTAACTTGTTTTTTCTCTCTTAAAATAAGCGAGAAACATGATTACCCGAAAATGGTGGGGTCTAGAGGAGTGGGGTTAGGGGCCATTGTTTGGGTCTTGTAAAGTACAACAATATCCATTTATTGATTTTACGGAAAAACGCAAAACGCTTTCCCAAGACGAGAAAACAGAAAAACCATTGTAATATCATATTTCGGATCGCCAGATTTGCGGGTGTACATCAGAAAATAGAATTATATTTTAACGGAATGACATATTAAGCAGAAAAACAAATATCCTAATATTTTCAGCAATAAAGATCTATTAGCTTAAATTCCAGAATGCCGCAAGAAACCTCGGGTTTTCCGAGTTTTCTACACCACCCTTCAGTGGGATAGACCGAAATTATTCTCTGTACTCTGAAAAACGTATACACGTTAGAGTGCAGACCGCCAAAGATACAAACGGGCATTCGATAGAAAACTCGGGTTTTTCGAATTTGCTACCCCACCCAAAGGTCTGATCGACCGACACAAACGATTTTCTGGTTCTCTATACTCTGAAAACAATATCCGCATTGCTTTAGACCCGCTAGAGGGGCCCTATCCCACTCCTCTTGCCCTCGCCATTTTCGAGAAATCACCTGATCTGCTAACTTCATAATTTAAGTTAGCACTTCGTCGGTTTCTCGCTTATTTTTGGAGCTACCAACGAAATTTTTAGGCAACAAACAAGTTACAAACCCTCTATAAATTTTTTTTTAGCCGCCAAGTTAATATTGGTCTGAAACCGATTTTTGGAATAAAGAATTAGAGGATTGAAAATTTGAGGATTAAGTTAATGCTGAAAAAATGCCTTTTGGTGGTATGAAATGTTTACCCTGGCCGCCGCCCTTTTTAAATAAATTGTATTTTCGTAGCTTTTGAGGTTTTGCACACCTCCACAGCTGCTCCAAATTAAATTAGACGATGAAATTTTGTACGTGGACTAAGTTGATACTAGGAAAGGGGCTTTTGATGGTTTGAACTATTTTCCTACACCACTGACATCTGTATGTAAGGATATCGCATTTTTTCGTAGTTTTGAGGTTTAGCGCTAATTGAGTCAGAGAATTGAAATTAAGTACGTGCTATGTAAATTAAGATGATGTCAGAGAAATGTCCATTAAAGTTTCGATTTTTTTATTTAACCGCCGCAATTTTTGTTGAAATTTTCGTGAAATCTACTCAAAAATCAATTAGAAATTGGTCCCTGAATGCAGTTTATAGGGAGTTACTATTTAGGGTTTCAAATGTTTGCTCTCAATGCCGCTATTTTAATGTAGAAATGTCATACATTTTTGCAGGTTTGTGCATCTCGTCAGTTCCTCCAAATTGACTCAGGGAGTTAAGAATTTGCAGGTGAAAAGGAACAAATTACTAGGGAAAATACCCAGTTTCTTAGTATTTGAAATTTTAAAACAGATACTTATATAACTTTCAACACACTGGGGAATTAACAATAGCGAAATTTCACACTTTTTTTTACTGAAGTTTCTAACACCGTTGTGGGAATCATACATCTCAGTTTCGAAAGCAATAAAAGAAGCGACTTCTTATAACGTTCGAATTCAAATGTTTATTTCACCTACTTTTCTGGCTACTGCAGAAATAATGAAAAATTCAATTTCAATTATTCTATTCAACTTACACGGAATGAGCATGATTTTTATTGCTAGTATTCCGAGAAATCGAAAAAAAATCCATTAAAATATTTGCTCGTTTCAGAAGTAATGGTTCAATGCACCGAATCCCGACAATAGTTACAATAAAATTCGACATAGGTAGGTGGACACGGACAATACAAAGGTAAGATCACTAACATGAATTTGAAAAACAGAGCCATGGTTTGAATGTAGGTAGTTACAATACCTACAGTTAATTGGACAATGTTCAACGGTAAACAATAAAGGTGGGCTATTATCCAATTATTTTGAGATTCTACGTGACACATACTTTACTCAGGATCAAATTACGTTCTGAATTTTAATTGAAAAAAGTAGGTTACACGCCGGGAATTCAAATGTATGAAGCTAGGTAAGGAAATAGATATTCCATAAATATTGGAGTAACCTGGGGTGGTTGAAAACAGGTCGTATTCACAATAGGAGGCCGGCTAAATTTTCCAAGATTTTGAATACTAGGACTAGTTAAAAGACGTACAAAAACGGGTTGGACAGTTTTGGTTACATCTCGCTTATAGCCAGAACAGCTGTTATGCTGAATAACTTGAAGACAAATAGACAATTATTGTCTATTTGTCTATAGTCTGGCCCTTGATTAGGGGCGGTCAATGCTTCACAGAAAAAAACAATTTCATCATTTGCTAACACGAAACATTAATAAAGAAAGAGTTTATGCAATCGCAAAGAAATTAAATCCATTTCGAAATACTATCCTACCACTGCGCCATGAA
This sequence comes from Cynegetis impunctata, assembly GCA_030704885.1. NCBI lineage: Eukaryota > Metazoa > Arthropoda > Insecta > Coleoptera > Coccinellidae > Cynegetis > Cynegetis impunctata. The sequence goes on from JARQZK010000761.1 coordinate 420,845, forward strand.
ACTACGCAGGCTGGTCCCTTAAAAGGCGTGTTTTTTTTATAGATTCATAAAGTACTTACTGAAATTACATATATTTCCTTTAGTCCAAGAGAAAATCACAAATTTTCGTCACTTTATATGAAAAAAACATGGATGGGGTCTTATCACTTGAACTATGCTACTACACATCAGATTTAATTTAACGTTATCCATAAACTCAAACCGCACATATCCGATACACTAACGACTCAAAGATGTCTATAGCTTCTCCGATTATATGGGAATATAATTTAATTTAAGATTAAAGGATATTTTTAAAAGAAAAAAATTAAAGGAAGTATTTCTATTGAGATCTGGACATATCGCCAGATTCAGCCATATTGGATTATTTTCCAACAGTGCAATGCGGTAATACCAACCTAGTTGCTGTCTGGGAATGAAAAAATCCCTAGTAGCAATGGCAATACGGAAACAGCGACGCCTCAATAGTTTCTTGACAGGCAACCATAGAAACTCTGATACTTAACAAGAAAAGTATATCACTAAGGATATCATAAAATATATTCTTCTCCAACGGCAAATCCATGCATTTCGACAAAGATTGAGTTGAAACAGTATTTCAATAAACGTGGTTTTTATTGATTATTTTGTATTATTTACTACTTCTTGCTATACAATATAATGAATTATTAAAAAGAAAAATTCAAGGTCATTAAAATTTGCAATTTCTTTCAAACTAACTGTCGCAATACATATGTTGATTCAAAACATTCAAAAATCATGATTCAATTCAAATGCATTTTAAGAAATTCATTGAATTATTGATTGTAACGATCTGCATATTAATAAACTACATAATAGAAATGTTCGGAATAGGTACATCAATCATATTCGTACATGCAATAAATAAATGGATATATTAAAATAAGACAGAGGGAAAGCTGGGTCTTAAATTATTAAAATGGGAATAATAATATTCTGCATTTGGTTGCAAATTGTTCTAATAGTTTATAAAAAGATGGATGCAAAAAGTTAATCCTCATACGAAGAAGATGAAGAAGATAATGATACTTCAGACATGAAATGATAAAGGGGGCATCCATTATAATATACGTGAGGTGTTAAGGGGGGAGGGAGGTGTCGAGGAAAATCTGACTCAATCTCACGCGTGAGAGGGGGTGGTCTCATCAGATATCACGTAATTTTTTTTTGCAAGAAACAGTATAAAATTGCGAGAAAACTGGGTTTACTTAAGTAAAAAATGTTTCTTCACTAAAATATATAGCTAAATCATTCATAAAAATATTCATCGCGGTTCCATTATGCACTGATGGAAGAAATTATTAACTATAAATAAATTCATATGATTCGAAACAATTTATTCATTTATTAAATATGAAAAAGTATTTTTCTAACATTAATCGTTAACTATTGATAAATATTTATTAACAGTAAATACTTTTTTTGTAGTAAATATTTCTTCAATCAAATCATGAAAAACATACTTGTCGACCATGGTCAATTTCATACATTACATAAAGTGAACAAGGAAAATTCTTTAATAATTTAAAAAATTATCAAACAACTTTCCAAGGAAGCTGGTTATACGTATTCAGCAACGCTAAATCTGCATTCACAATCGAACGGTGAATTATAGAAATTGTCAAGTCACCCCGACTCCAAATCTGCATACAGCTGTTTCGATCTTATTAGATCTCATCTCTCACTCCGAGTCAAATAAGCTGCACTGATGAGATCTAATAAGATCGAAACAGCTGTATGCAGATTTTGAGTCGGGGTGACTTGACAATTTCTATAATTCACTGTTCGATTGTGACTGCAGATTTTGCGTTGCTGAATACGTATAGCCAGCTTCCTTGGAACGTTGTTTTATAATTTTTTTAATTATTAAAGAATTTTCCTTGTTCACTTTATGTAAATATTTCTTCTTCATATACTGTACGATGTGAATATTATTCATAAAAAAATAATGCCATAACCTTTTATAATAAACATACGATGCTCTAATAATTTTCACTGACTATTTCACTCATTCCATTTGTAGTGAGAAAGTTTCCATAGCTACTCTCGTTTCACAGCGATAAAACATGCAAGCCGGAAAAACTTACTATGTTAGTATTTCAGCGATAATATTTTGACATTTCTCACATGAATCGTTATTTTCTTTACTTTCTGAAATGTGACCATATTACTGTTCATATTTTCTCGTGAAATAGTCATGTCGAATACCACTCGAGATGAAATTTGAGCAGGTAAAATTTCTCTCTTGTAACATTCAAGTTTGTTGCTTAGACAATTTCGCTCATGACATTTTTTCCAAAATCACTCGCCTGACGGCTCGTGATTTTGATACAAATGTCATTCGCGAAATCGCCTAAACAACAAACTTTCATATTACAATCGAGAAATTTTGCCGGGAAAATTTCAGCTCTAGTGGTATTATATATGACTATTTCACTCATTCCATTTTTAGTGAGAAAGTGTCCATAGCTACCCTCGTTTCACAGCGACAAAACATGCAAGCCGGCAAAACTTACTATGTTAGTATTTCAGCGATAATATTTTGACATTTCTCACATGAATCGTTATTTCCTTGACTTTCTGAAATGTGACCATATTACTGTTCGACATATTTTCTCGTGAAATAGTCATGTCGAATACCACTCTAGATGAAATTTAAGCAGGTAAAATTTCTCTCTTGTAACATTCAAGTTTGTTGCTACATTTTTTCCAAAATCACTCGCCTGACGGCTCGTGATTTTGATACAAATGTCATTCGCGAAATTGCCTAAGCAACAAACTTTCATATTACAATCGAGAAATTTTGCCGGCAAAATTTCATCTCTAGTGGTATTATATATGAAAAAAACTGTGACTTATTACAACCAATGTTTTATCATTAACTTAATTTTTTTCACATTTTTATAAAATATCACTGATTTACTTGAACTAATAATAGAATTAGCACAGATGAACAGATAAAATCCATATAGCAAATATGCATTTAAAAAAATCTCACGTGAGATTCGGTGAGGGGGAGAGAAAAAAAACGTATTCGTCTCGGAGCGCTAAAAAGAAGTGTAAATAACTTGAACTAATCCAAGGGGGAAACCTTCTGTCCGAAAGACGGCTAGCGATGTGGGTTAGAGTCACATAAGAAGTTATCACTTCAAAAATTTCATGAAAATTTGATATTGGAAAAAAAAAGCTGGTTGAAGGTACATAATAATCGTTTCTAAATATGTCTAGTTTTTTTAGAAAAAAATTTAATTTTATTCATAATTTCAATTATGGAAATTTTATTTTATAATTAAATTATAATTAAATAATTTTAGGGATAAGCTTAAAATTAGATTTTTGAAATACAATTTCAAATAAAATAAATTATAGATTTAAGATATTTTATCCTTGAAAGTATTTAAAAATTTATTATTTATAGTTATTATATTTATATTATTTACTGTAGATCGTACTGTAGGTATAGTGTGATAGGTGACCGCGTGGCAGGTGACAAAAGTGACACATTCACATATAGCATGTTTACTGTCGTCTACGCACAATTTAAAACATTTTAAATGTCGATAATATCTCTCATGGACGCAGGATGCGATAGGCAACTTTGAATTCTCTCTAGTATTTCGGATTGCCTACCTCATTTTACTAGTCATAATGTGATCGCCTAAAAATTTCCTTGTTAAAATATGAGATATTAATCAATTATATTTTTTCTGGAAGTATTGGAAATTTTAAATGTATTTATCACCTGAAATTGAAAATTCATGAATTAATCCATTTGAATTCTACCGTTTCAGTTTTCATAATTTCCCTGTTCAGACTGAAAATGTTGTTTAATTGTTCGGAAAATATCATTTAGTTCTAGAATATTATTACTGATATAAAAAATATTTATATGATTCATATTGTTTTATTATCACCCATACGTAAATTTTTCAAAACAATTTTGTGAGGTGAAAGTTTAAGTTTTTTTGACAGATCAGTTTCGCAAACGTTTTTACGTGCAAGGTCACATGGTGCTTATTTGGGGCCATCCATAAATTCCGTCATAGGAATTATAGCCTCCTCAGACCCCAGGTATCATATATGATACCTCAGTTTTATATTTTATTCTCGGCTTCCAGCTCCATTTAGCCAAATGTACTTGATGGTATCATATAGGATACCCTGCTAAATATGTGATATGTGCCTCATTTTTGGATGCGATGTTGGTTGCGTACGGCGGCGAGAAAAGTCAGTCGATTGTTTATGTTTACAAGTGCACGTGCTAAGATGATGTCTCTACCGCGAAATATAAGTAAGTAATTGTTTGTTTGGTGTTTTATTGATATATATTTGTTGAACGTGTACTACAGAAGATATGGAAAATATGGCTTCTGTTTTAAATATTACAAATAATTAGCAATGGGGGATTCGGTTAACGTATCATACGTAAAGTGACCACACGTCCTGATTTTGGCGGGACAATCCCGCTTTTTGTAAGATAGTCCCGCGTCCCACCGATTTTTAAAAATGTCCCGATTTTTAAAAAATATCCGCATTTCTTATTTTAACTGTACTGTAAAAACATTTTAAAAACAATTTACTAATTACTAGAGTGCATATAATAACTGCTTCGAATATATTGAAGAATGGACAGTTCAATTCGAGGATTTTTAAAATTTTCAATGGGTGACATTAAAAAATGAGATTTTTATGGGAATATGTGACAAAATCTTTAAAATATTCTAGTAACCATTTTCAGCAAAATAATATTTGGAAAAATGATCTATTTGAGGAGGTGTCATTGGTAAAAATATAAATAACTGATGAAAAAAATCATAATTTCAAATCATTGTTTTTTACAAATATTTTTATAGTTAGCAATAATAAATACCTACATTTTTGTATATTTATAGACAAGTATATGAATATATACAATAATTTTTTTTTTATTATTGAGCTGCTTTCACAGCTAAATTATAATTTTCATTCATTCCATTTGTCCCGCTTTGTGTGAATGAAAATATGGTCACTTTAATCATACGTGATACCTTGGGTCTCACTGACTACAAAATTTAATTTCAATGTTAAAATCAGATTTTGGGGATTTTCAAGAGGAAACGAATATAGTTTACTTTTTATTTGAAATATTATTTTTTTAGGGCCTTTGACCGAGTTGAAGCTCGAAGAGATTGCTCTCATCTTAGACCTCGATTAGTCGGACCTCTATGATCTTTCTTCGGACGATGATGAGGATGAGGAGAATGAACCTTCTGAACAAAGTGAAGGAAATACGTAACAAAGTGAATGTGAATAAGAAGAAGAGACACTACCTCTGAAACAAAGGAAGGTACAACCTGTTCCGGATAGAAGATACAGGACCGTTGGTAACATCCACCTACCAGTATTTACGAAGCAAGAACAAAATACAAGATCAAAATCTCGATTTCCAAAATGTGGTAAATTAACGTTTGCCAAATGTAACGCATGCAATATTTATCTTTGTTGTACCGTTGACAGAAATTGTTTCGCGCTTTTTCATCAATAAAATGTTTTTATAGATCTGTTGTTTTTGTATGCCTCTAGACCCAACGTATCATATAAGATACCTTATTTTTTTACAGAAAAAAAAAATAAATTTTTTTTCAACCATATGCTCTTTTTTGGACCCAGTCTTCAATAAAAAAAGTAGGTTTGCTGAATAAAAATATTTACCCTGGACCTTGGGTCTGAGGAGGATATGAGTTTCTGAATCAACCCCCATCCTTCTCACTGGTGGTCACATTTGTGTAACCCGCCCGTCACTGGTGTATTAATTATGCATTTATGATTTCAGTCCATCGGTAGTATTTGTTGATTTTTTTACTGTTTTTCTGTAATTTTGGAAAATGACAATATTTTTGTTATATTTGGCGGTAGGTTGAGTGGAACACTTTCAGCTGGATTTCACAGAGGGGTAAATGAAGCCCGTCATTATTATTATTATCAATAGCAGTGGCGTAGATAGGGGGGGGATCAAGGGGATCAATCAAATTACCTATAAGAAATTTTCAACTCCCGGAACTGTAGGATAAATATTTATAATTTTCTCAGAGGGGTAAAAATACGGCCGAAACCAGGTAATCTGGCTTGCGAAAGTCACGCTCATTTGGGAAACTTCAACAATAAACATTATTTAACTATATTAATTATGGACATTAAGAAATGAAAAATTTCAGGTTCTTACTGGATTGGTGAATGAACAATAATCCAGCGACAACAAATTTTTATCGCTATTTTTCGCGTATTAGTTTTTTGCTGCTTGAACAAGAACATTGCAAGTGTGTTAAGTGTTAAACTATAAATCTGATATTTTTTTCCTCTCTTGGAGCTTATTTCGAAAGACCTCAGAATAGATCTCCGTTAAAAAATTCGATTTTTTAGTTTTCTACTAACAATTTACTTAGTTGCAGAATTAAACACTTTAATCATAAATTTTTTTCCTGATTCTCTTATAAACAACGTATTTATTTATAACAATTTTTTAAATAATAGGAGATGAACATTGGAAACCATTTCCATGTAGCTTCCGATAATAAAAAACGGACCATTAAATTCATAAAAAAGATTTTCGGTGTTTTCAAGCATGATTTATACGAAGTTGACAAAGCAGCTGATAAATTCATCAAAACTGACAAGTTTTATCAAACATTTTTTTGCTGCGACACCTGCTGTTCTCGTTAGTTGAAAGTCAAGGCGATATTAAGCCTAAAAAATTTTTTTCTGCTTATTTTGTACTACATGAAAGATTATTTTTACCAACAAATAAAACTTTAGACGAAAAACTTATGAAATTTTACACAAAGTCATATCCCCCACCATCGCAAGAAGCTATCTACGCCACTGATCAATAGTAATACTATAAGTACTTCAAAATAATCAGGTTATACATCGATAACTTGTTGCGTAATTACCAAGATTGTCAGTTTGACAGTCTAATTATTCTGTCAAACAGACACGATTTGTAATTATGCAGGAAGTTTGAGATGTATAACCGTATTCATTTTGTACGTATTGTATTTGATACGATTATTTTTTGAGTAAAAATCTCCGAATCGACTTTTTTTTGAACAGTTATTGATAAACGTCAAAATTTGACGGTCCTGTTAGTTTCCGATTGGTAGAGTTACACTATTATAATCAGGTATTATCGAAATTATACAAGGTAACTTAACTAAATTGATCGTTCTGATTGGTTGAAAATCATACGAAAACAATAATCAAGGCAATATATAATGAAATGAATAAGAATAATATAATAGTTTATCCAATTTGATAATCGGAAAAAAGTAGGTATCCAAAGAATAAAAAATACAATACAGTTATTGCAATGAAAATATAATATCAAATATAAGTGATGAAACTTTTCTACGAAAAAAACCTGAAAAAACTTATTGAAATCTTCATATATAACGGGTATCCTAAACATATATTGAAAAATCTGATAGGTATACAATAATTCTTACTTATGATACGATGGTCCCACAGAGGATATAGTTAGACATGCGATAAAATTCAGAAAGATGCCTATAACATAAAGCAGATAACACGTAAAATAGTGACACTGTTCAGACATGCCCCTGATTTTAGAATTGCAAAATATAACCTAGTGACAATCTCTCAATTATTTTCTAGACTGACGGACAAAACAACAACCATGCTCAAGAGCAACGCTATTTGAGGCGTTTAGAGCAAAAGTGGCCCAAGCCACAATGTGTTGAAAATTGAGTTAAGAGCAAAAATGACTCTTCTGGGCCGCTTTTGCATTCAATTTCGACGCATATTCCACTGTGTGCGTTTGTTTTTACTTTCATGGCGTACCTTTAGTCCTTTAAATTGAAGTTCATTTTGAAAACGTGCAATAATATGCCATCATTTCAACAATAGTTGCGTACTACAAAAGACGTTTTGTTTCGGGATTCATGGTCATCAAACTAGCAAGGTACACATGTACATGTGGGACGAGAGTCTAGCATCCCGGGGTCCCCAGGAACTTGCCACCACAAGAAAGTACAACGATCAGTGCTGCGGTCAAAATAGAAATTTCAAAATGGCAGCCTCTTTGCTTTAATTACCTTATCCAGCGACCAGCGACCATAAAGTTGGACAAAATTGACCATAAATTTTTAATATCGGGACACTCTTACCTTCCAAACGATCAAGAATTTGGTCTAGTTGAAAAAAACTTAAAACACTATGGAAATACTTATGTTCCCAATGATTGGGTGCAGGTGGTTCTTGAAACCAAGAAATAAAATCCGTTCAGAGTAGTTGTTATGAAATCCAGCGACTTTTTCTCAACAGAAGAACTAGAGGAAGCATTAACAAATAGCAAAAAACAGAATCTGATGAAAATGTACAGTGGCTACGTATACAGTGGCTTCGGTATGGCGAAGAAAAACCTGGAATTGTCCAGTATAAGTATTCGAATAACGAAGATGTTTTATTCAACAAAGTTATTGTGAAAAAATGGGACTAGCAAACTTTCCAGGAAATGGCAAAACTTCTTCCGCTGTTTGGAGTCCATAAAAGAAAAAAACACCAAGACTTATTATCTCTGCTTGACTATACCATGAATTTTATCGTCAACTGGTCCACAATAAACTTGATGAAGAAGACCAAGATGTTTTTGAAGGTCACGTCGTCGAAAAAAATTGATAAAAACACTTTAAGTAAATTATTTTGCATGAAAATCATTTTTTATTCGAAAATCAACAAAAAAAGAAGTTATGCAAAAGTGGCCCAAACTATATTCAAAATCTTATTTTTCAACGAAAATGGTCCAAATAGTTAGTATAACAGCCTAACATTTACCTGAATTCAAATAATTTAAGGAACTCTTAACATCGTCTTTAATAATTTCTTGATCAATTCTCAAAAATCTTTATAATTTTTTACCTGAATTCAAATAAGTTAAGGAATTCTTAACATCGTCTTTAATAATTTCTTGATTAATTCTCAAAAATCTTTATAATTTTCTTTTGCTTGTTTCTTCATAATAATTATTTTTGACTTGGACCATTTCGCGCTAAATGCCTCATTTGTGAAATACCATGCTTAGAATGCGAAGGTACTTACATCGGTCAAACAAACCAATGGCTTAAACAACATATCACCCAACATAAAAGCGACTGTCGCTTAGGAAAAAATTCATGCGCAGTCGTAGAACACCAAAAAAGTACAGGACATCCATTTGATTTTTCTAACGTGGAAGTTATAGACCATCAGGATAATTATACTGAAAGATTATTTTTGGAAAAGTGGTGTATAAAAAGAACAAAAACTGTGTAAATTATAAATCTGATACGGGCCAACTCAGCAACATTTATTGCAAAATTTTACATCATATATAGATTACCTCCGCCAGGTGACAAACCGAAGATTGCACCGAAACTAGTCAGGCTGGGCTGGTTCTCACCCAGTCGTGTTGCATCCGTTGAATGTTGTGTTTGTATTTTAATTTTTCCAAAACTCTAGACCTGTAAGTTTTATTTGTGTGTTTTCCGGAAATTGTTTATTATTGATGTAATTTATTTTTATTATAGTACAAGAGCGGATCCAAAGGGGGGTCATGGCCCCCATATCCCTCCAGAGCATGTTGAATATCCTTAAAATAATTAAGCGATTCCCCACAAATTAAAATAAAAATGATACGCAGATAATTACCCGCAACTCCAAAACGAATGTAATCTGATTAAAAGAATAAATAGGTCATTTTACACCAATAAACTGGTGGGGGAGAGAAGAGCTTCACTTATTATCTAAGCTGAAGATGCTTAAATGAAGGAGAGTGTGCGAGAGTTTGCTAGTTATTATAATTATATATTTATTTCTTACAAAAGCCATTCACAATAACACTCAATTGGATATAACAATTTTTATTCCCTCGCAATATTCCAGAATTTTCTTCTTAACATTTTAAGATTTAAATTGAATTTTTTTGTCGCACTTGTCATAAAATGCTTTATTTGTTGATTTTCCTGTCAATCGATTGCAATCGATGTCTTGCGAAAATTTTTATACTCATAAATTTTGATCATATTGACGTTCTTTCTACCTAGTTGCTCATTTTTGATATATTAAGTTTAAAAAAATCCTAAACATCATTTCCAGTGTAAAATGTTTTGCTGATCACGATCCCAGTGTTAGAAAAAGTTAGTAAAAATAACGATAACTTTGAAAGTTGATATCTCAAAAACAAATTTTTTTATCGCTCAAATTCTCAGAAAAGATCTATAATTATATGTACTTTGAAATTGGCTCGGTTTTGAAGTCTTTCTAGTCTATTTATATTTGTTTTCAATGGACCCGCCCAAAATGCAGATCTATGAGCTTGTCTATACATTTATTCCATCTGACCACTGTGCATTGACTTCATTTTCTAGAACAATTTCCAATTTGCTGGAAAACCGAGTAACCTGTCATCTGCAAACGTGCAAAGTTTGTTGTCTAAATTCGAGGTTGCTAAACTTTTCACAAGAGGTAAAGTAATAGTCCTAATGCCGATTCTGGTGGTACTCCAGTTTTAATTGAAGATCTTTCGATGCGATTAATCTTCAAAAGCATGTCCACTGGATTATGAACACATATTTGACAATGTTTTATTAATACTATAAAAATGCAATGATTGTAATATACACTTCGCATCAAAATTATCGCACCACTAAAATTTGGGTCAATTTCAAAGTTAATTTTCTCGCGAACTGCTGAATCGATTTAGATAAAGTTTTCTTATTGTAGCTTAAATCTTTAGATATGACGTTATAAAAAGAGAGAACATTTAAATTTGAGTTTTAGGCATATATTGGGTGTTCAAAGAAAAACTAGTTTAATGAACAACTTTTGTCACATTCTGTGGGAATTCCTATGAACAGTATTAGGTGTCTCTCCAAGTCAAAATATAGCTCCATTTTTATCTGCATTTTGTTTTTTATTCACGTTTTTATTTCATAAATTCCGTATATTTAATGATATACGGAATTTAATGTCGAAAAAAGACTTAAAAACTTCAATTTGCTAGGGAACATGTGAACTGGACTGCTGAAGATTAGGAACGAGTTTTGTTCACTGATGAGATGAGGTTTTGTCTCTACAGCAAGGATCGAAGCTCAAAAATTATTCGACAGCCAAACGAACGTTATTCACAAAATAATATTTGCTGAACAGAGTTATATAATGGAAGCTCTGTGATGTTTTGGGGCGGAATTTCTTTGGCAGCTCGTACAGACATCATGTCCTTGCATGGAGCACCTTTAAATATCAAAAAGTACATTGACGAAATTTTGTCAGAGCATGTGGTCCCTATGGCTGGTTATATTGGAGATAATTTTATACTAATGCAAGATAATGCCAGACCACATACTGCGAAAATAGAACTAAATTATCTGAATCAGGTGAATATTGAGACCCTAGATTGGCCTCCAGGTATTCAAGACCTTAACGCTACAGAACATTTATGGGCATCAAATGGATAGGCAGCTTAGAGATCATCAACCTCCACCTGCCTCCTTGGATGACATAGAAAACATTATTAGGGAAATATGGACAAATATAGATCAAGCAAAAATTAGACGTCTGGTTCAAAATATGGGTCGTCGATGTCAATCAGTTATAAGGAATAGGGGAGAAAACACCCGATGTTGACTTTTGATTTTAATGTTTAAGATTTTGTTTCAAATTTTTTTAAAATAGATTTTAGTTGTTATGTTTTACATTGAATTCCGTATTTCATTTAATAAGCAAGATAAAAAAGTGAATAAAAAAACAAAATGTTGGGAAAAAATGGGGCTATACTTTGATTCAGATAGACACCTGATACTGTTGATGGGAATTCCCATAGAATGTGACAAAAATTGTGCATAAAACTAGTTTTTCTTTAAACACCCCCTTTATGCCTGAAACTCAAATTTAAATTTGTTTTATTTCTATAACGTCGTTTTTGAAGTTTTAGGCTACAATGAAAAAAAAATATCTAAATCGATCCAGCAGTTCGCGAGAAAATTAACCCAAATTTTAGTGGTGCGTTAATTTTGATGCGAAGTGTATTTAAACTTATATGATAGAAAGTATGTATAAACAGAACATAGAGACACGTGATCTCATTGATTTCTCTTCTCCATGAATAATTAAACACTTTTTTCTTGATGTGATTAGAGTTTTCATAGTAAAACTGACTAAGGTGAAGTGGGGTAAGTGTGTTTTCGGGGTAAGTGTGTAAGCGCCAAATAATTCTCATTCCGATAACATACTGGTGTGGCTATCTATAAAACAGTATCTAAAGATTCTTAATAGGCCATTGTAAGCTACAGCCGAAGTTAAGATAATTGCTATATTGGCGGGAAAAGCTAACATTTCATAACCTCTCACCATACACAGTGCATGTAGTTGGTAGACGTTTACTCATCGTGTGACATCATAGTTCCAAGTGAGTTTTTTGAAGTTTTTTTACTACAAATATGGTAAGAAACAGTTCAATTTTAACCTACAGTCGTTATTTTTTAATTTTAGATTGAGCGTTTATTATTATTTGGTACTATTACACACTTGTCCCACTAAAATTCTAATCCGTGGAAGTGTGTATTAATTCAGCTGGACAAGTGTGTACTAATAGTGAACATGAGAAAGCGGGAAAACAAAATGATGAACCTGGAACATCCACTTCCAACCATGTAGAACGATATATCGGTTCTGGAATTGTGAAGCCAGATAACGAGACTTCATTTGAAGAGCTGCTTCTGGAAATGGTGAAACAACACAGAGGAAAAGAAGACAAGAAACCTAGAAGAAAAATTGCGGGTGGAGCTGAAATTATAACTGCTCCAGAGGTAATTAAACGTTTACAGGAAAAACCAATTAAGAAGACAGTGAAAAAAAGTAAAGTCTCTAACGTAGTCTGTAAATCAGAAACATCATCAGAAGAAGTAGTTTGTGAAGACCAGAGTGACGATTATATTGACGAAGAATTTAGAGATCAGGAAGAATTGATTACATATATGGTTGAACTAAACAAAGAATATTCAGATGTAGATGTTAGTGATTGGATATTGGTAGTATTCATGTTACTGTCAACAACAAAAAAAGATGAAGAAGTAGAAGTAAAATTTTTAAGAAAAGTTCATTCGTTAGATCCAACTGCTACAAATTCTTTCATCTGGGCTGATCCTGAGGAATGTGCTTTCATTGGAACTCAAGATATTATTATGGTTCTTCCAAAGCCAGTTGTTAGTTTATTAGTAATATAACTCGATTTATTCAAGTATGTTACTTTACCTTTAGGATATATTCATGTTTTTTCTTCACTTTAAGTTATTCAGTTTATGTCCATTTCTTTTTAAAAAGTTTGTAACTTGAAGAGTTTGTAAGATAAAAATGTTTTTTTGCACCAGTCGAAAAATAAAATATCCCAGTTTCACACACTTGCCCCTGACTTCTACATTTCTTGATATGTGCATTGCATTTGCCTTGCATACACACTTTCCCCGTTTCACAGGAGAAGTGTGTACTATAGGCATAGAAATATATCGCCCCCTTGGTGCAACAACTAGATAACTCGAATTTTATGCATTTTGAGTTATCCAGTTGAAGCTAACCTATTTTTCATGCTCTTTTCAATGCAACATCTAGATATCTAGTACGAGCAACCAAACTCGTTTAAATAGTGACCAGAAATAGATGACTCCGAAAATTCACATTCTATAACAAGACATCTTGAGCTATCTAGTTGTAGCACTGGCATTATTGAGTTACTCGCCGGCAACTTCTTGGTCTCTATGATATATCTAGTTGTGTGCTTGAAACAACAGGTGGATTTCTGTGCTACTGAATTGGTTTTACAGTGTTTTTCAAACGGTGTTAATGCAAAAATGATGTCAAGGGGTAAGAAATTCTGTCTAGTCAATCACAAAATTTTGTATCTTTGTATCAAAGGCAACTGCCTCTTAAAAAAGAAAAATACGACGACCTGATGTCCATTCTCAAAATGAAACCTCCGGCACTCCCTAGCTTGTATGAAGCATTTTATCAGAGTCTCTCATTCCTAGGAGACCAAAGTAAAAGGCTTCATAGCACAGAATCTTCCGAAAGTGATGTCACTGATATTGATATTTAAGTCGTGTTAAGTGTTGAAATATTTTGTGTTTTAGTTGAAGTATTGTTGTTTATTTTTCATTCCAAATAAAGTTGTATTCAATAAGTGATTTGCTTTTAATTGCTAGTGGTTATAAATAGATAACTTTACTTTTTTTTGGCTAGATTTTCAGCAACAACTAGATATCTCAAGTTTTTGATCAAATTCTGCAAATATATAAAACCTGATTGTCTATAAAATTGACTATATATAATTTGATATGCAACATATCTCTGTACACATCAAATATTTTTGACTGCTTAGCGGTTGTATTTTTTTAAAGTTTTGAAACTTTAAAATCGATTTTCTCGAAACTATAAATTTCAAGTTATCTAGTTGTTGCACTAAGGGGGCGATATATAATATAGAAATAAATGCGAAAATGTGTCTATATCAAAGTTTTATTATGAGGACTTGTAGGCAATACCCATAACTATATTATGCCAAAATTTGAAATCTGCAACTCTAGTGCTTTGTTTAAAAATATGGTATATATACGAACTTTCCAAATATTGCTACACACTTACCCCACCTTACCTTACTATATATATATATATATATATATATATATATATATATATATATATATATATATATATATATATATATATATATATATATATAATCTAAATCCCAATAATACCTTTCGGTGTTTGGGTCTCAAAATAACATAATACTCTATTACTACAATTTAAACTTAATGATGTTCTTCCATTCTTCCCTGTTTGCCGCTGACGCTCTAGCTTCAACGATGCTCTCTCCCCTTCTTAAAATTTCTTTTGCAACTATATCGTCCCAAGTCATTTTAGGTTTCCCTCTTTTTCTCCTGTTGTCCACCCTCGCCTCCCATATCTGTCTCGCAGGTCTCTCTTCTTCCATTCTCATCAAGTGCCCCCACCACCCCATCTGCCTTTCTCCAACATAATCCTCCATTGACTCTATCTCCAATTCTTTCCTAACTTCTTCGTTTTTCCATCTATCCAATCTTGTTACACCCTTTACACTTCGAAGATACTTCATTTCCATTGCCTGTAATTTGCTTCTGCTCCTTTGTGTAGTAACCCATGTTTCACAACCGTACGTTAGTACCGGTCTAAATATGCTCTTGTACACTGTCATCTTGGTTTTTTCCTTTATTTCCCTTTTCCTCAAAAATTTTCTGTTTAGAGCAAAAAATAATTTATTTCCTTTTTCTATTCTATTTTCAATATCCCTTTCTTGACTACCACTGTTATCTATATCCACTCCTAGATATGTGAAGCTATTTACTTTTTCGATTTGTTCATTATCTACTGTTATTTGCACATCCTCATCCTCCTCTATATCCGTTATCTCCATAACCTTAGTCTTTTTTTTGTTTATTTCCATTTGATACTTCTTCAATGTTTCATTCAAAATATCCACATTCCTCTGTAAAGCAATTTTCGAACCTGCCATTAAAACAATGTCATCTGCAAAAGCCAATGTTGAAGCCTCCACTTTTCTCATTTTCCCGTGTCCAACTATCAGAGTTCTCATTTTATCCTTCGTTTCTTTTATGACCTCATCCAAAAATACTATAAAAAGTGCCGGGCTCAAAACTCCTCCTTGTCTTATTCCTTCTTTGGTCTGGAAACTCTCCGATCTCATATTCTTGTAGGCAACACAATTCAGACTTTCGCTGTACACACTTTCTATGGATTGCACTAGCTGTTCTGTGATTCCTCTCTTCCTCAATATTTCCCATATTTTATCCCTCCTCACTCTATCAAAAGCCTTCACAAGGTCTATAAAAACAAAAAACGCTTTCCTACCAGTTTTCTTCACTTTCTGTATAATTTGTTTAACTGAAAATACATGGTCTTGTACACTTCTTCCCTTCATGAATCCACTTTGAACTGGCTCTAATGTATGCTCAATACAATTTCTGAGTCTCTTCTCTAAAATACCTTCATATACTTTCAGTGCTGTACTCATTAGATTTATTCCCCTATAGTTGTTACACTCCTTCTTATCTCCATTCTTAAATATCGGTACAACCAATGCCATTTTCCAATCCTCTGGTATCTTTTTTTCAGACCATGCCCTCTGACAAATTTCCATTAAAACTTCAGTGCCCTTTTCTCCCATATTCTTCAACATCTCTGGTGTTATCTGATCTATTCCGGGTGCTTTTCCATTTTTAATTCTCTTTATTGCCTGTTTGAGTTCATCAATTTCTATCTGCTTTTCCTCTTCGCTCCCACATTGATTTTCTGTTTTCTTATCAGCAATTTTCACTCGATCCTCCCTAATTTCCTCTCCTTCCAACAATTCCATGAAGTGCTCCTTCCACCTACCCATTATCTCTTGATCTTCTGTCAATAATGTTCCTTTTTTGGACCTGACAGATGCATTTCCAATCTGTTTACCCTCTCTCATATTCTTTAATACTCTATAAAATAATTTCTGATTGTCTCTTGCATTTCTTTCCATTCTCTCTCCAAACTCCTTCCAGCTCCTCATTTTTTCCTCCCTTACAGCCTTTTTCACAAGTTCCCTTTTTTCTTTATACCTCTTGTAGTTACAGGATGTTCTTACCTTACTACTATTACTAAAAGTCAAATATTAAACCCTCAAGCTCCACTTGGGTTTCTTGGAGATATTCAATTTCATTACTGAAAATAAAAGGAATATAAATAAAACTCCGTCATTAATAACTATTTTGTATTTTTGAAGAGTTAAGCAGATAGTTATAATACTCATAAAATACTCAATAGAACTGTTTATATCGAAAAAAATATAGGTCTAATATTTTAATGGGTACTGTACTATTTCAACGTTAACATTTAAAATTATCACAAAATAATTCTTATCACTTTTCTCCACTATTAATACTACCATAAATTTCTTACAGTTGATGAATAGAAAAACTCATATATACAGATATAACATTAAGGTCTAAGAAACTTGCATTGACAATGACTATGTTAATTATTATTTATTATATTCACATCAACTTTCATTCTATTGTCGACACATATAGAACATTATTCAGTACTTAAAACGAAATTTACACAGTAAATAATAAAATTATTCTCAATATGAGCATATTTAAAGAAAAATTGATATAAAATAAATCATATATCAGCCAAATGTTTTCTCCGTAAGAATAATCTTCAGAAAATTTTTCATTTCATAATGAAATGAACACTGCGAATGAATAAAAATTATTCTCACAGAAGACATTTTACATGGACTTTATAAATATATACACATATTACACAGTGGTAGAACTTGGTATTTTCTTCAGCACCTTAAAATATCACAGAATAGTCAAAATAAATCGTTATGGATGAGTGAATGAAAAAGATGAATAAAGTATACAAAAATAAGCTTTCATGAATTATGGAAAAAAAATTATGAAATCAAGTTAACGTGAGTAATATATTTAAATTTCAGAGAATTCTGTAATGATACAAGCCACACAAGAAAATACCAGCAGTAGATTAACATTCTATGAAATACATATTTTGAGGGACAGAAAAATTCATAATACTTGAATTAACATCAAAGTTAATTAAAAGGAAAGGTATAATGATGAAAGGAAAAATTATGA
This sequence comes from Cynegetis impunctata, assembly GCA_030704885.1. Taxonomy (NCBI): domain Eukaryota; kingdom Metazoa; phylum Arthropoda; class Insecta; order Coleoptera; family Coccinellidae; genus Cynegetis; species Cynegetis impunctata. The sequence continues at coordinate 438,583 of JARQZK010000761.1, forward strand.
ATCCTTAGTGAAATGAATAATAGAACAAAAGGCTTTTTTGGGATCAGAAAGATATTTCTGAACTAATTTCTGATATGATCTGCCATTTGAGATGTATTATCCATTCTGAACTCAACTAACATTCTATAAAATTAAAACAAAATAAGAGATCGAAAAACACAAAAAATTTTCTTAGAATTCTAGAACAGGATAGAAAAATATTTTTTGAAAATTCACGAAAACCTAGCAGTCTATTCGGTCTGTTCCTCTAAATTCGACAGGTAGGAAAAGTTTCTGGCACTGTTTAATATTTGACCTACAAATTGGACATTTTTCGCAACGTAGGGCACAATTATTGCAGGCTAACACGTGTCCACATGGCAGAAAAGCCGTATCGATTTGGCTGTCCATACAGATTTTGCATAACATACTATCTAGCAGTCTGAGATATTTCTCCTGGGAATCCTGAAACAAAACAGCAATGGTAAATTATTTTGGAATAATTTTAAACATATTTTAATTAGAAAGCACACTGGACACTATTTTACGTGTTCTATTTTCGGATATGTCTCGTCAATTAATTCAATAATATTTGAATCTCCAAATCATGTTACTGATCGAAATAATAGTTATTTTCCTAACAAGTGCGGATAGAGATATTTTCCCGCACGAAAATAACGACGCGAAGCGGAGTTCGGGTAACGGCAGTTGAGTGCGGGAAAGACTCTTTCCGCACGAGTTAGGAACAATGTTTTCTCTACAAGCGCTTATTTTAACGGAGATTTTAACACACCGATGAAATTCGATTTGATATTTTCAAATAATTTCATACTAATGACATATTATGTTAATTCACATGTCGTTTCCATGGTAACGTCGTCGGTGGCGTTCGGTGCATAGAGACATATCATTATTCAGTTTATTCTCTAATAAAAGCGTGCGGAAAAAATCCCCGCTATTCCATTACCGCACGCAAACGCGTGCGGAAATGGAATAGCAGGGGTTTTCCCCGCACTGTTTGGCAATGTGACTCTTTACGAATTGAAATGCGTGCGGGAAAAGGGTTGAAAGCGCACGCTTGTAGAAAAACATATTTTTGTTGCTTATTTAATAGATGTTTGTTTCCAGAATTAAATTTGGGATTTTCTGCCGTCATTTTATTTTTCACTAATAAGAAAAAGAAAATCGAAATTTATATGAAGAGTAGATTAACATTTGATTTGAGAAACCAAATAAAAACACTTGGAGATTTACACAAAAATTATTGCATTATGACACATTCATCCCATTTAAACTAAACGTTTGTTGAAAATGTTGCGATGTTTCAATGAATTATTTATTAACTGAATGAAGAATATTTGATTTTATAGAAACCGATTTAGTGCTTCCAACACAACATAAACTTATTATATGTCTACATTCTTGAAATAATTTAAGTTTTGCTAAAATCACTTTCGATAAAATATTTGTAATTAGCAATTTATGCAGAGATTTATCAACAATAATGTGTTATATTATCCTTTGATGAGTGTTTTTTTCAGATATTATTAGTTATATATAATATTAAATATCTTCATCTAGTTAAAAATGTGATTATTGAAATAATAAAATATATCGGAAAATTGAAATCTAATATATAAAATTCTCGTGTCACGGTGTTAGAAGTTGAACTCCTCCGTAATGGCTCGACCGATTCTCATGAAATTTTGTGTGCATATCGGGTAGGTCTGAGAATCGGCTAACATCTATTTTTCATCCCCCTTAATATTGAGGGTGGTCCATCCCTTGATATTTATTTTTCATTTTTCAGACAAAATTTTCTATTCTATTTTTATGATACAGCATTCAAAAATACATACAACCCTAAATTTTCACCCATTTACGATGAACCCCAATTTTTAATTTGTTAAATTCCTTCGAAATGGTTCGACCGATTCTCATGAAATTTTGTGTCAATATCGGATAGGTCTGAGAATCAGCCAACAATTTTTTTTCATCCCCCTAAATGTTATTAACAAAATTTTCTGTTTTACTTTTTTTTATCAACCCCTATTTTTTAGTTGTTAATTATGAACTTCAATTTCTTTGGCAAGATTTTTATTTTTATTTTCGCATGACGTAGAATAAAATATTCATATTACTCTCAATTGTTTACCCTTCTACGATCAACCCCTATTGTTCCATCGCGATTTTCAATTTTTTAAATCTTATCCACAGATCCGCAATAGGGTTGCAAGATGTCAATCGAAAATAACAATAGTCGGTCTGAGAATAGAGCCTAATATATTTTTCATACCCCTAAGGGTCCACCCCAAATATTTTTATAATTTGGACAAAATTTTTTATTTTTGTTTTCTTATGATGTTGCATTAAAAAATACATACAACTCAAAATTTTCACCATTCTATCAACAACCCATATTTTTTAATAGCCATTCTACTAATTTAAACAACGTGTGCCGGGTCAGATAGATTGATAGATATAATGATAGATAGATATAAAGATAGATAACTATCTAGATAGATAGATAGATAGAGATACATCGGCAGATAGATGAATATATAGAAAGATAGTTAAATAGGTAGATAAACATCGGCAGATAGATGAATAGATAGAAAGATAGATAGATAAAAATAATTTATATGGCAGAACAACGTTTGCCGGGTCAGCTAGTAATATATAAAAATTAATCTCAGTTAAAAGCTCCACAAAGTGGAAACAGTAAGATATTTCCATTAACGACTGGAAAAATAATTGAATTGGCAATAAATAATTTACAGTAGAAAGAATTTTCAATATTACTCACTTTGCAGTTTTCTCCATCACTATGACACTCTGACTTCAACAGTCCTATCGTCTGCATATTATTTTCCTGATAAATTGCGCGTCTGGCTCCATCGTACACTTCCCTACAGGTCTTTCGAATGTCGAACACATACTTTTTACCCTGATTAGAATCTTCATTGAAAATCGAAACAAGTATGCCTTTCAAGTCACGGATGCACTGCGCCATAACGGCGCTGGTGACAGTTTCGCAGCTATAGAAAGCATGTTTTTCCGTTAAAGCTCTGTACAAACCACTAGCTAAGTGATTTGAGTCCAACTTGACTTCCAATTCCGTCGTTCTTCCATCTTCCAGAAGATATCCCATTCTGAAACCTCTTTTATGAGAACAAGCCGAGATCACACTGCTGAACGTAATCAGTTGTTTTTCCCTGTTTTCCGACGAAATGGATACGCCATGGGGACCTACTCCGATAGCGAGAGCTTCATGTGGATGTTGTTTGGCTGCAACATGGAACCGTTCTTCGCCGAATGTTTCTTGTTCCGACACAGCCTTCAACAACCAATATTCTGCTGAAGATCTTTTTCCACCTTTCAGTTGTTTGTGTTCGCGGATGATTTTCTGTAAGAGATCCTGAGGTTTTTCAGCTGAATTTATGGCAGAAATGGAAGAAGCGTGCATGTAGATTGTATGAGGAGGGTGGAGCGGGTCGTAGTCGATCTCTTCCGCTTGAGCTATCAATGCGATCAGATAGGCGGCGATATCCCAGTTATCGACCAACAATGTTTTATCCAGGAGATCATGTTTGGCGTTCAAGTAGAACTGGTGCCTGTAAAGAATAAGATAAATAAAGTTACAAGTGAAATCAGAAATCTGAATAAACATTTGAAAATCAATTAAATAGTAGCGATGAAATCGAAAAAACAACGGTTCTAGAGATATTTAAATTTTTTAATCTTTCAGTAACATGCAATTTGGAAAAAAAGGAAAACATTAATCATATTTATCTATAGCAATGAAATAAACTATTCCGAAAATTTTATACAGATGTATGTATCTCATTATTTTGAATAAAAAAGATTGTTTGATCTACAGCTGCATTTAAAATTTTTGCTTCATTTCGGAACTATTTTCTTTAACGACAGCCTTCATTAAAGTTTTTTTTACATCTAGGCATGACCTGAATTATAAATTATGTAGAGAATATACTGGGATACTATAAATTACAAACATATCAATTGCTCGACAAACTCCCTAACCAATCAGAATTGTGCTATTATCGTAACAATATAGCTCAAACGTTTTGCCGAAGATCACGAAGATACAAAATCTCAGGTGCTTCTTTCTAAATTAGAAATAGGATTTTTGGACGCCGCTTTGAAGAAGAGTGGACAAATGAACAATATATGAATTTTTGCGTCATTGAAGTGTCATTTCATTTCATTTTATGTGTTATTCTGTTATATTGTCATGTACATATTTTGTAAGGAATTCTTCAGTTTTAAGATGTTTTTTTATTTGAAAAACATTTTTATTTGTATTTGTATTTGTTTCAATTTCAAAATTTCTATAATTACAATTTTCTTAAAAAAAAACGATTTTTGTTTTCGTATTTCTTTTAGGCGGACACTCCCCTAAGGACGATTTCACTGTATATACATACATACATATATATATATATATATATATATATATATATATATATATATATATATATATATATATATATATATATATATATATATATATATATATATATATATATATATATATATATATATAGATACAATAAGGCTTAAGCGGGGAATAATCAAGATATTAGGCAATTTTAAGGTCATAAACCCGCGTACGGAAGCAGCTGTTTACACGTGTTTCGGACTTTTTGGTCCTCATCAGAACAGCGTAGCCAAGTTATGGTTGGACAAACTTGGAGATGGAGAAACGAAACAATCGAAATCCTTCGTTGTAAAAGATCATCGCACATTTGCAGCTAACAGCTCGAACACTCCTGTTTGGGAGCAAGATTGCCTCCGTGGCTTATGTGAAGATCTTGCTCTCAAACAGGAGTGTTCGAGCTGTTAGCTGCAAATGTGCGATGATCTTTTACAGCGAAGGATTTCGATTGTTTTGTTTCTCCATCTCCAAGTTTGTCCAACCATAACTTGGCTACGCTGTTCTGATGAGGACCAAAAAGTCCGAAACACGTGTAAACAGCTGCTTCCGTATGCGGGTTTATTACCTTAAAATTGCTTTATATATATATATATAGTTATATATATATATATATATATATATATATATATATATATATATATATATATATATCCCTCCCCAAAACGGTGATATGAGCACATGATTCAATTTTAGGCAGACGTCAACAGGTTTGATACCACTGCTTTATGCTTTAGAGAGTATAGCATTATTTATCACACTATCTTTACTCACTTTGTAGTGTCTTGCAACAGGAGATGAGGGGGTATCCAGAACTTGACACGCAGAGAGAATCTCACAGGAACGGCGTGACAGCTAACCTGTCGGTCGATGGGATTTCTCAGGTTCAGCCAGAGTTCCTCGCCGCGGCTGTTCTCGTATTTCAATCCGAAGTAATCAGCTTCATGAGTGATGCCAAGATATTCACAAGCCTGTAACAAAAGAGTGAAATGTTGAAGCAACGTTGAAGGCAATATCGGTGGAATCTATTGAAGGTGTCAAAATACTAAAAAGAATAAAAGTATAAAAAAAAAGATTCAATGACAAGCCGAACTAAAATGGGTAATGAAATTATTCATTTTATCGTAAAAAAACGTGGGGTGCTTTTTAGTATATTTTTATGAAAACTCTACTTATATAATAAGCTATCAATGAAATATTTTTAATTTGTCATATCAAGCTACTCCCGCGTTTTTACAATGTTTAAATTACTTTCTACTTTTTAGTTTGACTTGCTATTGAATCCTGTTTTTTAGTTTTTTTTAACTAGGTTTAATTCATTTTTTAAAATATTATATATATATATATACCTATATATATATACCTATATATAAATATATATATATATATATATATATATATATATATACCTATATACCTAAATACCTATATACCTATATACCTATATACCTATATACCTAATAATATATATAATATATAAATTATATATTATAATATATATATATATATATATATATATATATACATATATTAAAAAAATTAAATAATAAGAAAATAACTTGTCTAAAAACCACAAAATGAAAATAACTTTTTATTCGACTAGTTTCGCCTGTTACAGCATTATCAAGACAGTCTTGATAATGCTGTAACAGGCGAAACTAGTCGAATAAAAAGTTATTTTCACTTTGTGGTTTTGAGACAAGTTATTTTCTTATTATTTAATTTTTTTAATATAAATATGAACTACCACAGAGTTGATTCATCGTCCATCGAATTTTTTTATACATATATATATATAAATATATAGATATATATATATATATATATATATATATATATATATATATATATATATATAAATGTGGACGTGTCGAAGAACACCAACAATCTATTTTGCAGAATAAAACAAATTCAACGTTTTCAAACCATTGTTGCGGAAACCACAACCCGTCTTCACAAATAGATAATTTCCAAATTATGCACTTATTACCGGAGGGAGTCAAATTGAATCATTTTGATCCATTGAAAATTTTTTTATTCAACCATAGTACAAAAGGCAATATCTGGCTGAACGACCAGATTGATTTGATTTATTCTCCTATATTTGATATATTCAAACCATAGCGTATTCCAAGAACTTTTAAATTATCACATTGAAAACCAAGTCTAATAAACTGCCCTTCTCTAATAATTCTACCTGAATTTCATGGAAAGAAAATACCAATATAATAACAAACATTTTTCTGTATTTAGGTTTGGTCGTGTGACCAAAATTGCAATGGCAGAATATATTTTTTCACTTTCTTGTTATAACAAACATAGTAAAATCAAGTTTTGTTTGTGTTCATCATGAAAATATATTTACAAACTATTTCACGTGGAAAAATATTTCCATATTTTCATTCATGGCGCAAACAGCATATTCGAATAATTTCAAATATTGTATAAAATTAATTTTACTGTAATAAACCCTTTACGCTAATTGGTTGGTGGTGCAAAATACATCCGCTTCAACTTCAACGTGAATAGACTGGAAATTTATAATTGGCTCTACGGCAAAGGGTTTCGGGAAAAGTGCATTAAATATTTCAATTGGCCCAACGGAGACTCGAAGAGCTTTTGCATTTATTATTCATTTTAAGTATTTCGGTTGTATTTTCTAAATCTAAATGACGCAAGACTGAACTTGAAGGAGCAATAAATAATTCTTGATAACTACGGAGTTGTCTGACATTGACAATAAGATTCATCTCATACATTTTTGAGGTAAACTAAAATATTCATAAATAACTAAGTTTAAACTTTAAAATAAAACACACTTGGATTAAGTTTCATGTTTCGAGTTATGAGGCCCCTACACACGGACGTTGATGTCTTAACACATTAACGTGCATCCAATAACGTACAGCCAATAACGTTAATGTGGATGTAAAAATACCCACGTTTTTGAATGCACACTCCGGATGAAGGCCGCGTTGATGTTTTCTGAATCGCTTGAATTTTTGAACGCGCATTCAAATGAACAAGTGCATCTCTCAACGTGTGGAGGCGATTCACTGATGTTTGTGCATTCTTAAAGCATTGGTTGCGGTTAATCTTTATTTTGATTTCTATTTTTCCTTTCGAGAGCTAAACATTCTTCTTCGAACAAAACTATGGTTTTGTTCGAACGTGTGTACGCAATCTGATTGCACGTTTTTGGATGCACGTTGATGTATTAACACATCAACGTCCGTGTGTATCAAGACTGACTACAGTATAGTATTACATCTTATTTTATAAAACAGACAAAAGCAAAGGTGATACCTGAAAATCAATTTGTTCGTTTACAAGGGGTAATTAACTATTATGGGCGGAACTTATTTCGAGAATTTCAAGAAGACCAAGGCGCTTTCCTTTGTTACCTGAATGCAACAATTGGGGTTTGTTGAAATCTAAGAAATAATTAAATTTTATACAATTGGCCTTTAAGCCAAGTGTGTTTAATTTTAAAGTTTAAACTTTATTCTTTATGATGTTCCACCAAGTTATGTGCGAGAATTCAATCTCAGTTATTAAATATTCATTACGAGTTCTAGCAATGAAAAACTTCAACTCAAAACTTCATATTCATGCTTGTATCACATCGGTACATATTATAATATCTGTGTTTTTTCAGATACAACGTGTGGGGTTAATATTTTAAGTCGTAATATTACGACTGTACTTATCGACCGTCAATGGATAGGTGGTTTCATACTTTCTGGGCCACGATTTTTGAGTTTTTTTTGAATGTCTGATTTTTTTCCGCTTCATTTTGGCACTTCCAAAGGCTCTATTCAGACCAAATGAGCTGAAATTTGGTATTTAGGTTTGTTTTTGAAGCAGAACTGATCCATAAAATATTTATAAATACGGCCAAAATTTTCAAATATCCAAAATTTGGGGAAGGAATTGTCGAGGAGGTACGAGAGCGAAAATTTTTCAAACCGGTGGCGATAAATTATGAACAAACGCATTAATATTAAATTTAAAATTTGGTTAGATCTATGAAAATAATTTAGCCATAGAGAAATTAATGCACGAAATACATTTTGTGTACAATATTTTTCATTGTTGATTAATATAAACATCAAAATGAATGAAATGAATGAATAAATAAATAAATAAATATATAAATAAATAAATAAATAAATAAATAAATAAATAAATAAATAAATAAATAAATAAATAAATAAATATATATATATATATATATATAAATGTGTGTGTGTGTACACACACACCAATTCAACGGAAACGAAGAATGGTTCTATGTTCTGGGAGCGCCTTCTATTTCTTAGATTCTCTTTGTAAGAAAATGATTAAAAGAGCTATAATTTCTGATTCTTTTCTGGGCTATACGGGTATGCAGAAGATCGGATGCATTCGAAATTATGTTTACCCAAGGATGCTGAATAACTCATCTACGATAAAGGCAGCATACGGCCATGAACTTTTAGAGGAGTAATAAACAAAGTTCATGTTCAATATCAAAGAGCGTATATTACGTTTTCCATTTCAAATGTAAACTTTTCGACTTCCGACTAGGTATATTAAATTGTGTATGTTTTCATATATCTACATACTTTGATCAGTATAAGATTAAATTATATGACATACATATACGTATATATATATATATATATATATATATATATATATATATATATATATATATATATATATATATATATATATATATATATATATATATATATATATATATATATATATATATATATATATATATATATATATATATATATATATATATATATTCCTTCCAATAATTCAAAATAAGAACGTTAGAAAAATGTCTGGAATTTGCTAATAGTATGTGGCAATTCACAGCAATAATTCGCAGTTTAAGCAAGGAAATCAGTGAAATGCGACAGAATTCTTCGCTTTACCAACATGAATGAATAAAATTACGAATTTTCATACATAAAAATTTCATTTTCATAATAATTTTAACTAATGTATTCAAACTATGATCAAGTGTTGTTGTCTCGGACTGAAGGTTCCTTGGAGAATAGAGTCGATATCAGTTTCGTCCAAGTACATAAACAAGATACTATCAAATCAGCGACACGAGGAAGTTTATAGGTATTTCTGCCTATTCAACAATGGTAACTAAATGTTCTATAGAATGCCTATAGAATGAAAAAATCTATAGTGTCAATATAAGCTCTATGGATTATTATTGAATTATATTGAAACTAGATAACCTACATTTAGTCATAAGAATCCCAGAAACGCTCTCATTACATATTTCGAGCAAACGAATTTCTTGATTAATGCAAATCCATCCAAAACAAACCTATAAATTTATAAATAGCCGGCACTGAATTAATTTGCATGTAATTTCAATGTTATAGAAGTTTGGGACGAGTATGTGGTGTATAAGTAAGGGACCACTGAAGCCATATTTCAGTAGACACGGACTAAACCGAAATTTACAACTATCCATATTTCAACACAGCAAGTATTCCACTGCGTCCTACATCCTGCCATCTTTTGAACTCAAAGAACGGAAATGCCGATGCTAGTTCCGTTTCAATCTAGAGTCCAATTGATGTAAGGGATTATTTCATGAAATATTGAAACGATATTGGAATTGCCATCTTTTGCTTTTCAAATGCATTCGAAATTTAGGAGAAAATAGGAGAATTCAGAATTTTTATATATAGGCCAAGCTACAGAGATTTATAGTGAGCATTTTGTGTAAAATGTGTTAGAAGAAATCCAGCTCCGCCATTGTTTGTAAAATAGTTCCATATGATATAGTGATATGTTTTTCACTCGACTTTATTATTTATAACTTTGTTATTAACAATTTTATGCAAAACAACGCGGTCTTTTCAGTTGCTTGCTTATAAAATTGAAACTATCAGAGTAATAGTGATGGTGTCGATAGACTAATTGTAGAAAATGAAAAGAGGAAGAAAATGAGAGGTCGGACGACTCGATGTTTGAGAGAAAATCGGAAAAAATCGGCCAAAATGCAGTTTTTTCAAAATCTCATAACTCGCCAATTAATCTATTGACACCATCACGATTACTTTGATAGTTTCAATTAAATAAGCAAGAAACTAAGAAAAAACGCGATTTTCTTCTTAAAACTGTTAATAACAAAGTTATAAATAATAAAGTCGAGTGAAAATCATATCACTATATCATATGGAACTATTTTACAAGCAATGGCGGAGCTGGTTTTCTTCTAACACTTTTTACATGAAAAAATCTCTGTAGCTTGTCCTAATAGAAACCCGAGATAGAATTGCAAAATAAGATCAACATTCATAGTCGTACAACATAAAATTGAACGAAGAGTACCTAGTAAAATTAAGAGCACACAAGGTTTTTTCATAACAATAAATAGGAAACCCTAAGTTGATTATTAATATATTATGTTCATTGAAAATTAACACAGACGCGTGAGCAGCAGAACTTCGACGCTAAGGTCGTATTTTCACAGAGGGAAGGTAAACGGAGTGGGAATTAAATAGAGAAAATAATGCTGGTTAGTCCTACCGTGAAGTGCATCGTGTATTGGATGAGTCGAAAAAAAAAATGGAACCCCAAAGGATCATTTTCTAACATCAACTCATTTCACGTACTTAACACCTTCTAACTCAAATTTCAAAATCTGTGGAGGTGCGCAAAACCTCAAACAATCTGGAAGTGTTCTGGGGTGCAAAAATCATTCACAATTGAATTTTTAATCTCTCAAGAGTCTAAAAGACTGAATTTCGGTAATATTTTTCATAATTTGATAGTTTTGTTCTGCATCGAGAAATACACCAGATACAAACTTTTATATATATATATATATAGGTATATATATATATATATATATATATACATACTATATATATATATATATATAGATAATAAGTTAGTATTATATATATATACATATTTATATATATAACTATATATATATATATATGTATATATATGTAATATATAAATATATATATATATATATGATAATATATATATATATTATATATACAATATATATATATATAATATATATATATATATGTATATATATATATATTATATATATATATATATATACTATATATATATATATATATATATATATATATATATGTTATTATCGTATGTTTTCTCGGATGGTGGAATGAAATCAGAGAAAGATTCGCGATTCAATCCGATTTCGGAAGTTCTGTTGGCGCTGAGAAGCAACCGTTTGTTTCACGACGTTTTCGCCAAAATCTCATTTTGGCATTCTTCAAGTGGCTGCTTACGTCTGGTGACTCGACGGCAACTAACTATGTTTATATTATATATACATATATATACACATATAATATACTATATATATATATATATATATATATTAAATATATAACATACTATATACACATATATATATATATATATATATTGATATATATATAAATATATTATACTATATATATATATATATATATATATATATATATATATATATATAGGTATATATAACTTTTTGATGATTATTAGCAATAACAGGCTTGGTGAATCTCAAAAAACTCGATTTTATTAAAAAGTTTACGTTTCGCCGCGACATTCGTGGCTTTTTCAAAACTTTTGAAATATTGAAATTTCTTTGACTTTTATTCATTTGAAAAAATTTGAATAGTTAAAAACGTTAGAATATGTTTCATCAAAATTTTTCGGCTGTGGCCGTTCTCTGTTATTTATTACGTGCTATTCAGTCCAATATTAACATTCAAATCTGTTATTATTAGATGGTAAGGAAAACCACAGAAACCTTTACCCACGTAATATTCGAAAGAGGTTCAAATTATTTTGAATTTGAAAAGTCAAAGAATAGGGTAGATACTATTTATCTTTTTTTTCAAAAATTTTTTCACTACGGCTGTGGCCGTCTTCAGTTACTAATTACGTGCTATTTAGTCCAATATCAACAGACAGGTCTGTTGATATTAGATGGAAAGGGAACCACAGAAACCTTCACCCACGTAATATACAAAATAGGTTTAAAATATTAGATTGTTGGATTTGTCTTTAAAAAAACATTACTTGTAATTTTAGAGATCAAATGTTATAAATTATACCTTTTTTAGAAAAATTGAAAATTCTAGATGTCTAGATTTTGTCGAAGAAGATGAGATTTTATGTATATATATACAGGGTGTCCCACCGGGAAAGAACGCGATCTGTATATGGAAAACTACACATAAGAAACTTTTGAAAATTTGACAGTATACTAATGTTGATAGGGGCAACTCGACTAAAATATTTTCAAGATGGTGACACTTCCGGTTATACCGGAAGTAGATACCAACTTGCCTATTTTAAATTGGATACCCTATATATTAATACATTTTTAGATTCTAAGCAAGATTCTAGGCAGATTTCATGTATTATGTCCTATACCTAAGTCTAAGCGTTTTTGACATATTTAGGTTTTTATGTCAAAAATGACGATTGCAAGCCCTAATATAATTATAAATTGTTCCTATAAGGACTCCCGTATTACTTACTTTGGGGTGGATTCCTTATTGAAATAGACTTGCTTCAATAGATTTTGTATAGTATTTGGATAACTAATCATACAAGGTGTTCGAAAAAAAAGATCTAAAATGAGATTGAGAAAACTGACAAAAATCAATTTTTTCAAATGGAAACCCCCCATTTTTCTTATTTTGTAGTATTTAGCATTTAAAAAGAAGGTAACTTTGTATAAAGTTATCTATACCTAATATTTGAACTTTTCGAAATATTGCCAATTTAATATTTTATATGGCGATTTTGCATTTAATCGTTAAACAATTAGATCTAGGATAGCCACGATCGTATTTGACATTTCAAATCATCGTAATGGCACCCCGGTTAAATTATACAAACGAAGATTATTTAAACTTATTTATTATTTATGGACAATGTGATAAATTATTTCAAGGACATGTGATACATGTGCGACCCGATATCCTCATAAACAAAAACCATCACCAAATACTGTTAAACGAATTATAGAAAACTTCAAGAATTTTGGATCCGTAAAGGCATAAGTGTACAAAAAGAAACCAGTTGTTAACAATGAAAATATTGAAATAGCAATTTTGGGATATTTTGAGGCATATCCAACAAAATCTTCAAGGCAGATAGCATTAGAATCAGGCTTATCTAAATCGTCAGTTCTAAGAATTTTACGGAAACGCAAATATTATCCCTATGCTATCCATATTTTCATTAGTGCAGCATTTAAATGAAAATGATTTAGATAAGCCTTAAAAGTTTAAATAATTTTCGTTTATATAATTTAACCGGGGTGCCATTACGATGATTTGAAATGTCAAATACGATCGTGGCTATACTAGATCTAATTGTTTAACGATTAAATGCAAAATCACCATATAAAAATATTAAATTGGCAATATTTCGAAAACTTCAAATTTTAGGTATAGATAACTTTATATA
>JARQZK010000761.1:457500-677711 GCA_030704885.1 Cynegetis impunctata
TTATCTCTAACGATAACTTGGGCGTTCTAGAATTCCTGGAATATGGGTAGCCTGTAACAGTAGACACATATTTATTTCGAAAATGTTTGCTTGGCAATCGTCAAGCTATGCAAAAGTGTTGGTATCCGATTATATTGTATTATTGTTATAGATTTTTTTATTCAATCAACAATAATCATCTTATAGGTATTTTGCCAGTTATTCTCTCTAGGTGGTGAAAAATATGGCCAGCAGAACTGAAGGCACTGTTTAACCTCGTTCTGGAATACGTCATACGACAAACAAATGCTGGGAGGTCAAACTTATTAACAAACAAATCGGTACAACTGGACGCCTACGCAGATGACATTAATATCATGTCCCGCAGAGCGGAAGAAGCGGCAGAAACATACATACAACTAAAAAGAGAGGCAAGAAATATAGGACTAGAGATAAATATACAAAAGGCAAAAGTACTAACCCAGTCAAGAACGAGAGGAAACGGAAACCATCGTAGATTGGACGACAACTTGGAGGCGGTGCAGAGCTTCAGATACTTAGGGGTTGAACTCAACACCGAAGGATCAGAAGAATCGGAGATACAAAACCAATATCGGCAAACAAAGCCTACTTCGCTCTGTCTCATATATTCCGCTTCAAAACCATACACAGAAAATCTGAAACCAGAATATATAAAACCATCATCAGACCGATATTGTGCTATGGATGCGAGATATGGGTCATGACAGAGAACTCTAAGAATAAACTGGAGGTGTTCGAAAGAAGAATATCAAGACGAATCTTCGGGCCAATAAGGGAAAACGAGATATGGAGAAGAAGATATAATAATGAAATCTACCAAACGTAGTGAGAATGCCAGATAACAGAATACCAGAAAAAACTCTCAGCAGTAGGATGCAGGGAAAAAGGCCAAAAGGGAGACCAGAAGACGCGCAAAAATTGCTAGGCGTCAGAACTTGGAGGAGAGTAGCAATGGATCGACAGTGTTGGAGGCGGAAGATAAAGGAGGCCAAGGCTCAATTTGGGCTGTAGCGCCATTGGAGAGAGAGAGAACTGAAGGCGTGGATTTATAGTTTCTCTATCTGGAAAATATCAGTGTGGTCCCCTTTTCCTTTTACTATTATCTTCCATTTTATGCACATATAATACAAAACACAAAAAAATAACTTCTTTACTATTAAATTTAGGTTATAAAAGTAGAAAAATAAATTCTGTTTCTTCTTTTTACTTCATGTACATCGCTGTTTCATCCAAAATAATACAAAAACGCAGTTTAGCAATGGGTCGGTTATAATTCCTTGGTACAACGACCAGAAAAATAAACGTAGTTTAAAAATTAAACCAAGTTTAGTTAAACGACGTTTTATGATAAAACGGTGCGAGAAACTGATATATATATAATATATATATATATATATATATATATATATATATATATATATATATATATATATATATTATATATATATATATATTTATATATATATATATATATATTATATTTATATATTATATATATATATATATATATATATATATATATATATATATATATATAATCTTTTGATAATTATTAGCAATAACAGGCTTGTTGAATCTCAAAAAACTCGATTTTATTAAAAAGTTGACGTCTCGCCACGACATTCGTGGCGAAACGTCAACTTTTTAATAATATCGAGTTTTTTGAGATTCAAGCCTGTTATTGCTAATAATTATCAAAAGATTAGAAATAGTTCACAGGCAATAACAATTCGAATGTATAATTATATATATATATATATATATATATATATATATATATATATATATATATATATATATATATATATATATATATATATATATACACTATACCGAGCTCCTATTCTGTGATCTAAATTATAAAAATTCTCGATTAACTGTCGCATGAACTGACAGAAATAATTATCCTTATAAATCAAAACTGATAGTTCTGCTAAATGAATGGATGAATAATTCAATGAAATACAAATATTTGGAAAAAATGCACATCATTAGAACAAAATTAATTTCGAATTGCTGTTTTTAGTCGTATTTTCCCCGAAAATAATAGACTATTGCAGCGTATTGAAAGTCACCATTCAGGTACGAGAGTAGTTTTTTATCCGTTTTAGACTTCCTGAGACACATTTTTTTTTATGTCGGATATATATCTATATATATTTTCTAATAGAATAAATTTTTCCAATTTTTATTTCGGTCTGTTATAAAACTATGTTATTTTAAACTATAATTTATTCCTTTCAAATCGAATTTTGACCCGATGCACTTCACGCGAAAAAATACGACCTTAGTGACGGAGCTCTGCAGCTAACGCGTTTTTTATTGCTTACAGTTTGAAATAAAATATAAACTATTCATCAAAATTTCATTATTTATTACGCAACCACTAACTGAAAAAAAAATAAGAGGAGCAATTAAAATATTCACAATAACCAAGATGATGATATACATTTCAGCGAAAAAAATTCAAACTCTTTTAATGTATCTTTAAGGAAAGAAATGTTGGAAGATGACATAAGCGGAATACATCCAACATAATATATTATTGGCATAAATATTTCAAAAACGGATTCTAAATTTAATTTCCATCCCGGAAGCATAAGAGTTTTCACAGATCCCTTCGGCAATCTTATAGAAGATCCAGCCGTGGTAAATTATAGAAATCCATTCAGGTTTTCCCGTTTTTATTACATTTCGCATATTCTATGAAAACTCGGGTTGTGTGTATTTGATTAGATTTTCCCGATATTCGTATTTTATTTATGGCAGTAAAAACGACAAATTTCTGAATAGGTTTCGCATATCAGATCGGAACAATACTTTGTAAGAAAAGGGTATAAATATGAAAAATACATTCCACATTTCATTGCTCAATAAGACTATGAACATAAAATTTTGAATAAAAAGTTTCCGAGGATAAAGTTTTAGTACTAACATGAACTAATCTTTTATTATCTGAAAGTAATTGCTGAACTTCATTCAGAACTTTTGAAAAACAGCACCTACCAAAAAGTTTTTGAACTGTTTAACAAAGTTTCACTATGTAGGGGATGACTGAAAACAGCCGCTGGGACTTTCTCTGATTTTCCACTGTAATGGAAAACAAGATACAATGTTGGGCACAACATTTGCTAGCATGTAGGTCTTTAGTGTTATCAGGAATTGAGATACTCGCTTTTGTGAAATTATCTGAATTTATTCGAGAGATATTTCAAAATTCAACCATCGATAGCGTTTCCAGACGTCCCGTAATTCCCGGAACGTTCTGTGTTCATGGCGTAATTTTACATATCCCAGCGGGACAAATTCTGTATTCCGTATCTCAATCTTCTTGCATCAAATGTTACGAAATAGATAAAGCTGCATCTGACATGTGGAAGCTAATCATTATCTTTTCCAATTTTTTTAAATTTGTATTGCTATCAGAAGATTCTCGATCAAATACAAACACCTATTGAACTTTGGATTTCCCTTTTTAACGTATATTATTATTCAAATAGCCTGGTGAATTACTATCCTCCTCACAAACTCTAAAACCGAAATAAATCGCCAAAACTATATATTTTTTCTTTTGAATTTTGTATTTTTCTTTCAAATAGGTATTATTATTCAACTAGTCATATTCAGTGCACTATTTTTTCTTTTGAACTTTGTATTTTTCTTTCAAATATGACGTATATGTATTATTATTTAACTAGTCATATTCAGTACATTATTTTTTCTTTTGAACTTTGTATTTTTCTTTCAAATATGACGTATAGGTATTATTATTTAACTAGTCATATTCAGTACACACACGTGTCGCAAAAATTCTCCTTACAAACACTTCAACTAAAACCAGAATAAATAACCAAAACTACATTAGTTGTAAGACCTTTTTATTTATTTTTGTTTGTCTTGAACTTTGTAGTTCTCTTTCAAAATTTGACGCTTATTATTATTTAAATAGCATCAAAAATTATCGATAGAGCTACATCTGATGACATGCGGAAGATAATCGTGGAAAGACTTATTTATTAATAACATTTAATTTTTAATATTCAGTATTCATAGTTCCAACTCCCAAGTTAGAAAGTGTTTTCTCGCAGATGGCATCAAAATGGTCAGATTTTTTTTAGAAAATGTTAAATCGAATATGTTGAAATTTACACCGTTATATTAAAGTATAATAAGGATCAATAAAGATACGAAAGTTCAAACATGATTTATACTTTTTTCTATTTTTTGTTTGTTTGGAGATATACCCTCCCTCAAAAAAAAACTGGCACCCCTTAATAACTTCTGGAAACTCCAACCCCTCTTTCGACATAAGTGAATTCACGAGATTTTCAGGGAAAAAAAAATTTTTTCGTTAACATATTCTTTATCTGTTTGGAAAATATGTATTTGAGAATCGCAACTGCTGGTTGTAAAGACAAAATATTAATACTCTTATAATCAGTAGTACTAATAATACATTGACGAAATAAGTCAGAGACAGGGTATATTTCCAAACGAACTAAAGCACGCTAAGGATATGTCTGCACAAAAATGGTGATGCTGATGACTCCAACAACTACAGGTCAATTGTCCTTCTTTCAGCGATGTCAAAAGTATTCGAAAAACTGACGAAAGGGCGCATTCATTTGTATTTTGACATTTGATGTATTTTTTGATGAAAATTCAATGTATCAGTACCTAATCATTACGCTCTAAATTGATTTTCATCAATTATGGACCTCTTTAAACAAAGAAATTAAAAACTATTTTGTCCACCTGCATCATAGTGCTAACTGTATTGGATATAAGTATAATTCAACTGATTTTTCATTACTTCATGGCAGTGGATCAAATGAAAAACAATGGACATACACATATTTTACATTACCATTCGAGTTGATTATATTAAACAAGAGAACCAAGAAAATAAGTAATCGTCAATATTGAAGGAACATTTTTGAACAGGCCCAAAATAAAAATTCATTTGTACAAAAGAGCTGAACCAAAATGGTTCGCACAGTGAGTAGCTGAAATATTTCCTCGCATCATTAGATTACTCTTCAGAGGAAGGGGAACCTGATACGAGGATCATTTTCAAGGGTGCTTGAACATCCTTTAAACAACAAATGCTAAGTGACTTTCGTCGATCTGGCCTACGTAGCTTGAAAAAACGTTTAATCTTCGCCGGCCCAGCCATTAACTCAATTCACATGTGGAAAAATGAGGGAACTCACGTTCATCTCTTCGTAAGTCTCCAATTAGAGGGAATTCAATCTACTAAACTAAGGCAACAAAAGAGATGAGTCTCGAGTTCGATATATCCAGCCGGTCCGCTATTCCTTCGGTAATAAGACCCAATTAGAGCAGGCCTTGCACGCGCAATCATCGTGATAGAATATAGAAGTGCGAGGGGATTCCGAACGGGGAAACCGTAATCGACCTGGGTCCAAAGTCCGCGTACTTCGTCATCGAATTCTAACGAACTGCAGATGGACTTTGGACACTTTTACTCCGTGCAAGGTTGCCGACTAACTAACAATAGGCCAGTGGATTTAACGTTTCGCGGAATTGATGTGGCGTCGTCATACTAAGAACATAGGGAATATTTTACATGGCGAAATTCTCGAGTAATGAGACTTTCACATGCAATTATTGCATGCATTTCATTATTCAGAGTTAATACATTTTATGGAACTAAGGAAATTGCGAAATTATAATAACAATTAAGCTCAGGGTTTTTTTATGTGAATAGAGAAGAAATTGACATGAATGTCTATTCTAGTAGGAGTGAAAATCAGATATTCTTTGAAGTAATAAAATTTTCTCACAAATTAACCGACAGCAATTGTGAAAACTACTCATTCATAGTTCTAACGAGAACTTCCCTCTATACTCGATATAAATGCGATTATTGTAAATTGTATTAATTTTCATATCTATATTCTAAAAATCAAAATTGTATTTAAATTTTTCCGTTGTCAATTTATGATATATATTTGGCAAATACATAATTTTAATTGATTACTGGCTTTTGTTCATGACAATAACAAGATAATCACCAAAGATACATTTGATCTTCATATTTGACGTTAATTATTTTTACGAATGTATCTACAGAGAATATAAGTACCTACATATCTTTATAGATAAAATCTGATTTAACTCAAATTGAACCAGTATAGTGGAGTAAATAAGTAATAACGTTATAAATCTGAAAGGTTATTAATTATTAATTAGGTTATTAATTATTAATTAATAATTAGAAAATTATATTTAAAGAGACGATGGTAGAGGTAATTAAAAACAACAAAAAAACTTACTTCTTCCATCTCAAAGCTTTGGACTCTTTTTTCCAAGTTTATAAAGTTATTACTTGATGAGGCCGATACTTAGTGAACACTTATATAAATAAATATTGATAATTAACAATAATATTGTTATATAAAACAATATTGATAACAATTTTCACATATATTTGTTAAAATGCATAATGAGCGTTTCGAAGGACTACCTACTTCTTTGACAGATGCTGAATAAACGCTGATATAATTCTACATCAACAGATATTAATTTTCATCGCATCTATTTAGGAGCTAATGTGAAATGTTGTGAAATATATTGGAATTCAAACCGTACCACTATCAACTACCGCATTGTTAACAAATATATAATAAATATAGGTATATCTATATATATATATATATATATATATATATATATATTTATATATATATATATATATATATATATATATATATATATATATATATATATATATATATATATATATATATATATATATATATATATATATATATATATATATATATATATATATATATATATATATATATATATATATATATATATATATATATATATATATATATATATATATATATATATATATATATATATATATATATATATATATATATATATATATATATATATATATATATATATATATATATATATATATATATATATATATATATATATATATATATATATATATATATATATATATATATATATATATATATATATATACTGTTCAACAATTCGGTAGTTGCTAGTGGTACGGTTTAAATTCCAATATAATGCACAATATTTCACAGTAGCTCCTAAGTAGATGCGATTGAAAATTAATATCTATAGATGTAGAATCATATCAGCGTTTAGCAGGGCCGGATTAACCATTAGGCAGAGTAGGCAACTGCTTAGGGGCCCCGCACCAAGAAAAAAATTCATCGAATGAAAATTTCTATGAAATTCCCCACCAATATTATTGCTTTCTATCGACGCATGTTGTCAATTGATGAAATACTTCATACATACAGAACCATCTAGTATCGCGTAGTAGAACTAATAAACTGTCTTCGTTCAACAATGTCTCCGTTTGAATTCATTGTCGATAATGGCCATTGAAAATGATGTATTAGAACTTCCAAGATGTAGTCTTTGAAGTAACAGGATACCTGGAGTCGATCATCTGGAAGTTACTTACATCCCTTTATAAACTTGAAAAGACCTGGGGCCCGCCCAGGGTTGTTGCCTAGGGGCCCGGACAGGGTTAATCCGGCCCTGGCGTTTGGTCAGCACCTGTCAAAGAAGTAGTACTTCGATATATATATATATATATATATATATATATATATATATATATATATATATATATATATATATATATATATATATAATTTGAAAGACTTAATCCGCTTATATAATATTTGAAAAACTGGGCTGAATGAGTGGTTTCCATTAATTAAATGATAAGCATAATGAGAGTAACTTTTTAATATAAGAACTAAGTTTATTTTCTGAAATTCTGATTTGAAAATTTTTGAAGGTTTTACCAATATAGTGAAATTTGTAACAACTATCGCAACTAATTTTATATGATCCGGACATTTCGGCTTTATGAATTCTAGCTTTATTATTCTTAGTATGTTTTCCTATATTATTACCGGTTCGAACTGCTACATTGATATTGTTTCGCGAAAGAATAGATTAAGGCTTCCGGCTGGGAGTTCCAATATAATTTAAAACGATAAATTGTGATTCTTCTTGCGATTTTCGCATAAACTTGAGACAAAGCTCCGTGGCACAAATTTTTCTGTATCGTATTTTCTATAATATCTGGATTCAAATGATTGTTTGTGGTCATTTGCTTAATAATATCTTCCTGTTTAAATCAACGTTAGTGAGAAGCATATTAACAAATCACTGATCCATGCTGTTGAAAGCTGCCAGTTTATGTTGAAACAGATTAATGGAACTATTATGTAGGACGCTATCAGTGTGTAATGTTTTTTGATGGAAGAATTATCTTTGTTGTTGAATTTCTTGATTATCTTATTTAGAAAATTAATACAATTCCTTTTTTCCATTTCCAAAGTGCGAATACAATGTATTCACTATGGAATTAATGAATATTTTGAAGGAATCGAGCAATCTGAGGGTCCCATGTAGAACAACAAATTATATCATCAAAATATCTACACCAATATAGAAAATGTTGACTTGAAGGATACTTATGGATGGCATGTTTTATATTATCCATGAACATTTATACCAACAATGTACTCAGTGGATTGCCCATAATTAACCCATTTGTAATGCTAAAAATCTGATCATCAAAACTAAACTAATTTTGTTCGAAACATAATTCTAAGAATGAAAGAATATCTGATTTTCCTAATGGATCAACCATGTTGTTATTGATGGATATTTCTATTAGCTTTGGTGGTACTTATAGTTAAAAAGGAATTAACAACATCCTAAAACATAAGCTTTGTATTTAGAGGCAAGACTATATCTTCGATTTTACAGACTCTTGTAATATCTTATCCCGTTAGCTTGTATCTATAACTTTTAAAAAAATATTATTTAGTAGATTTAGTGAAAATAATTCTAGATAAGGTCTGAATACGGTTCGAATAAGGAAAATAAACGGCAAAAGCAGCGAAAGTAATTCAACCAGATGGATAGGACGTTTGCGAATAATATTTCAGGAGTATTGGATTCATCTTCGCTATCACAATGCACAGAAGATCAGCGTGTTATTTCATAAATCACTTTTGTCAACATGGCTGGAGACTCTTTTAGCGCCCTTTTTCCCATCATATTCTGAATAGCAGACGTCGAGAAGTTCCTTCTTCGCGATAAATTCCGTCCGAGGCACGAAAGCAATAAAATTGGTCTTTCGAGCCGGATAAAACCGAATGATTGATTCAAACTGCTGCCTACTGTAAAATCGGTTGACTTGAGGTGGCGATATTGGGGACAAATAAATGTATTGGTTTTGTGGTGTATTTTGTGCATTTTCCATTCCGTAATTGGGATAGCAAATCTGAGAACGAGATATTTGTGAATCCACTGAAGATATTCGTTTACTGTCAGGGGTGAACAAACTTTTTAACCAGCTGGTTACTGTTTTTTCATGAGTTCATATCCCCGGGAGAATAATGAACTTATTCACGTCAATATATTTTGGTTTTATAAAGTTAACAAAATATGTAATATTACAATCTTCACGATTCTTGTTCATGATGCGCAAGAGGAATAGATAAATATTTTTAAATTCCTGTAGGATGTAGGTAATAAGAGATAAGTAAGATATTTAATATTCCTCTAATAACAATAAGAACTTCTGCGGTATTAATTGCTTAGGAAACCCTTTTACAGAGCATCATTTCTCGTACTCAGTCACAGAATAGAAATGAAAAGAAAAACATTTAAATAACAATATAATATCTACAGCAGAAATTCAATATTTTCTTATTGTTAGAGATATAACGCTGAAATTCAATAAAGGCGGTATCAAAATGACTCCCATATTGAATTTCGCCACACGTAAGGGTTCATAACTTTATGAAATCGAATAAAAGAAATCATATTTCCCGATACAGCGAACATATTCATATATACGTGAATATTTCGAATTGAAACTTACCTCGAAAATGTACCCTGGAATATCAAGTATCATGTTCGCATTACCTAAATAGCTGAATTTGCATTTAAATTCAACTGTACGCGGTTCCGTATTTGGTATTTAAATATAACAGCAAATTAGATCTCACAGCATATGAGAATGAACAACTACACAAATATGTTAGTTTATCTTCATCTACATTGAACCAGATCATATAATGTACAATCAGTGCGAAAATATCTAATTTCGATATTTTGCAGATATTAAGTTTAAATGAGGCAATATTATAATCAAAATTTTAGACAAATTTGAACCACTTCTGTTTTATGAGATGAAAATTACAGTAATAATAATTCTAAAAGAATTCCAATTCGAAAAATAGATAATCTATCGCCTTTTCTTCTCCAAAACATGTAAAAAGAAATAATAAATTTTCAATCTGAAAATATTTACTGCGGAATTAAATTCAGTCAAAATATGTTTCTCTCACGATTCAGCGATTCAGTTGGAGAAGTTATTTTTACCGCTATCAGATCAACTCTTCTATTTATTTTCCTGCATATTTTGTGAAATGAAAACTCATACATTCCAGTGAGTTTATTATCTTATTTGCAGCATTTAAAATAAATTAAATATCTAGTCTTAATTTCTATATTTCCTTCGGCGATAAATGAAATAAACATTAGACTTCAAGAACGACTGAAAGTAAACCTCAAACAAATAACCTAATAATAGCTTAGATACTTAAAGCAGAACAAAGCGAACCGCCTCTAGAATATGTCTTTTATAGCATATATACAGTTAAATGTTTATACGTCCAAAGGTAGATAGACCATTTACCATTCCTATGCTATTTCTCGTCTATCCTACGCAGCGAGAGTAACGAATATGTATGTATTTAGAAACTGTTAAAACCTGTACACCCTGTACAACCTATCTGGATGACAGTTGTGTGAAAAAATCAAGCAAATCTCATGAAGAGCATTCGAGATGATATTGATAACAAAAAAAAAGAATATAGATAGACTGAACGTGGTCAGTTTTAGCCTTTGTATGTCAATTCCTAACATTCCTGCATTCTGCTCCATTTTCAGATTGAACTACAATTTGTTACAACACGGACGAAAAAATATTGCCTGAATCAGAGCTTTTTTTAACTCACTAGGGACCTACAGTTTAACGCCGGTTCCATGCCAGATGTTTTCTGTTTGAAAATACGTTCCCAAATAATGAAATCTACTGTCGTTTTAAAAAAATAGCATTTTGTTCATTGGTCAGTGTTATTGTGGGTATCCACCTGAATTGTTGGCAACTTTAGTGTTTCCAACTGTTTGAAACTCTCCAGAAAGTAGCCAACTTTTGTTTCCATTGTGTCTACACCGAGTTGAAAACAATTTGAAAAATCTTTGTCACCAACAAGTATATATATATATATATATATATATATATATATATATATATATATATATATATATATATATATATATATATATATATATATATATATATATATATATATATATATATATATATATGTCACCGGAAAATAACAAGAACCGCAAGTTTATAAATTTCCTAGGAAATTTATGAACCTTCGAAGGATTCTAAACGAGAGATAAATTGTATTATTTTACGCCCACATTTTCGCAAATTGATAAACTTACCGGAGTCACGCGTAAAATAATAAGTAAGCAATAACCAAACGCCATGTGCGCTCTGATTGGTTGAATAAGTCACGTTTTCCTTTTTCTTCCTCTCCACCGCCATTGGTCGTCACGGAACATAAACAAACCGGTTGCTCGTGTGTTTTTGTAAAGTTTTTAATATTGTAACTGTCTTGGAATTGTGAAAATAGTTTTGTTTTGCTAATGTTACTAAACTATACCCATAATGAACGACCTAGAAGCTGCGGATCCAAAATGGTGAAGATAGTGCGGTAAATGCTAGAAAATTTGTTGACGATATGAAATTTACCACAGAGCTTCGAAAGTTTTATAGTGGCCATGACCAAAATAGTTAGAAATCGGAATGTATAGAGGAAAAAATGAAAAATGTCATTAAAACGTTTTATGATTGTTTTTTCTTTTTTAATAAACCTCTTTAATGTAGTAGAACATGATTTCTGTTGTTTTATTTTGGTAGAGTGAAGTAGGAGTCATTAGCATATTATATAAAAAAGGTACCCTGTATTATAGTTACCTACCTAGTTTTAAAGTAAAAATACTGTTAGGTAGGTAAGGAAAGGAAGGAAACACACGTGTTTCATTCCTCCCTGAAAGTATGTGTCAGGGAGGCGGGCAGCTTGAGTTTGGGATTAACTCCTTCAGCCAGATCAGAGGATACACTTGTATGTACAAGTGCATTAAGGATAGGTGAGACAGGATATTTATGGAACATAGGAAGTGTGGGTAGGGTTCAGAGGATTAATACTGGCCCAGCATTCACCACCTTATAAGTTTGCAAGCAGTGATTACCATGAGAAAACCTCTGAAAAAAACTCATGGCAGACCAGTCGGCCCCGGGGTTTGAACCCGAGACCTCCCAAATACTAGCCAGCGTACCTAACATACTCGACTAACTAGCTTGGTCAGGTAGGTAATCGAAACTGATAAATTTATAGTTTGGCAAGTCTGATTGTACCTAAGTCTATGGACACTAGCTTTGCCACTGTCAACGTCGACCAATCAGAGAGCAGTGTGTTATTTGTCGTATTTTAAAAAAGCGTAAAATTAAAAGCTCTCCTGTGATTGGTCGAACCGTTTAGAATATAACGAATGGATATCCGTTAGTTTATAAACTTACCACGAGACGTCGCAAATTGATAAATTTGCGAAAATGTGGACGTAAAATAATACAATTTATCTCTCGTTTAGAATCCTACGAAGGTTTATAAATTTCCTAGGAAATTTATAAACTTTCGAATCTCGTTATCTTCCGGTGACATATATATAAATAAATATATATATATATATATATATATATATATATATATATATATATATATATATATATATATATATATATATATATATATATATATATATATATATATATATATATATATGTATATATTCCAAGAGATATCAATTATTGGTATAACAGGTTTATTTCAAACATTACATTTTAAAATTAAAATTCATTGGACGTTTCAATGGAGTTTCCATCTTCATCAGCTAAAATCGGGATAAAATACAATTCAAATGCCTAAATATAAAACATATATACACATACACTAAAATAAAATAAAATAAATTGTATCTCACCAGAATGTTCGTCGGTAGTTGTCACAATACTACTTGACTCTTGAATCTCTGTTTAACCGATGTATAATCGTTCATGCGTATAGAGCTCATGTATTACAATAATGGGGCATATATCGAACTTAGGCCCTTTCTATCTATTTTGTTGTTAACTGTGTTGTCTTGGTTCTTCTGTATAAAAATCATTTCAAGGATTTCGCGTGATTTTAAGTTTTTTTCTATAGTTAGTATGTGTGTTTCATCGTAATAGAAATCATGTCTTTCTGATTGTTTGTGTTTGTTCAGTGCAGTGTTCGCTGTTTTGGCATATCTGTGGGCTACAAGATAGACTAAAAGCCCACAGATATGCCAAAACAGCGAACACTGCACTGAACAAACACAAACAATCAGAAAGACATGATTTCGATTACGATGAAACACACATACTAACTATAGAAAAAACTTAAAATCACGCGAAATCCTTGAAATGATTTTTATACAGAAGAACCAAGACAACACAGTTAACAACAAAATAGATATAAAGGGCCTAAGTTCGATATATGCCCCATTATTGTAATACATGAGCTCTATACGCATGAACGATTATACATCGGTTAAACAGAGATTCAAGAGTCAAGTAGTATTGTGACAACTACCGACGAACATTCTGGTGAGATACAATTTATTTTATTTTATTTTAGTGTATGTGTATATATGTTTTATATTTAGGCATTTGAATTGTATTTTATCCCGATTTTAGCTGATGAAGATGGAAACTCCATTGAAACGTCCAATGAATTTTAATTTTAAAATGTAATGTTTGAAATAAACCTGTTATACCAATAATTGATATCTCTTGGAATGAATACGATAAACAGGTAAAAATCAAGAATTCATATGTATATATATATATATATATATATATATATATATATATATATATATATATATATATATATATATATATATATATTACATATATATACATACATTTAGGTTCCACCTAAAACTCCTACGATTCTCGTGAAAGAAACTTTTTTGACGGTTCTAATTAACCCCCACAGCTTTCAGAAATTATTATACGGTATTTTTCAACTCTTACAGCCATCGTAATATATCACTTCCAGGCTAACGCCCAAGATGGTAAAACGAAATTAACTCCAGACAATACGGCTTAACTTCGCTTTAGAATTCATAAATTATTTTCGGTGTAATTGAAAATTTTACTAAAGGATTACTTCGAGGCGCGAGCTAGAATATCGCATTAATATTTTAGTTTATATTGTATCAGAAAAACTTCGGCTATATATGGAACGATAAATTATACACATTCATTTGAATTTCGCCGACTAAGGAAGTTATTTCGTTTCAATAAAAAAACTGTTTTTATTGCCCCAAAATTTTTATTTTTTTTAGAGGTTTCTTTGAAAAATTTCCACTTTCGTCACAATCTGACCTATGAAATAAATTTCATTCTTATGAAAATTTTATGACAAGTAATTACAAGTATATAATT
Source organism: Cynegetis impunctata (assembly GCA_030704885.1). NCBI lineage: Eukaryota > Metazoa > Arthropoda > Insecta > Coleoptera > Coccinellidae > Cynegetis > Cynegetis impunctata. The sequence goes on from JARQZK010000761.1 coordinate 472,193, forward strand.
ACTTCAAAACACAATTATTCGAAATAATAAATCAAATGCTTACTACAGTTCGCTCACAAATCAAAGGATGAACTGTGTATACCTACAAGTGAGAGAATAAATTGAGATCAGTATTGCAAAACTGAAATGTCACTTCAAAAACCATTCATAAATACATCAAAAAAAGAAATGCACAAAACAGTGATTGAGTCATCATTCTAGTCTAGCATAAATTTCAAGAACAATTGTATGAGGCCTCGGTAGACCAGGCGGTAAGGTTTGCCGCTTGTAAACCGAGGATTGTGGGTTCGAGTCCCACCTTGCTCTTGGGTGTTGTGTATGTCCGGAATTTAGTGGTTATAGATTTAAGAGAAATTGTTGGGTAATGTGCATCGCTCACAAGCCCATTGGCCGTTCGGTACCGGCGTTAAACTGTAGGTCCCACAAGATAAAAAAAAAAAACAATTGTATGATAATGATTTAGTTTACACAATTTCCATTAAATCACTGCAAAAGAACCAAGGGTCATATCATACGAGTTCATTTCATTTCAAATTTCGATTATTCCGTTCATTTTTTATACGTTCAAAAAATGGACTGCCTTGACCGGTTCCAAAACGTTCGGAGTTTGTTTGCTCAATCGACAAAATGTTTCGATAAGCGTTTTTGTTTTAAAAATTTAAACTGTAAGCATAAGCAAGAGCTGAATACGGTCCACAGTTAACTTACATACCAATAGAAGCTGCCTAGGGATAAAAGAGCTAGATATTGCTGTGTGAAGTAATGAATTGAGTACTTCTAACGTTGAATTAAAAGCATTACTGTTATAAGTAAGAAACAAGTGTTTGAAAAAATAAAAACATGTTACCATAATATATATATATATATATATATATATATATATATATATATATATATATATATATATATATATATATATATATATATATATATATATATATAAAAATAAATATATATATATATATATATATATATACATACAATGGATATCAAGAGCTGTTCTTATTTCAAATAACAATAAACGCTGTTTCAAGAAGCCAGCTCAAGAACATAAAGGAAGTACATAATAAAATTACAGAACTAATATTGAAAATTAAAATGATTTTGCAACAGTAAGTGTTAAATGAATATGAACAAAATCTGAATTTTCTTTATGTTTCTATAGATATTATATAGAATACATGCTCTTAGAAATCACAACATTCTTCCACTTGCCGGTTGTTTTCTACTTTAGATGCACAGAATCTTTGTACTTCTCCCAACTGCCTAACCTAAATAAGTTAGAATGTGCTACACTAAAAGTGCAGCATAATACTTCTAGTGAATACTTCACCAATGTTGAGAAGAATAATTTTGTTTTCCCAAAAGAATAAATATTGCTCAAAATGCAAAAATATCTACCCTCAATTCAATACTTGTGTTCTGTACCTACTATTAGCTACTTATTTTTGCTTGAAATTCAATACATAATTAATTTCACTTTGAGAAATTCGCACACTTCTAAAAATATTTAGTAGCTTAATGGTGTCGTTGGATTTCCCCGATCAAGATATTTTATCATCGAAATGTAATATACACTAACAATAATCTGAAAGGATATATTCATTTTACACAAAGAACTGAATGATTAGCTGATTAAATAAGTTCAAAAAGGAATTAATTAAAAGTTTTGCTGTTGCAGTAAATCGTATAGATACTATCATCTTTCAGTCTTATTTCAAAACAATCCGACAATAATTTTCGTTGAGCCCGTTGAATCTGAGTTTGGAGTACAGTTCAGTTACATCTTTTTCTTTCAAATCATACTACACTCAGCATGATTAAATTTCATTAAATCGACAGACTCATTAAACGAATATATGTAACCGCTAAAGTGATTCTGTTTCAATTAGATTAGAACAGTTCGTTCCGGTAACTTGAATCAGTTCGCGATATGTAATCATCATTAGATCTCCAGACAGCGATTTAACCGTACCTACGACAGTTTCGTTCTTAATTGGACTAAGTTCTGATTAAACATTGACGTTGAAAACTCTGCACAAACGGCTTAAAATTCAGCAAGATAATGCCTCCTACCCGCAGAAGAAAATTGAATGGTAACTTTTCAGTTTATTCGGTGGAATTCGCTTCGAGTCGAGACCAGACCACGAAGCAATCTCGAAAACAAAAAGTTTTCTGTATCTTCAGTCAGGAGGATATTCAACAATTTCAAAAGGTCGATGCCTCTACTGATGGAGACCTCCCAAAGGACTACGGAGATAAGCAGCTTCTTTAAGATGAAACACGTTCTCCACATCGCCGTGCAGGTGTCGAATCAGTAAGGGGGAAAAAAGAAGCTAGTCAGTTCCATAAAATTCCAACGGTTCGTTTCACCATGGCCAGAGCCGATGTCACACAGCAGCTAGGTGCTTGAATTGCGGTAGAACACATAACAATGAGCAAACTGTACTGACCCCATCCGTCTAACTACAATTCGTTGAACTGCATTCCTGGTGATTCAGCCAAGAACTACCCATACAACAACTGAGGCATCCACCATCCACCACGAATAACCCACCAATATCGGTAAATCAAGTCCCTAAACTGTGCTACGCGAAACCAATCAGAGGTCAGAGAAGATTACGTAAGCCACCAGCAAATAAATGAAGATGAATTCTTGGTGGCGGTCAGGTAAGTCAACACATTTTCATCAGGTGAAAAAATCAGCAGGAAAAATCATACTCAGCTGTCTTACAGAAACTATTGTAATTTTTGACTAATCCACATAAGGAGACAAAAATGAAACCAGTCACATCTTGAAATTATCAACAATGAAAATCAAAATATACAAGACATTGAAGTTATATAAGTATTGATGAAAATGGTACTCAACAATCCATTTCGACAGAAGAAAGAATCCGCTTCCAAAATTATTGTAGCATTCATGTCCAAACTTAAAGGTACAGTAAACACTCAGCCTACAGTATAGCAGTATAAAAACGTGTGAGCAATAGAGCTTTGTCACTTAGGTCGTATTTTTCGCCAAATGCATCGAGATGCGATTTTAATGGAATAAAAATTAGAAAATTATTTATTTTATTGGAAAAAAAAATTCGCGAAGTTCAACGCGTACTGCAGAACCTCGCTTTGATAGCCAACCCTGATAAAAATTAGAGAATAATTTGTTTAAAAAAAAGCGCATCGCGTACTGATTTGTTGAAACCCACAAAGGATCATATTTCAATATGTACTAATTCCACTCACCAAATTTCAATCCTCTAACCTCAATCTGCAGAAGCTGTGAAGTTGAGCAAATTTTCAAAAACAACGAAAAAACGGGAGATATCTACGTAAAAAAGGATCGTATTTCAACATGAACTTATTACACTTAACAAATTTCAACCCTCTAACCTCAATCTGCAGAAGCTGTGGAGTTGACAAATTTTCAAAAACCACGATAAGTAAAGAAATATCTACGTTAAAATGGCTGTGGTTGGAAAAATTACCCAAATTTCGAAAACAATCCCAGATATCAAATTTCGCCAATTTAGTTATATTGAAGCCGCTGAAGATACCAATATGTACCGGGAAAAAAAAATTAAAAAAAAATATATATATATATTACATGAATATATATATATATATATATATATATATATATATATATATATATATATATATATATATATAGGTATACATATATATATATATATATATATATATATATATATATATATATATATATATATATATATATATATATATATATATATATATATATATATATATATATATATATATATATATATATATATATATATATATATATATATATATATCATATACATAAAAAAAAATTGAAAATTGTGGTCTAGAACAGCGTTACTCAAAGTGTGCAACGCAAGGCCTCCGTTAGGGCTCCGCCGGCAATCATAATTAAATGAATACACGTATTGAAGTGGAACCTATTAGAATAAAGTTACCTTATATAAAAATGAGCTACCAAAACGAAAAGCCTACTTATAGGTTTCACGGGTACATACACGTAAATTTAATATAACGAATGAAAATGAAAGCGCCAAATTGTAATACCAGCCATTGCATCATGCATAGATAATCACTGGCGCTCAAGAAAATGATACCAAATTTAAAGTTGGTTATTGATGAGGTGGTAAAATAATTAATTTTGTCAAGTCACGTCCACTGCAATGCCAATTGTTTTTAATATTATGTGTAGATTATGGTAGCAATCATAAAACACTACTGCTCCATACTGAAGTGATATGGTTGTCTAGGAGTAAACTTTGACAAGGCTTTTTGAACGAAGAACAGAATTACAAGCTTTTCTTACAGATATTCCTTTCAATTTAAAAGACCGTATGTCCGATATAAGCTTGTTATTTAGACTAACATTTTTAGTAGACATGTTTGGAAAACTTAATGAATTAAACCTGTCACTACAAGGAAAGCACATAACAGTTTTCAATGCTAACAACAAAATAACCGCCTTCAATGGAAAATTATAATTTTGGATTACTTGTTTTGGTAAGAGAGAAATAGTAATTTTTTAATTACTAAGTGAGTTCCTTAGTCTCCGTAGTCTTAATGATACAGAAATATTGAAAAATAATACAGATACAGAAAAAATGAAACCATTCTTTGAATAGGTGCAATATTTCAAAAATCTACGAGCGACTTTTGAATCTTACTTTTCTGAAGAACTGTTGCAGAAGCCTGAAAATGTGTCAGATCAGATCTATGAATCATTTAGAAATGTCATCGGGCACAAGCATGCAATCATTGTTCAAAACAATTTCACTGGATGATTTTTGGTGCAGGGTTCCTGATGAAAATTCACAACTTGCCACAAAGGCTTTGAATGTTCTTCTGCCGTTCCCGAAAACGTAATTGTGTGAAACGGGATTTTCAGCATATACAGCTACAACAATAAAAAATACAGCTATAGACTGGATGCCGAACTAGAAATGAAAATTCAGCTTTCTTTTATCAAGCCTGACATTACCTTGCTGATGAGGATTAAAAAAGAATTTCATGCCTCCTATTAAATGAACTTAGTTTTATCATTTGCTTCCTAACTTACTACTTACTGTATCTACTTTCTTTTGTATTATTATTAATAAACAATACATATATATATATATATATCAGGTTTTGCTTTTAGTTTAGGTTTAGGGTTAAAAATTTAGTTCTTTAAAAGGGTTCCGTCACCAAAAAAGTTTGAGAACCGCTGGTCTAGAAGGTCTGAAACAGATTTAAAAAAATACTGTTAATATTCGATACGCTGCAATAGTCTATTATTCTCGGGGAAAATACGACTAAAAAGTTCACATATTCTAATATTTTTCTTATTACGTAAACGATACAATGTACTGGTTCCAATTAATTTATCGTTATAAACATTATTCAGGAACCAGGAATCAAATTTGGAGTCAGTTGAATCATCCAAAGCAAAGTTTATTTCCAAGTAGATTGAAAATTGGATACATATTCACTAGGCAGAGAAGACCTTCTTGCTGTACCTTCTGTTTGACTATACCCGTTTCCGTTTCTAAGTAAACAACAGCCACATCCGAAATTTCGACTAACGAACATACAATCGAGTTGATATTGTTGCAATTTCATTAAATATGCAGAACGCAACGGTTCCCTTATGAAAATTAAACAAATACCGAAACCCTGAAACCCGACAGATAGGATTCACATAGAACTTCATTCATAACTGTCATCAATTATATAACCTGAAATCTCATGTACTCGCCATAATACAAAAATGTAAAATTGAAATCTTTTCCAGTAGCTAACCAGGAGAACGTTTTTATAATCGAAAAATATTTACTACTCTATTCTATGTTTGTAGAAGAACATTCTATATATTAATCGCACCGAAAGGGAAGTTCTTTTATAGAAAATAAATGAAATGTATTAAGGAAATAATCATCAATTACTATATTTCTTGTCATTAAATCTGATTTAATATCAGATCAGAATAATATTTCTTAATGCAAAAGTAAGCATGCTAATATTTCCCAAATATTTTCAACTCTATAATGATTGTAATTCGATCAAACCAGCCAAATAAGAATGCTTTGAATTGTTAATAATAAATTATACCCATTGACATTGCATTTGCATAAATCCTTAAAATGGCTTGGTTCAATGAATTCAATTCACAAAATAAAGCTTCTAACAAGACAACTCCTCCATTCTATATGACGTTTTTCAGTTAATTGAAACTTCGATTCTGGATTTTTTCCAAAATGTGGAAATGAATATTTTCAATAAGAATATCAATCCATGTCAAGTAGAATAAAAATCTCTAGCACAGGTAGGAATGGTATCATCATATGTAGGTAATTGGATTTTCTCATTCATTACATAGAAAATGGAAATTCCATAATTTAAATCAATACAAAAACAAATACATCTTTATCATTAATTATTTAGGAGCAAAGTAAGAACTGTTCAAAGTCTACTTAATATAAATAACGACCGAAGTCCTTTTTAACATGAAATTAACATGGTTATTTATTTGATCATTAAAGACGAACGTTGGATATTGGAACCCATGTGACTTGACTAGTACCATAGGAAAGATGCTGAATTTTTGAAATTTGTGATAGATTTCTATGATATAAAATCTAACACATATGCTTCTGAAGGCAATCACATTAAGAAATATTTTTTCCCTATTTATAATTATTATCAATAATTATATATACCACAACTGGGTTTTCATCAGATAGAGTTGAAAACAAATCCCTGCAAAACTCCAAAAGTAAGAAATTAACAGATAGATGTAATTCCCTGAGAAAACTTACAAGAGCTCATTCAAATATTGAAAATGTTAAGTAGACGAGATTTATTTGAGTATATTTTTTATTAATTAAATAAGCTACTAGGATTATCAATCAAAAATTTCCAAATACCAATTTATAAACATCGGATTAGGGCTATTATTCAGTATTCGATTTTTTTTGTAAATATTTAGTTCTTCGTATCAATGTTATTCATATTGGGAAAAAAATAATTAAAAGTTTTTCACTTGATTTCTACCACACTAGGTTTGGAGATTGAGATATGAAGCATTTTCATTTTGGGGTTTTGGAATGATATTCTTGGAATATCAATTCAATTTATTTTGAAGGTGTGAGTTTGACTGTTTGACAAATTTTGAAATTTAATATTTCAATTTCTACACTGAATTGCAGAAAAGGAGTCTGGTTCGTAGGATTGCAAATTGAGCCCACTTAACCTTTATGAAACGCATCTTACTCGAAACATGCTGGTGCCCTATAGATGAAATTTGTTATCTTTTACAATAAACAATGTTTCTTAATTTGGCGTTGCTCATCAAAATTAATCAAATATAAATTTTTTTCTGACCTAATATTGAACCATATATTGAGTAAGTTAAGACTTATTGCATTAGGTTTATCAGGTAATCAATCGAAATAAATTTCCGATGCCACTTCAAACGAAAATATTCCTCTAGTCTAGTTACATCTACTGGATTAATGTTGGTGAAAAGAAGAGAATCCAAACATTATTTTTTATTTAAATTGCGTAATTTTCAGAACTGTCGAATACTAAACAAAATTGTCACGTCCAGCATCTATTCAACATTAGAAGGAATGAACAAAGTGTAAAATGGAGCACCCGTTTGCTTTGTATATTTCACGGTAATCAGGGAGACAAAGGAAGGTTTCCAAGTATTTCCCACTACGGTTATTCACTTTTGACTTCTGTTTGAGACATTCCGATTAAAAGTTATATTTTGTTTTTGCGACATTCGCGATTTACCCGATTTTATATTCGGTCGTTCGCAACAAGAACATGAGATATTTCGAATGTTAATACCAATCGCGAGCGAAGTATTTCTTGGAATGTGCATTTTAATCGTTGATAAGGTTCGCAAAACAGCAATGCAAAACATTACTGAAAAATAATTTGGCTAAATTATTAGAACCCATGAAACTTAATAGGAAAACTAAATACATAAATGAATATATATATATATATATATATATATATATATATATATATAGATAAATATATATATATATATATATATATATATATATATATATATATTATGTAAATTCCAAGTATATTAGTTTGTTACCTGTTTTTGTAATTTGTTTATATCGGTTTCAATTTGTTGAAATTTTCAGGTAATAGATGACTACGGTTTGTTATTTATACCTTTTGGAAGATTTTATACCTTTTGGAAGATTATTTACCTCCTTTTTCAGTAGTTTAATTTAAAATCAATGATCTATAATAAATACAATAAAATAAGCAAACTAAATACATTGAAACGCATTAAAGAATGATATTCTTCAGTTAAAATCTAAGTAAAATTAAATAATATCACCGTATATATATATATATATATATATATATATATATATATATATATATATATATATATATATATATATATATATATATATATATATATATATATATATATATATATATATATATATATATATATATATATATATATATATATAATGAGTATTTGAATGAGTAAAATAGCGTTGGTAGCCAATTGATATAAATTTTGAATTTCGTCGTTATAGGGCTAAATTCTTATGCCATATTGATTCAGGTGTGGATTCAAAGTAGGGGGGTAAAAAGGGGGAATTACCGAGGAGTCATTCTTAATCATATTTCTACAAAAACCCGAAGAGAACATACAAAAGAAAAACAAGACACAGATGATTACTTAGATTTTAAAAACGGGTTAGATTCGACGTACATTCCTTAAAGATAATATAAATAAAAATTCAAAAAACCTAATGTTCATAGATAACTATTCTGAAATATGACCGAAAATCCGACGCATAGACGGGATAATATATATATATATATATATATATATATATATATATATATATATATATATATATATATATATATATATATATATATATATATATATATATATATATATATATATATATATAAATATATATATATTATTCTATATATATATATATATATATATATATATAGATATATATATATATATCTCAAGAGGTAACATTCGAAGCGAAGTAACTTATAACTCCTATAACTTTTTACTAGCATTAATTGGGGCGGTCTTAATATATAACCTCTGTATAAATACAACTAAAGACTTCTGTGTTAACTGATTTGAATTTAAATTACCAGTAATTCTAGCAATCAGCAATGGAGTATGAATCTGAACGACTGAATTAAATTAAAATGACGTAATTCACTGCTCTCTAGATATTCAAGTCACGGACTTCGCCCTTTCTTTTATTGCAATATCGGTGTTCAAAACTAAAAATTTATGAAAATGATTACAGATTACAAACAAAGAGCATGTCAAGAGTATACCTTCATTGACAAAATATTATAATAGATGATCAAATGTTTTAAGAAGTAAAAACAGAAGATGTGTACCTATTATAGAACTTACTATAGTATAAGGGTAAGTATACGAGTAATGGTCTAAAGATGTCTAATGGAAATTTCGGAAATTCCTCTAAACTACGAAACTAAGTAGAAGAATTTGTCATAAGTCTCACCAGTTGTAAATTACTTAGATATAAAGATAATGCGAAAATTACTCCTTCAAGAGTATACATCAAAATTCTTGATTAATATTCGATAGGTACGTAATTTTGAAGAACCAACTAATCTTTTGAACGCGGCCGAATATTGGAATTCGAGGAAAATAGGATATAATACTTAAAGCTACAGTTCCACCGAAGGAACACTAAGCAACATTTTGTTGCTGAATGTTTCTCCTTGTTGCCAAAAGTAGAAACTTATTGCAACATACGTAAACTTCTTGTTTCCACTGAAGCAACTAAAATTGTCAATAGTTGCATATTATTTAGTAGTAACGAGATTAGTGTTGTGGATAAGGAAGAAGGGACAAATAATGAATTTCTGAAGTGAAACTTCTTTGCGCGCATGAGTGTAAAATTCTTACGGATGAAACGGATGTGACGTTTTTGTCCAAGAAAAGGGAGAGAGCGATTGAGAGAGAGAGAGAGAGAGTGAGAAAGGGCGAAAGTAGCAAGGAGCACATAGTTATGGAGCGAGAGAAAGGATAGAAAGAGTGAAAGAGAGCAAGAGAGAAAGGGAGACCGAGAAAAAAATACAAGCTTGGTTGATGTATTCGTATAGTAGTTAAATATTAAATAGATCCGTGAAAAATATAGATCGATAAAAATATAGTTTCTCGATCGCCGAGGAGTGCTAAGCCCGTCCCTGCCTCTGTCGAACGGGCGCACCATCTGGTCGCTGTCAATCTCAAATTCGTGCGGAATCGGCTAGATACTACGACCTCATTGGGCCTCGCCGTGCCGAAACTTCTCGATAGGATTCAACCCGTCCAACTATCGGCTCCAAAGGCGGTCACGTGAATTCGAGTCCATGTGACGCGAAAATAGTTCTTAAGCGTCGAGAATGCAGCCGTTTTCGCGAATTTCGGAGAAACGTCAAACTTCAAACGTTCGATATCGAAGATCGGCGTCGCGGTCGGGAACGGGACATAGCCTAAGCACTACAAAAAGGTCGGCGGCGATCGACGGAGCCCTTCGGCCCCGCGATTTGGGGCCGGTCTCCCTATCTCGGCTTCACAAGTTTGCCATGATGCGGCCTTCGGCCGCCTGCATTTTAGGAGGTAGAATTTGGCAAACCAATTATTTATTTAGTATTATATACTAGTGAGAGGCTCCATCGCCCATTAAATTAAATAGATCCGTGAAAAATATAGATCGATAAAAATATAGTTTCTCGAACGCCGAGGAGTACTAAGCCCGTCCCTGCCTCTGTCGAACGGTACGCGACGCGTCAAGTGCTGAGCCCGTCCCTACCTCTGTCGAACGGGCGCACAATCTACTGGCTGTCAATCTCAGTTCGTGTGTAGTCGGCTAGATACTACGACCTCATTGGGCCTCGCCGTGCCGAAACTTCTCGATAGAACTCAACCCGTCCAACTATCGGCTCCAAAGGCGGTCACGTGAATTCGAGTCCATGTGACGCGAAAATAGTTCCTAAGCGTCGGGAATGCTGCCGTTTTAGCGAATTTCGGAGAAACGTCAAACTTTAAACGTTCGATATCGAAAATCGATGTCTCGGATCGAGGCGAGACGTAGCCTAAGCACTACGGAAAGGACGTGGGCGATCGACGGGGCCCTTCGGGCCCCGCGATTCGGGGCCGATCTCCTTATCTCGGCTTCATAAGTTTGCCAAAATGCGGCCTTCGGCCGCCTGCATTTTGGGAAGTCGAATTTGGCGAAGCAATTATTTATTTAGTATTATATACAATCAACATATGTTGCCAAAACATAAACAAATTTTAAGAAACATTTAGGAACATTTTGGAATATTTACGGAAAAAAGCAACAGCAACAAAAATATTTATTCGTTTTCATACTTCACTGCACATTGAAAATCTGCGACACGAATGTTTACTAGTTGCGTTCTCGATACGTTTCCACTGCTATAGTAACACGGATTTTTTCACAAATGTTTCCTATTTTCTTTTGAAGTTTACCGCTCAAAATGGAAACCGGCGACAAGTAGGAACAATCAACATTTGTTGCCAAAAAATAAAGAAATTTAAGAAACATTTAGGAACATTCACGAAAACACGGAACAGCAACAAAAAAATGTTCCTCCGGTGGAATCGTAGCTTGAAGGGTGACAAGTAGAAAGTCAACATTTGTTGCCGAAACATAAAGAAATTTTAAGGAACATTTGGGAACACTTTCGGAAACACGCAACAGCAACAAAAATGTTACACACTGATGTTCCTCCGGTGGAACTGTAGCTTTAGGCTCAACTCGGACATGTAATGAATTGACCTTTCAACCTCTCATCGATAACAAAAACAACGATATCCAGATTTCCCTGAATTCGGGTGGCAACGGTTTTCCATCTACACGTGGAGCATCTCTTTCTGACTCAGGCGGAAATAGAGAAGAAACTATTTAATTCTTGACTCAAAACAAAAACTGAAATTTATGGTTCTGAATAATTCATCGTTAACGTTCGTTGAGTTAAGGATTTCGTTGTTTGAAGCAAGCATAACCTTGGACATTAACATTCTGCATTTGGAAGATAATATTCAAATTACCTATTGTTTACTCTAAACAAGTGTTGAACTTCACACTTCCAATAACTGGGATATGTTTTTTTGAACAGTAAATAAAAACGAAACGCAATGCTCCAAAAAATTAAAATAGTATTCCGAATACAACTATTAAACACACAGAGATTATTTTCTGTTGTTCAATCTGAGTATCAGATAGTTATTGAGTATCTAAAGGATATTCTGATAAGTCATTTTCATAGATAACAATATACTTATAATGAAGTTATTCGAAAAGATGTACCTTGGTAACAGTATATAGGAGCACGAATTGAGTGGAAAATATTTTGTATATCTGATGAAATTACGCCTTATCAAATATAGAACAAAATATGCAATAACAGAGTAAAAACAAAACATGTTAAGGAAAACATCTCAGCAGAGAAAGAAGAAAACATCAATGAACAATGCGATTCGTTTTCTGACATTTTGATACTCTCAGTAAAGGAAAAAAAGTTGAAACCACCAAGGGCAGTTCCCTTTTATCAGCTCAATCCACCCACAACATTTCATCCCTGTAACTTAATCTGGAGCAGCTGTGGAGTAGCGCAAAACCAAAAAAACTTGGATAGAAAGGTTTATACTGACAACTGCACTTCTCTAACATCAACTCAGTTTGAAAGTAAAAATCCAACAGAAACCGTTTTTTTAAAGCTCCATACACCACCCTGAACTTTGGATATGTTGATCTTGGTTAATTTACACATGTGTTGCTACCTATTTGAACAATTTCCGCTCGTTCTTTTTCAAAAAGTTTGGAGATGCCAAAATTTTTACTAAATTCACCTAAATTTTGATAGTTTATTTTTATTATATATATATATATATATATATATATATATATATATATATATATATATATATATATATATATATATATAATTATATATATATATATTGGTTTTTTAATTGCCGAATGTTGATATAGTATGAGGTTTAATGGGTAGCGGCAAGGGCAGGATATTCAAAGACCTTTCTGGCTATGACCTATGTATTTCGATACCAATTTGTATCTTCTTCAGGGTCTATAAGAAAATAAAACAGTTACACAATCTAAAAATTCACAACATAATACATCTTACCGCCAGTAGTCCTTGATGAGTCAAGTTCCACCAGCATTTGTTCATTACACAATTAATTAATTTATTTAAAGACCGAAAAGGAAACATTCATCTTATTGCTTGTGTTATTTGTTTTTTTGGTTTCAAAGGCAAATATCAGAAATTTCGTTACGATGAGTTATTCAATAGAGGTTAGGTTTGTAATCATCGAAATTAAATATTGCTGTCACTCCTACTATATGGATTATACTTCTATGTTCTATGATATAAGAACACAAAAAGAACATAGAAGTATAATCCATAGAGTGTGAGTGACAGCAATATTTAATTTCGATGATTACAAACCTAACCTCTATTGAATAACTCATCGTAACGAAATTTCTGATATTTGCCTTTGAAACCAAAAAAACAAATAACACAAGCAATAAGATGAATGTTTCCTTTTCGGTCTTTAAATAAATTAATTAATTGTATAATGAACAAATGCTGGTGGAACTTGACTCATCAAGGACTACTGGCGGTAAGATGTATTATGTTGTGAATTTTTAGATTGTGTAACTGTTTTATTTTCTTATAGACCCTGAAGAAGATACAAATTGGTATCGAAATACATAGGTCATAGCCAGAAAGGTTTTTGAATATCCTGCCCTTGCCGCTACCCATTAAACCTCATACTATATATATATATATATATATATATATATATATATATATATATATATATATATATATATATATATATATATATATATATATATATATATATATATATAATTATTCATTTTAATTTTTGTTGCCTGTGACCTATTTTAAACATTTTGATAATTATTAGCAATAACAGGCTTGGTGAATCTAAAAAAACTCGATTTTATTGAAAAGTTGACGTTTCGCCATGACATTCGTGGCTTCCTCAAAACTTTTTCAAAAAAGAAAAAAACCACGAATGTCGTGGCGGAACGTCAACTTTTTACTAAAATCGAGTTTTTTGAGATTCACCAAGCCTGTTATTGCTAATAATTATCAAAAAGTTAAAAATAGTTCACAGACAATATATATATATATATATATATATATATATATATATATATATATATATATATATATATATATATATATATATATATATATATTTATTCGAATTGTTGTTGCCTGTGATCTATTTTTAATCTCTTGATAATTATTAGCAATTACCACAAAAATCGAGGTCCAGGAGGTACGTAACGGATTTAAAACCACAACGCATTGTCGACTTTCGATTAGTGCTGGGCGATGTTCCTTTATATTTTAACATCGGTGTTAGAGGTCACAGACATCGATTATTTTTAGAAACATGTTTTGATTTGTTTTAAATTTTTCAATTTTTCTTACATACTTAATGTAACAAAGTTACGTTGCGTTCGTTACAATTTTCACTGAGCATTTTGATATTTTTAGCTTATCTTCATAATGAACAAAGCTTTCTATTGGTACATTTCTATTACTTTTTGATCTTAATCGAGAATATTTATTTTTTGGAATAATATTTCAATTTTAACATCGATTTTGAGGAAGCATGTATGTTTTACAATCGATTTTTTCACGACATCGATGTTATGTGTATTACTTTGGATAGAGTGCAATAATTCATTATATTCGGGGAAAGACGACTAAAAATATATGAGAAGAATCTCATTCCATTTGCACTGCAGATAATAATTAATTACACCTCTGTAAGAAACGTTTTCAGTTCGTTTTATAACCATTTTTATGTGTCACAAGAACAGAATCCATTTAATAACTTCGTTTACATAGAAATTAGAGTCCGAAGTCCTCAACCGCAACGTTGTTTTTTTTTTTATAATCTTACTGGCCGTAACGATTTAATCGCCTAACCGCATGCACATGGCTTTCGTTGACCGCAACGTTTTCCTAAAGATCCCACCCACCTCTAGCAACAAGTACTATAAGAATAGCTCTTTCAGACCTATGGGGATTTGCTCGTGGACTTTGTTCTTATTGACCTCGTAGTTACGAGATAATCCTACAGTGAACGTGATGTCTTGCACCTACGTCTACTCGTCCTCGTTTTCTGTGCATTTTATGGTTTTTCTTGTCGTCGTTGACGAGGTGGACATTTGAATTAATGTTCCCCTGAATTTAACCATAAATTCTAAAGCAATCGCAATTTATGTTACTGATTCATCGATAACGTTCGTTGCGGTAAGGATTTCGAAAAACAATTTGTTCGAACAAAGGATATAAGCCTTAATTAGGGTAACCTTGGACATTAACATTTTCCATAATATTCAAATTGCCTATTGTTTGCTAAAATCAAGTGTCGAAATTTACACTTCCAATGAACTAGCGGGATAGGTTTTCTTTAACAGAACTTCTTAAATAATTTCATATTTCTCAATTTCGTTGCAGAAAGAAAGTATCAAAATTTGGTTAAATTTTTCCAACTGTCGCCATTTTTACCCCGAGGCGGAGCTAAGGGGTTATAGTCTCACGACAAAAAGTTAGTAGCTGGTCCGATTTTAAAAATTCCAACGGATATCGATAAAACAGATATGATTTCATGAGAAAAGTGTTTTCAAAAAATTTTCCCCACGAAGAATAAAAAAATTATAGCGTTTTTTAGAATTTTTTGTCCATAGACATGTAGTCTATGACGACAAAAAGTTAGTAGCTGGTCCGGTTTTAAAAATTCCAACAGATATCGATAAAACACATATGATTTCTAAGAAAAGTGTTTTCAAAAATTTGTCCCCACGAAGAATAAAAAAATTATAGCGTTTTTTAGATATTTTTGTCCATAGACATGTGGTGCTACCAAAAAGTTAGTAGCTGGTCGATTTTAAAAATTCCAACGGATATCCATAAAACACATATGATTTCATGAGAAAAGTGTTTTCAAAATGTTTTCCCCAGGAAGAATAAAAAATACGGACACGCTATATTTTTTTCATTCTTCGTGGGGAAAAATTTTTGAAAACACTTTTCTCATGAAATCATATGTGTTTTATCGATATCCGTTGGAATTTTTAAAATCGGACCAGCTACTAACTTTTTATCTTGATACTATATCATGTCTATGGACAAAAAAAATCTAAAAAACGCTATAATTTTGTTATTCTTCGTGGGGAAAAATTTTTGAAAACATTTTTCCTATGAAATCATATGTGTTTTATCGATATCCGTTGGAATTTTTAAAATCGGACCAGATGCACACTTTTTGTCGTGAGACTATAACCCCTTTAGCTTCGCTTCGTGGTAAAAAATTATGGCGTTTTTTAGATTTTTTCGTCCATAGGCATGTGGTGCTATCTATAAATCTTAAACGATTTTTATATTTTAATTTATATAATACATTCAAAAAATATTGACGACGTGCACATGCGCCGAGAGGTTGTATCATTCCGAGTGCTACGCAGTAGGGTGTCCGGATTTTTACGTAGATATTTCTTGTTTCTTCGTGGTTTTTGGAAATTTGTCAAACTCCATAGCTTCGGCAGATTGAGTAAGTGTTAGAGGATTCAAACTTGGTAAGTAGATTGAGTTAATGTTGAGGAAGTGCCTTTGGGTAGTTTATATATATATATATATATATATATATATATATATATATATATATATATATATATATATATATATATATATATATGACTATTACGTCCAAATTGCATCCCGACCTGCGGGGGTTGAAATTTGGTACGTGGATTAAGTTGATGTCGAGCACGTTCCTTGTTTGGTTTCAACTTTTTTTCCTCAACCACGATGCACTTCACAAATTTTCTTTTGACAAAATAAATTATTTTCTATTTTTCAATTCGGTTTGATATTCAAGCGCGATTTTTCAGAATATAATTCAATCCGTTACAATCGCATCTCAACGCGATGCATTTCGAGCGAAAAATACGATCTAAGTGGTGGAGCTCTGCGGCTCACGATTTTTTTGTTTGTTTCTGGAATTTATATATGATTATAGTTTTAATCGTGCATTTTTATCAAGAGATGCTGTAAAAAAGGTGGTTTTTCAGTTCAGTTTTTCCATACATTAGTTGGGAATAATAATTTAAATTTATATAAATATATATATATATATATATATATATATATATATATATATATATATATATATATATATTTATATTTATATATACAGTGGCGCCGACTCCTAAGGACCTGAGGGGGGCTTAGCCCCCCCCAACTAAATTTTTGTATTAGATATAGTTATATAATGCTTTGTAAAATCACAAAATTATGTTGGCATTTTTCATTTTAATCATTCACCAATTTAGAGCAATATTAAAAAATCTTTATGAAATAGAAAATTCAATACATACAGAATGTTAAATTATCAGTTTCGAAATATAAGTACTAGTTTAGTGCTGTATTACTATATTACTAGTTTACTGTATCATATATTTTCAAATACTCACATATTTTTTTATTCATATTTTAAAATACTCAAATATTTTCAAAGCATTAACTTTTAAATATTGTTTTTATTTAATGAACTCAAAGACTTATTCAAAGTATGCTTGAATTAGCTATTTCACTTATTAGTCAAAGTGCTATTACTGCGCGACAGCAATATTTAATGTTTTATTCTTTCAATGATAGTTTAGGATTTATTAAAATATAATTTCAGTCTTTTCAGATCTATATATTCACTGATTTTTGAATTGATTGGGCCGATACTTGGTGTAAATTAATAAACATATTAAAACAATGGTTAAAAATAACAATTTACACATTTATTAAAAGAAATAACGCATGACGCACGTTTTGGTGGAACTTCACCTTCTTCAGATGCTAATGGCAGACATATGTTATATATATTCACTGCTCTGTTATAGTCTAAAAGCTTAATTATTACTCTAAATTAAATTAGCTTTTCACGAATGTAATGTGTGTGTTTTTCGAAGCCAAAAATTGTGTCAGGCTTGTCGAGTTTCCCAGAGTGTCGAGTTATTTAAAGTCGAGTTTTCGGGGTTCTAATGTTGATCATATGACTCTAAAATGCTTGAAAGAAACTTTCAAACAAAAAAATTTCTATCTGTATCGACCCCCCCCCCCCCAATATTTTTTTAAGAGTCGGCGCCTATATATATATATATATATATATATATATATATATATATATATATATATATATATATATATATATATTATATATATATATATATATATATATATATATATATATATATAACTTTTGATATTTATTAGCAATAACAGGCTTGGTGAACGTCAACTTTTTAATAAAATCGAGTTTTTTGAGATACACAAAGCCTGTTATTGCTAATAAATATCAAAAAGTTAAAAATAGTTCACAGGCAACAACAATTCAAATAAATAATTATATATATATATATATATATATATATATATATATATATATATATATATATATATATATATATATATACCTACATCCGATCAAATTTTTTATCAGAATGTAAAAATTTAATTTAGCATACTATTCATACTATTCGTGGCATTCTTTCATCGCAATTTGTCATTTAGAAAAAAACGATGTTTGAGTAATATAGGAATATGCGTTATATTACAACAAACTAAAGCCGGATTAAATGTGGTATTCCTGCGGGTATTCCCATTTTTCTGTCACATCACGAAAATGAAATTGTCGATATTATCTGCTGTGTTCGAATATTAGACCTCATTTTTTTTTTAACATGGAGCGATTTTCCGCACATGTTCATTTTAATTAACGATTCTATTCGAGAGAGTGATGAAAGTGCGAAAATACGGGAGAAAAACTGACGATTTCGTGCTGTTATGTCGGATATTCCAGAATCTAGATGAAAGCTATTTAACGCTTACTGAACAAAACTGATAACACCGAATATGGTTCAGTCAACTTGACAGTTTTCTGCCGAAACTTGATATGCCAACAATGGCGCGAATTTTCATGAACGAAAATGTTAGAATTCA
This sequence comes from Cynegetis impunctata, assembly GCA_030704885.1. Taxonomy (NCBI): domain Eukaryota; kingdom Metazoa; phylum Arthropoda; class Insecta; order Coleoptera; family Coccinellidae; genus Cynegetis; species Cynegetis impunctata. The sequence continues at coordinate 491,333 of JARQZK010000761.1, forward strand.
ACAGAATCCCGTCTAAATGATTAATGTCTAACCTGCTAGTTCAAAATGGAGCACAAATTAATTCCAATTAATAGAATGCGAAACGCATTAGAAATATTTGAACTAAAGCAAAATTGTATAAAATATATTTTCTCACGAATATTTGCGGGTTTTTATGACTATTTGAGAAGATATATAATATATAGACAGATCTTATTTACACATGAAATGTGGGGTGCACAGTTAGAATGTCAATATACTTCTCGATTGCTTTCAATAGGATAAGAACTCAATGTAGACACAATTATTGAATTTATTTGGAAACCTACTAACAATCCAGCCTCGGGAATAAATTCTATTCTTGCAACGTTTGCAAGCAATAACACAAAATCAAACCGAAATATTGACCATGCCAAATATATCACTAGATGAATATGAAATATTTACTATAGAATGTAAACAAATAGCGTTATCTTACAAGTGATGAAACAAACATGTTTTGATGTTTTGAACTCATTTATGCGAACAATGCCTGATTGTACTTATCATATTTATATGCATGTATGAATGTGTATATATACCTATATATATATATATATATATATATATATATATATATATATATATATATATATATATATATATATATATATATATAAGCAAAGACGAAACGAAAACAAACGAAATGAAGACGTGAAACTTTTGGGAATGCTTAAGAAAATGGCTGAAAAGTTCAATAAGGAATACTCACTTAAGATCTAAATAAAAAAAGAGCAAGAAACCTGACGGAAATTCACATTTTTCATCCGCTTCCGACGTATCTGAATATTGCCTAGACTTCATTGAATTGAGATTTCCTCGGGTAGTGTATCACTTAATAAAAGTAATGATGAACAAATAATATCTATAAATTATTCATCAATACTCGATAAAATGATGAATCCAAGTATAACCCAACCATCGCATTTCGGAGAGAAATAATTCAATTAGCTCTATTTTGTAAGTGTTTTCGTCAATATTCAATCAACCCTACGTTGCTGTCAAATGGTTCGGTATGGTAAAGGTAGAATTGCATATATTTCATTCTCCCTCACATGCTTTTAGGTTTATCAATACCAAAATTAACCTTAGTATTCAGCTCATTGTATTATTACATGATCATAATTTTTTTTCTCTACAATAATATCTCAACTACTCAAGTCGATATTCTTTGAAGAAGAAGATAATAAAATGTTTATTAGAATATTCATTAAATGAGGTTTTAAATAAATCTCATTATAATGTTTGAATTGATAGCTGCGCTATTTTGGGCTGATCCTTCGTACATTACGAAAAAATCGTAGGTAACCCCCCCCCCCCACCCCCCCCCCCCCCCACCCCCCCCCCCCCCCACCCCCCCCCCCCCCCACCCCCCCCCCCCCCCACCCCCCCCCCCCCCCACCCCCCAAATAAGAGTTATTAAAATTATGAAACTTCTATTTTGCATTATATGCAGTAGGGATTCAACAATGACATAAAAATAATGAAATGTGACAAACCATGGGCGCCAATAAGACATAAAAATTATGACAAGACTTCAGTCTTGATAATTACTTCATAACTCGAAACATGTCGACTTTCGTTACTGCTAAATACAGTATCTAAATAATTTCATATAGTGAAACATAAGCCAAGTGTGTTTTATTTTAAAGTTTATACTTTATTCTTTATTATGTTTCACCAAGTGATGTGCGAGAATTCAATCTCTGTTATTCTTATATATAACAAATTCCAGGGCTCATGTACGTTACTACCACATATAATGAATCGAAATGAACATCGAAACTGTTTCTCGCCGTTTGGAATGAAGAAAGGATAATCTACAGGTTATTGCGTTAGGAATAATGTCAAAAGTGTTTTTAAAATTATGAAACTTCTCTTTTGCCATCACATGCGGTAGTGGATTCACTATGACATAAAACCAATGAAATGTGAGAGACAAATGGCGCCAATAAGACATAAAAATTATAGGGCATAGAAACACTATGAAACGAAAACGTTCGTGCGGTAAATATACAAAATAATGCTGCATCAACGTCGCAAATCTGGTTGATGCATTGTTTTCATAATTATCATACATCAATTACCATATTAGGTTCATAAATATTCCACTCACAAGATATGAGTTTCTTGCAAAAATACTGGGATATAATATAAGCAATATTCTTATTCAGTTCAATGAGATAATAATGAAAGATTAAATTTAATTTATGGATAAAACGTCAAAATCGTGAATTAACCTTATATCAATAATTTTTTTCAACACTCGAGGGCTCATGTACGTTACCATATAATAATTAATCCAAATGAACAACGAAACTATTTCTCGCCGTTTGAAATGAAGAAAAGATAATCTACAGGTTATTGCGTTAGGAATAATGTCACAAGTGTTTTTAAAATTATGAAACTTCTATTTTGCCATCACATGCAGTTGTGGATTCACTATGACATAAAACCAATGAAATGTGAGAGACGAATGGCGCCAATAAGACATAAAAATTATCGGGCATAGAAACACTATCAAACGAAAACGTTCGAGCGGTAAATATTCAAAATACTTCTGAAGGAACTTCGCAAATGGGGTAGATGTATCGTTTCTATACTATCCTTACATCAATTACCAAATTAGGTTCATATGTATTTCACTCGCAAGATATGAGTTTCGTGCAAAAATGCTGGGATAGTATAAACAATATTTTTATTCAGTTCAATAAGAGAACAATAAAAGATTAAATTTAATTTATGGATAAAACGTCAAATTCATGAATTAGCGTTATATCAATAAGCTTTTTCACCATTCGAGGGATCACGTACGTTACTACAACAAATAATGAATCGAGATAAACAACGAAACTTTATCTCGACGACTGAAATGTATAAAACAAAGAAACAATAGTTTCTACAGGTTATTGCGTTATTAATAATGTCACAAGTGTTTTTATGAAACCTCTATTTCCCAATCACCTGCAGTAGTGGACTCAACAATGACATAAAATTAATCGAATGCGACAGACCAAGGGCGCCAATAAGACATAAAAATTATGGGACATGGAAACACTATGAAACGAAAACCTTCGTGCGGTAAATAATGCTGAATCAACGTTGCAAATGTGGTTGATGCATACTTTTCATACTTATTTTCATACATCAATTACCATATTAGGTTCATGAATCTTCAACTCACAAGATATGAGTCTCTTGCAAAAATGCTGGGATAATATAAGCAATATTCTTATTCAGTTCAATGAGATAATAATAAAAGATTAAATTTAATTTATGGATAAAACGTCAAAATCGTGAATTAACGTTATATCAATAATTGTTTTCAACATTCGAGGGCTCATGTACGGGTTATTTTTTAGGAGAAAATATTTTCGGGAAATTAAAATATGGAACTCGAAAACACTTCAAATTTTTAAATAGCAACCCCCCGTTTTGAGTCTGGACTCAAAATTTTCCGAGAAATTCGAATATCAAATGAAAAAGGGGGGTTGCTATTTAAAAATTTCAAGTGGGGTCTCGCAGGGCCACAGGGGGAACTCGAGGCCCCAATCTGATAGCGCCAATCGGTTCCCAGGGAAATTTCCTTCCGAGTTCCATATTTCAATTTCCCGAGAAAATTTTCTCTTAAAAAATAACCCGCCATACCGGGACTTTTTCAACACCCGGTATAATGAATCCGAATGAACAACGAAACTGTTTTTCGCCGTTTGAAATGATGAAAGAATAATCTACAGGTTATTGCGTAAGGAATAATGTCACAAGTGTTTTTAAAATTATGAAACTTCTATTTTGCCATCACATACAGTAGTGGATTCAACAGTATCATCAAAATAATGAAATGTGACAGACCAAGGGCGCCAATAAGACATAAAAATTATCGGGCATGGAAACACTATAAAACGGAAACGTCCGTGCGGTAAATATACAATGCCCAGGTTTATTTGAATAAATTCTGCATAAAATATGGCGTATGAATATAGGTTACCATCTTTAAAATGTTAATTAATTCAAATTTTGTTTACTTGTTATTTTCGAGCGATAACACTTATTTCATTGAAGACTGTGTGTTGATGTCAGTATGATATTCAATTCAAATAAAGTTTCATTAGCTAGAGTATCCCGACAAGGTTGAGCGACCATGACTAACACCTACTTCATTTTCAAAAATTATGAGAACGCCATAATTAATTTGAAAATTTTGTTTTTTTTAACCGTAGGTTTAGTCCTGTTTCCTCAATCCATTAAACATATATATAGTATGGGTTATAAACTTTCTTCATACTATTTATTTTTCACCTACGTTTCGACATTGAGAGGTATTCTTCAAGAGTTACAAAAAGAAAAAAAATTTCTTATATGTAGATCGAAAATAATTGAATGATCTGACTAAACTGTAAAATTACATAGACGTACTAATTCGTCATTACCTTACAATCACAAACACTCACTGTAACCATCAAAAAGCAATGGACATTTCAAGACACACTTCGACCTACTGGGCACTCGTTAATTTAGTACCACAAACTTTATTTACATTCTTCCGATCTCGGCAAATTTCTATTGCATGTCCGCATTTCGTCAAAATTTAATCGATTATTCGGTGTCTGTGCCTCCCAAGAGCCGAAACACCAAACAAGGCACCACAGACGTCCCCGGCTCAAATCCCACCGACAAAACAAATTGCGTTTATTTATCTCTTTAAAATGGGAAAATGTAGGTATGTTGTGTATATTTTCATTTGAAGTATATATCTATATATATATATATATATATATATATATATATATATATATATTGAGATATAGCACGTTAAGATAAACACGTGTCTTCTGCCTCTCCGCGATTTATTGCCGATAGTTGGGTTAAATCGTGGAATTAAATTTTGAAATTTGTGTCAAAAGTGAGCTGAATATATGTGTTTTTCGATGACATTAAAGTGCCCTGAAGAGTAAAGTAAAAGTGCGATTTTTTCGCGTTTGAACTCGTTGTGGGTGATTTCGTCGAATAAATATATTTCAGAGTGATAAGAAACATGCCGGCCACCTGTGAAACATGCATTCTTCCCGTAAGTCGAAACAAGCCTGGTATAAAATGTTTATATTGTAGTGTGGAGATACACTATACATGCATTGGAATGCATTTGGATAGTGGAAAATCATTGGAGTCCAGTGGCTTGAAATGGATATGTGTAAGTTGTAGTAAGCGAGGATCACATAAAGATTCAATGTCTGGGAGTATTGAGTTGAAGCTCGACAAAATTATGATGGAATTGTCATCCAAAATGAATTTACAAGGTCCTTAAATTTTCTCAGTGAAAAAATAGACGATTTCGAGATTAAACTCAAAGAAGTGGAAGGGTTTGATAAGAAAATGAAAGCCGTTGAAGTTGATGCTTTGAAAAAGGAAAATGTGAGAATTACAAGTGAATTATTGAATCTTCAACAAAAAATAAAAGATATTGAGATTGTTGGAATAACCGAAACTAAAAATGAAAACGTTCTAGACATCGTTAACAAATTATTAACCACGGTTAACTTTGGTAGCTCAGAAAAATATATAGAAAATTGTTATAGGGTTCATTTTGGGTCCAAAGAAGAAAGATCTCGTCCAATTATTGTGAGCTTCCGCAATAAGATCGTTAAGGATGAGTTCATTAAGAATTTCAAACGAAAAAATCCAGTGAAAGCTTTGGCTTTGGGATTTGGTGCGGTGGATGCGATGATTTACGTAAATGAAAGTTTAATACCGTATAATAAAAAACTTTTTTTTGTAAGCAAGAAATTTTGTAAAACTAATAATTTCAAATTCTGCTGGGCTCAGGACTGTAAGATTCTGATCAGAAGGGATGAAGGTTCGAGAATCACTCGCATTGTTTCGGAATCCGACCTACTGAAGCTTTCAAAATGAAGAGACAGTTTAAATTTTGTTGTATATTTGGTATTATGATGGCTACGTCTCTGAATTTATACTATCAAAACTGTAGGGGCTTACGCTCCAAAACGTCCGATTTTTTAATAGCTACTATGAATAGCAACTATGACTTGATATGTGTTACAGAATCGTGGCTTCAACCGCAAATCAAAAACTCAGAAATATTTTTTAATAACTATAATGTTTTTAGAAAGGATAGGTGTGATTCAAATAGTTCGAAACGTGATGGTGGCGGTGTATTAGCAGCTGTTTCAAGTCGGGTTAGTGCTTCGCTGCTTTCGCGGGTGCCGAATGTAACTGCAGTTGAGGATCTATGGCTAGAAATCGGTTTGCCAGGTAGTAACAAACTTCTCCTTTGTGTCTGTTATATTCCCCCTGATCTACAGAACAACGATTTAAACATATATTTGGATAGTGTTTCTACTTTTCTTGAGACTCGTGATGGCAGCTTTTTTCTGATGCTTGGTGATTTCACATGTGAGTGACTTAATCTGGTCTTTTGATGATAAAATTGATGTTTTGTGAATAACTTTTGGTGCAGAAGGATAGATGCATTATGTTCAATGATTTTTGTGCTTATAACTCTCTGAATCAGTATAATGGAATCGTAAACCGAAACAGTAAAATATTAGATCTTATAATGTCCAATTTTGGATGAAAAAATTCATGTGAGTAGAAGCAAACTTGCCATTGGTTTCGGGAGGATGCTCATCATCCTGCTCTTTGAGGTTATGGCTGATATCGCTGTTCATAAGATAGTCCCTGATAAGTCACGCTCATCTTATAAATTTTTTAAAGCAGATTATGAATCTATTGTGAGTAAGTTGAATGAGATTGATTGGATGATGTTTTGAGTAATCCAGATATGAATGTTTGTGTGCATGATTTTTACTCTGTACTGCACAGGATCATTGAAATGTATGTACCAAGGCGACCAAGCGCGAGGTTCAGGTATCCTGTCTGGTTTTTCTAAGGATACAGTTAAAAAATATAGAGACCAAAGCTAAATTTCATAAGAAATTCAAGCTTTTTAGGAATAGTTCTGATTATGAACGTTTTTCCGAATTACGTAGGGAGTGTAAAAAATTGATTGAGAGATTATAAAAAATATATTTCATCGGTGGAGTCGAATATTGCTGGCGATCCGAAAATGTTCTGGTCATATGTCTCATCCATAAATAGGAATGAAAGAATGCCTTGTAGGATGACTCACAACGGTGAGGCTTATGATACTGAACGGACGATCGCTAATGCGTTTGTTGATTATTTTGGTGGAGTCTATGAAAAATCAGGCAAACGAGTGAAATATGAATTCAGAACATTTTGCAACTCCTCTTTTAATGTCAAATATATTGAGCTTGATGATGTTAACAAAAAAATTGAAATGCTGAATGTCAATAAGGGACCAGGATCTGATGCTATTCCATCAATATTCATCAAATCCTGTGGCTCCGCACTTGCTAGACCACTTCGACTGTTATTCAATAGATCATTGGCGCAGGGTATTTTTCCAGATATGTGGAAACTAGGCAAGGTGGTGCCTATTTTCAAGTCTGGACGAAAATCTGAAATTAACAATTATCGACCGGTTTCAATTTTATCTCATTTTGGGAAGATTTTTGAATCAATTATCACTGACTTGCTTTTTAATTTTTTACGTGGCAAGGTCTCTCTTCATCAGCACGGATTTTACAGGAAGCGTTCAGTTCTGACAAACTTAACTCCGTATGTTGATTACTTAACTAAAAGTTTTGATGAAGGGGTTCAGGTGGATTCTGTTTACACAGATATAGCAAAAGCTTTTGACAAGGTCCATCATCAAACTTTGTTGAAAATACTGGGGGATCTAGGTGTGATGGCGTTTTTGAAATGGTTGGAATCCTATCTGACTGGTAGGCAGATATACGTAATTGTTAATGGGGTAACATCGGAAAAAGTGAATATGACATCAGGTGTACCGCAGGGATCACATCTTGGACCTCTTCTTTTTTCAGTTTATATTAATGATGTATCGGACTGTTTTTTGCATAGCCACCACAGCTTATATGCTGATGATTTGAAAATTTATAAACAGCTTATTTAGCTTTTCGTTATTGCGAATAACGAAGGTGACAACTACCGACGAACATTCTGCTGATGAAGATGGAAACTCCATTGAAACGTCCTGATACATTTTAATTTTGATATGTGATGTTTGAAATAAACCTGTTATACCAATAATTGATATTTCTTGGAATAAATACGATAAAACGGTAAAAATCAAGATATATATATATATATATATATATATATATATATATATATATATATATATATATATATATATATATATATATATATATATATATATATATATATATAATTATATATATATATATATATATATATATATATATATGTATATATATATATATATATATATATATACAGAAATTATATTATTATATTTTCTAGCATTCTCCTGATAAAGTCAATAAACAGTTAAGGAAATATAGACAATTTGCAATAGACCGTTTCCCGATAAACCTACACATTGTTCAAACGTATATATAAATATATGCTTATCATATATGTATAGAAGTTTTTTTATGGCAGTTTCAAATATGAGAATTTTGTTGTTTATTATCGCACATTTCAGAGACTAGGGATTTCTTTATCAGGGAAGGAAACTATGTTGTCATTCTCGTAAAAGGAAAATTTCAACCGAAAAACACGCTTCTACCGATTCTGAAGACATGCCATTAAGTTAATGATATTAGCCTTTCGACCCCCATCTATTTTTTTGGCATAATAAAACCCTGGTGATGTTTTGCTCATAACAGAATGAGGACAAGCGGCACGAGAGAAACCCGTTAATGATTCAAGAGACTGTCAAGGACTATTAAAAATTGACGAAAGATGAACATAAGAAATAGGTAATTTCTGACATTTAGATATCCTCATTCATATTCCTACGGGTAACAGAAATAATAATTGTAGCCAACATTCGATAAAAATCTCACAACATTCACTGTTGAAATGGAGGTATTTCGTAGTTTTTTGCATCACTCCACTGTTGTTCTAAATCTTGATGACTTTTGGCCATATATATATATATATATATATATATATATATATATATATATATATATATATATATATATATATATATATATATATATATATATATATATATATATATATATATATATATATATATATATATATATATATATATATATATATATATATATATATAGATATATATATATATATATATATATATAGTTAATTTATTTCGCAGCTGCTATGATGTATCCAAAAAATATTAATGGGGTAGTTCAGCCTTCAGTTATATGAAAGAATACTTTTTTAGACAATGTCCTAACTTCTTGATTGTTTTAATCTTGATATATATATATATATATATATATATATATATATATATATATATATATATATAAATATATATATATATATATATATATATATTATATATATATATATATTTATATATATATATATATATATATATATATATATATATATATATATATATATATATATATATATATATATATAAATATATATATATATATATATATATATATATATATATATATATATATATATATATATATATACATTTAAGGCATTCCAAAAGCGGACATTCGTACGAAAGAAGGTAGGTAATTTCCAATTAAAATAGTCATATATAGTATAATCCGATTGTTGATAGTTCAAAAGTTATTGCGGTTTTTGTGTTTTATCTTCAAATCACTCAAGCACTCAGAAGAAAATTATCAGTAAGGTTATCATTATTTACTTGCTTGCTACTTGTTGCGAATATAACCCTGAAGAGTGCTTTCCGCATTAAATAGGTAACTTATCGTGATGCTTGTTCTTTTTTTATGGTAGGTACGTTTGTTTTGTACCAGCATCAATTCAAACGCATATAATTTGTATGTGAAACTTAAACCTATTGAAAAATTATTCATTTCTAGCTAATGAAACCAACAATTATGCATGAAATTCATACTTATGGAAAGTTATTCATCAATTATTCAGCAAATAAGTAATGATATCCTAGCTATTAATATTCTACTGAGTGCATTAAGCGATTCTTAGAAGAAACAAAAAACGTAATAACGGAAATCACTTTTAAACCATCAACAATGGGATAATAATATATATATATATGGTTATTTTGATTGAAAATTACCTCTATCACCTGCTTTCGTTTGGACATCCTTTTTTGGGATACCATGTGTGTGTGTGTGTGTGTGTTTATATATATATATATATATATATATATATATATATATATATATATGTAAATATAATATATATATATTATATATATATATATATATATAGTATATATATAATATATATATATATAATATATATATATATATATAGGGAGGCTTTGTAGATTAATGTCAGTCAGTAATGAGTGGTTACGCTCGTGCGACGTCGATTTATTTGACATTTCCTTACCTTCCTTAAAACGAACTCTTAAGAATACATTCCGCCAAGTTCTTTAGTTTTGTAGTATGTTATGTCTGTATTCCGTTTTCAAATAAATAAATAAATAAATAAATATATATATATATATATATATATATATATATATATATATATATATTTCTAAATTGTTATTATAGTGTTCCACTTCATATCTTCTAATTAGCGAATAAGTAAAAATAATTTTATTCTTTGGAGTTAATTACATATAACGCCAAAAGAATTCTTGAAAAAAACTGAAAAATAAAATTGTGAAGAACAGAATGGATGTTTAACTGATAGGATAAGCAAAATAAATTTCCAACACGATTTCATATATACGTAAAAAGAAATATCTAGAGATGGAGGTGGTTACTGAGTTTTGAATATGGAATTATAAACATATCAAATAGCGGGCTGAACGATATGTTTGGTTTCGATAATTCATTCAATTACATGTTTAATTTCAAGCGTAACAATACAAAATATATAAATAAATAAGATTTATATTTCACTTGTATATTATATGTTTATTTCACCTTGGATACGGTTGCTATAAAAACATTCATTACACCCTAGGGCTTAATGAGCGGGCGTTATGGATCATAAAGCCCGCTAATTGTACGAGGAGAAATGAAGAAACTTTCATTGATTAAATACGTCATAATCCTTGTCGTATTCGACTCTGGATTTCTCCGGCAATGAATTATTCGCAGCTTTGGCTGCATTTTCTATGATATTCTTGGGTGAATTCATTTTCATTTCCATTATTTCTATGAGACTACATAAAGAAAGCAGCAATTATATTCACTGAATATGATGATCAAATATTCGCAAACGTCAAAATATCAACAAATAACATGCCTACTATGAGAAGGAAAATGGAAAGTATAGGAGCAATGAACCGATTTTAAAATCGATTTTTCATTATAATAAAATAATTTTTTCGTGAAAAATAAAATCTTGAATGCACCACGTGCGTTACTAGATCCTAACGACCATCGGGACATTCATCCCTCGGGCCAAAGGCCCTCGGGCCGAATGTTAGGATCTATATAACGCACTTGGTACATAAATAACTATTTATTAATCTAGAAAACTTGTTTCTATCGGATCTAACTCAAATGTCATTTTCTTCTGAAAATATAATCGTCAAAATTCCGATCTCAACTAATTCTCATACTATCAGCTTTTTTCTCGTTATTTTATCAATAAAATATTGAATAATCAAAAAGTATCAATTGTACGTTACCTGTAGTAGTTAGTAATTTCCTACATACGACAAAATAATCATAGACAGAACTCACCTGAAACAAAAAAAAACACGAATTAGATATATCAACACATATATTTCGGTCAAACATTTAACGAAGCAACTAGCTTTGCGTATTATTAATTGGCGATATATTATGTCAACGAACATGTACAGTACCAGCAATTACGCTCTTTAATAACACCAGATTGAATTCATTTACATCTGCATGTAATGGAAGCATGATCAAATTAATACGTAAGGTGAGGTAAAAGCTGGATCACAATAATATAACAAGATTGAGAGGTTTTCTTTTACGAGAGGCTGAATATTAAATATTCCAATAAAGGTAATGATATACTCATATTATCACTGTGATAATTTTTTTCAATGACGAATAGGATATAATTATTTTCATTATAAGAAATGTTGTTAGTTTCAATGATTACTGATTTGATTTATGTTGATATATGTAGGTATCTACTATGTTTTCAAAACGCCATTGGGATGATGCTGGTGCATAAACAATATTTTTTCAAGCAATAATAACAAAATAAAATATTTTCATTTCATGCGAATAAATACTTCGGATGTCGATGTTTACATTTTAGTATGTTTAATCTATAAGTAGATACTAAATATAGATGTAAATATTGATAAGACAAGGCGTGTTTTTCCAGAGACGCTGTCTGCATCTTTCTGCCGACAAAAACTATGTTATTCTGAACTATGGATAAATAATAAATGAAATTGCAGATTTCGAGAAGCAAGAATCACTGCCGGCTCCTAGGAGCTGCCAATCCTAGAGGTGTACACAGCGCTGGATGGGGGGACAAAATCTTTCTTATGTGAAACCTAGGGATGTGAATAAATAATCGATTTTTATTTTAATCGATTATTTTTTTTCATTGTCGATTTTTTATAATCGATTTTACTAATGGTAAACATCGATTTTTGATAAATCGATCATAAGAATTACACATTTCAAATCGATTTTTGTAAATGGAGCAGCTATCTGTGCGATAGATGAAAAAATTGATAAGTTTACTGAACAAGTCAATAAAAAAATCAACGCCATCTGTACGTACTAATATATAATAAGTTGTGATCAGTAGAACTCCTACTTAAAGTTGCTGGCGAAAGTATTTTGTGATAAATAACATTCACCAGCTAATTTCTTTTTTAAAAATGTTTAACTATGTGCTGATGATTTGTGATAATAACAATTAATATTCGTTTTTTTCATTGTCTAAACTTAAATTGTAGCGAGTGATGTGCTTTGTCTTTTAGTTTTGAGACTAAAAAATTGTTATATTTTTTTACTCTTATTGTGAAGTACATTTTTCACTCTTATTATGAAGTACATTTTTTTACTGTAATGAGATTATTGGAAGTATTAAAAATTTGTATGTGAAGAACTCGAATCTGAATTAATAAAATCTGAAAATGGTCCATTTGGCTATTTTTTGATACTTATTATCTTGAATAATTTTCACTTTGATTAAATTAAAATTAAATATTCATAATATATTTCCACTAATACATCAAATAGGCATTTTTCGTATAGAAAGTCGAAGTATAAAGAAAAATCGATTATTTTCCTTTCAAATCGATTTTTCACAAATCGATTTAAACAAAAAAAATCGATTATTGACTAATCGATTTTTCCGATTCGAGGTCACATCCCTATGTGAAACACTTGGTGGTCCGACCCTTCCCTTGAACAGGAGATACCTCCAAAGATTTTTCCCATCTTTTGAGTCTCGAAAATAATAAAAGTAAAAGTTTTTCTCGAATTTCCGTTCAATCAAGCTAAACAAGACTTCATTTTTTGACATTTTGACAAAAGTACAGCACTTTGTTTTGTACAAAAGTAAAAGCACAGCTAAGGAAAGATAAAAACTGAGAAACTTTTATTTTATACCTACTAAAATATATTTCGATTGAAATATTCCTAGAATCAAAAACTACTGATCGATAAGCAATGCTGAAGTTGCCGCATCTATTTTCAATTATATGAAAAAATCATACAACAAGGCAACACAAGTGAATTTATTGGGAATCGGACTCCTCCACAATATCTGCATAACTTCATTCCACAGACAAATATACCTAAATCAGTATTTGTATATTATTTTAATCCATAGATTATTTTCACATTTTCGTTGAAGTTCGTATTTCGATATTTATAGTTAACTCATATTTCCAGGAGAAAGAATGTAAGTCTCACGTCAACATTGTTACCATGTTCTCATTTAAATTGATTGCATTATCAATTCTGTTTTCTGAGTTCCCGAGCGAGCAGCGCACAAACCAAGATATCATCACGACGCCAGTTAATTTCCTCCGAATGTCAGCGGTATTGAAGTTCAGACTTTGGTCACGTACCATCCAGAGGGAATCCTGACAATGTGCTGAAAGTTTATGTCATCTATCTCAACTCTTAAATTAATTCGGACACTTACATCGGAAATATCTCCAGAGTTGAGAAGATATACGACGGAATTTTGACTTAAGCGGAAGTTATTTGTACTCTTCGACAATGTTTGGGAAGGTCAGGAGTGGGATCAGTGTTTTATCTAAATTAAATTTTGAAACGCGTTGTGTTAAGAATGTGTCTACAATATTCGTAGATGATAAACGTATCGTTCGTGTCTAGATATTACGAATTACTTCCGACTCTACAGTAAAAATTTATATTCTGGAATGCTCGAAACTTAGTTCTTGACGATTTCGCTAAAACAAACTTACTAAGTTAGTTACTGGAATGATTAATGTTGTTACAAAATGAATGAGTTAAATCGCATTCAGACAACTGCAAACATAATCTGAAACATTAGCGAATAAATGGAAGTTCCAAGAAACTTTATTCAGTTATTCGTTTCAATTGTATATTTGCATTTGAGGTTAAAAATAATGTCTCTTGAATAAATTTAATCATAGTTACATATTATAAGTTACCGTGACAATTGTCCAAGTCTGTAAATTGGTATCAATTCTCATTAACATTCTTCGAATCGAAAATTACACAATTTGAATTGAGAAGGCTTGGTGAAAATTAACAAAAATAGTAAAAAATTATTTATAATATATTTTCACTAATTTAACTTAACATGTCCTATCGTGCGTTTCTGTAAATGAACCATCATCAGATACAAATTACTAAAGTTAAATGTAGGTATAGAACAACAAAATGAAAGAGAAGATTATCGCAGATGAAGTCCAGATAAATAAAAAAAAAGGAGAATTATTCAGTACAACCTGTTCATTTATCAAATCATTAGAATTTCTATGCCCGTCATTTTCCAAAGATACCCACAAATAATTGGATTCTAGTCCTTTATTTTTCAAATGTATAATTTGAAATCTGAATAAAATGAATGATTTTCTTTTAATAAATGACTTGCATAATTTGAGGAAGATTTTTTCTTTTCGAAACAAAGTTTAAGTTCCAATACCCATTTTGGTTTAGAAATTTCGAAATGTTCTACCGATGTAATTGCCTAATTATTAGAGATGTTCAGCAAAAGTAAGGTAAGGCTGCGTATATTTACTAATGCAAAAGCTTCATTGTATTAGGTATTAGGTTATGATGAATTATGTATGCATTTAATCAGGATTGTCGAGCAAATTTTAATGTCAAAAGCGTTAAAATAACGCAAAAAAGAAAATTGCCATCGAATTTGACGATACACTAAGCTATCGTTCCTAAACCTAAGGGTCGCAACCCCTGAAAGATTAGTTCATTGAAGGTATGAATGTATAAATCAACTATTAATTGAAATATTATTATAATTTTATAGTCACGGGGTCGTAATGCTTTTCACTTAACGTTTGAACTTTTTGGTGACGAGTCGATTATACACTGTGTTTAGTAAAATAGATGATATATACATGTACATGTATATGAACATATGTACATATGGATCTAAAAAGAACATTCCAATGGTAGGACATTGTTTTCTCATTTATATCTTAAATAAAGGTCGTGCGTGCTTTCGTTCGAAATCGACAACGAAATGCAAAAACGATGGAGGAGTCCTACGTTGACATTGAAAAATTTTCGTGAAAACAGAAAACTCTTCGTATCTCTTGATTTGATTCGATGTTTCTGTACAACTTCTGGATATCTTATCCTAACATATAATAGAGAATTTCAAATGGAAAATAAAGTTATTTTCACTCCGTCCGTTCTCGAATAATTCCTATTTCATCTCACATACACACATCGTTGCTATCAGCATTAGACTTCCACTCCACTAGATTGCGTCTGGGATCTGAACTCTCCTATGTTGTAGATTTCATGGGATATGAAACAGGGAGGGTATCATTGTAACAAAGTTCTGCAGGGATCGAGTTCTCGCAACTGATTTACGTGTATTTTCCATTTCGTTAATTTAGCTGGTAAACCACCCGACAACAAAGATAACGCTTCTTACAAAATGCTTCTAGGTCACAACATCGACATGTAAAATTGAGGGATCAAAAATCAATCCTACCTTGATGTGTAAAATAGTTATATTGTATTTTGTATGCTGTTGGATTCGCGCTGAATAGATTTGCGATCAATAAAAATAAATTTATTCAAATGTTTATCTTACGAGGTTTCAAATATTGAGTGCGATAGTTTATGTCCCTGCTTCTATTTCCGAAGCACCTTCCATCATTAGTTTGTTGCTCAATCCTTGAATATTTCAATAAAATAAAATAGGATATACCAGTACCAATTTTTACACATGAACTCCGATTCGTGAAAATATAAATCTATCTATAGATGTCAGTTACACTTTTAATGCTAGTGCAAAAATTATCCTCATTTACTCTGTGCCTTGATTGTCCACCTCTCATCACTCGATTTTCTATGGCCTTATTTTCTTCGTTACGTTCAATTTATTTGTCAAATTATTATATCCATGGTGAGAAGATAGATTTACACTGAACACGTTTTCCTGAAAATGAAGATCCAATAATAGAAGCCAGATGTGCGTCAATAGTAAATTATTATACCGTGAAAATGTTTCCTCGTGCAGGGATTTATGCATACCTACATTCCCTTTCATATGTTTCATGCTACATATTTTCTGCCAAATCTTCATACACTTCTATGAATTTCTCTTAGGTTGAAAGAATTCTACTATCCAAGTCACTCATATGACACTCGCCAAAAGCAATCACAGCTTGTACCACTGATGCAGAAGGCAATCGGGAAACGATTATATTCTTTTCTGGCTCCGAAGCTGTATAACACCATCCCACAGCATATCAGAGATATAACAAATCTATACAGATACAGGAAAACACTGAAATCATATATCCTGGAACTAGGAAGAGAAATTCCCACGAATATTGCTGAAAAGACTAAATAGATAGTATGTTGAATATATAAACTAACCAAAGATGACTGTGAATCCGATTATGTTATATTACATGAAATGTGAGAATGTGCATGATTATACTTATGAGTGTTGTAGATGAATAGGTTGGTTGCTGTTTTATTTCAGATTTTATGTCTCGAAACAAGTGTTCTTCACTTGTTTAATACGACAACTTAGTAGCATGCTTGTTTTGCTGCTTTTACCAGTTTTTATTTTTATTGATATATTTCTGTCATAGGGTTAATAATTTTTTACTTTCATTGTGTCGTTGTCATAATTTTACATATTATCAATGTTTATTTCTGTTTATTTTTCTTGTTGATGTAATTTTACTTATTGTTAATGTAATTGTATTCTGCGAAACAAGTGCAACAACACTCATCGCCAAATCAACTTTATTCACATTGTATACTGTTTGTAAACTCATTTAATTTTGTAAACTCATTTGATCTTCTGAATAAAGTTATCATTATTTTTATTATATGTCTTCTTCATATCTGTTGAATTCGAATTGTCAGGATTTTTATTCAATAATCTCTACAACAACCCTAAGGGAAATACTCTGTCCGCACATTTATTATATATATAATATAACCTACATAACCCAAAACTTACTCAGAAGTGATTCAACTTTTTATTATGATAGAAGAATATATTATAAGCTATTCAATTTTGATAGAAGTGATCAATGAAAACCGTGAATTATCTTTGAAGTATATAATGAGAAGTGAATTTAATATGTAATTCTCTGTGATTGAGTCTATACAATTTAATCTTAATATTTCAAATTTTATATTAGAATATTTTTAGTCAAATAGGATATTCGTCTCGGATAAGAAAACTCTAGAGAAAAACGTGCCGAATGGAAAATTCCAATGAAAAAATTTTCATTTCATTTATATCTAGAACCGACTATAAAAGTTCAAACCAGCGTAAATTCTATTTGGTTCGAGTTCAACACTCTATTCGGCACGAGTTAGTTTGAACTAGCCAGGAGTCCTTTTAAATCCCGAATTTTCAATTTCAGGTTTGTTCATTTCGCCTTCTGCTTTCTCAGTACATTGGCTTCCAGTGGTTATTTTCGTCACAAAGCCAGATGTACGTGTTCGGTTCATGTATTTGCATTCGAGAGATGTAGATTCAATATTTGCTAAACACTTTAATCGTTTCAGCCTACTCCGAGAGCAATCACACACTGAACACGGAGCGAGCGCGTGTTTTGCACGATTGCAATGTGCCCAATGTTAAACAAGTTCGTCGGAGTTGCCAACGACAATAATAAACCTGACTCAGATTAGAGAATTAACTCTTTTACTCTTCGTGCCGTCCCATTTTCAGTGTTGCCGTTTTGGCATTTTTAATGCTAAATCTAGCATTTTTTTGTCTCAGTTAGCATGTAAAATTTGAGTTTAGCATATTGCATGTTTTTAGCATTTTTTGGCCTCCCTCTACCTATAATAGAAAATTTTCAATCTGCTATGGACATTAGCACCTGAATGACTTTTCCTAAGGAATAAATGCATATCAAGATAAAGTCTATTGGCATTTCTGAAACCTAACATAATTATCTATTAGGGGAATTCATCAATATTCGAAGAAACGATTTTTTTGTTTACGTTTTACGATTAGGGGAATCGCTCAGTTAGCACCCGAAGCCCGAAGCGAGTTAGCTACGATTAAGACGATTTTCATTTTACGTTTATGCGTAAATAGTTGATGTTTTGTGATAGTAACGTTTAACTGAGCACACCGCAATTTCAAGGGTCTATTGCCTATCAGAAATATGCAAGACAACATTTTCTGACAGTAGAAGTACGGACAACATGATGTTGCATAGAACAAAATGTTCCTACATTATATATATTTTTGATTTTGCTTAAAATCAATTAATTATTAATCAAAATAAATATTAAATTTTTATAATTGTATTAAAAAATACTTTTAAACTGTTTGGCATTTTTTTTTAGCATATCAATAAATTCATTTGGCATTTTCTAGCATTTTTCCCGACAGATTTTAGCATATTTGTCAAAAACGAAACGGCAACACTGCTCATTTTTGCTTAGTATTTCATGCGCTTCTGTCTGGGCAACATTCAAAATAATTAGGCCTATTTTGTCGGAAGAAATACACTTTTGCAGCGTATCGAAATACAACAGTCAGGTGCGGGTGTAGTTTTTTTCATCTGTTTCAAACCTTCTAGGCCACGAGATTCGAATTTTTTTTTGATGTCATATATATATATATATATATATATATATATATATATATATATATATATATATATATATATATATATATATATATATATATATATATATATATATATATATATATATATATATATATATATATATATATATATATATGTATATATATATATATATATATATATATATATATAATTTTCTTCCCGGTGGCATCTCCTGCGACTTTTATCAATCCAAAAGAGCTGAAATTTGGTAACTGGAATTGTTTTCGAGTCAGGACGAAACTATGAGAATTTGGGTAATTTTTTCAGCTCCCGCCATTTTTACAAAGATGTTTTTTGTTTTCATATATTTATTTTCCCGGTACATAATGGCATATCCACCAGCTCCCATCAAACCAAATTAGCTTAAATTTGGTATCCAGGATTGTTTTCGAGACAGAATGAAACTACCAAATTTCGGGTGAATTTTTCCAACCGACGCCATTTTTATTTAGATATTTCTTGTTTTTTTCATTGTTTTTGAAAGTTTGCTCAACTCCACAGCTTCTGCAGATTGAGTTAGATGGTTGAGTTATGGTACGTGCATAGAGTTCCAATCGCATCTCGACCTGTTTCGCTATCAATACTCGATGAAATTTTTTTATTACGAATTTTGAATGGTTCCGTTTGTTCCGTCGGAATTTCATCTCGAAACGATGCACTTTGCACAAAAAATACGACCCTAGTACCGGAGCTTTGCTGCTCACTCGTTTTTTTAAAGTTTTCCAACGGAGCAGTAGAAATGATGTTGCAACATTAACTACAACAAATGTAACCTAAGGACGAAATGAATTTCATAAAATAGAAAAATCTGTCGTGTTTTTAGGTACACGTACGAAATGTAAATGAAAAATGTGTTACGAGCTTTCACCGTTTCACCGATATTTCGAATGGGAATATCATTGCATTGATATTGTAACCAACCAGCTCCACCTAGGGGATATTTCGATTAATTTACTTTTTCGAATACTTTTCCTTTCATTTTAAATGAAACGCCGAATCTTTGGATTATCAATAACTTTGATTTAATTGAAGCAATGTAGTAAATGTCAAGGTAACTTCAATATCTTTTCTATTTCACGTCGATAATTCTATTCATGAAATACTAAGTATTTATGCCCCAGAGCAGGAAATCACGTGTAGATTAGAGAACATTTTGAAGACATTGATATATAGCAAACAATTGCCTTCCAGTAGAACCAAAAATGGATAACGATTCGTAGTTCTGAATAATTCATCACATATTTCGTAACAAGGCTTCAATAACCTACCAGATAAGTGTATGATAAGCATATTTTTACATTTTAATTATATTTTGTCGATTGGTACTTAATTTCGAAAACGTATGGAATATCCAAATCGAAAGATATTTGAAGTACGAAATGAGAAGGTTCCTCATGCAAAATTTGTTTCGTCTTTTTAGCTGTTCTTTTTTATAACTCAAAGAGCTCTTGTTATAAATAATAAAAAGATCTAGATGAAATCCTGATATGTTTTATCAATCACGAGTTCATAGAGGCAGATTAATATGTGGTTAAAGTTATCCCTTTACATAGTTGTACCCCTAGTACCATTTATATTATATCGCCCACAATCTATCTTTCTCTCTAAAAAATCGTTTTATATACAAGAGAAATTTATTTAATTTACCAATTTCCAACGGTCCGTTTGTTACAAATAACGCCATTTCAGGTGGGAATAACTACATCGGTATTATAGGGCAACATACGAGGAACCTATATGGCCAAGTTCTAAGTCAAAAGCACAGCATTTTCCTGGAAAGTACCCCTACTTTTAGGCTTTTGGAACCTAGGGCCGACGCAAGTGACCTGCGTACCAAGCGCACTAGAGTCCACGTCAGATCTAACGATGCCAACAACTACATGATAAATTGTCATTATAGACCAGGGAGAATATAATAAAAATGAAAGGAAAAATAATTTACATGCGATCTGTGGTCGGGAAGGGCCAAATAGCAAAGGTGTAGGTAGTAAACATATCTACAACTTTTGTATTCACACTTTTTTCACATAACCTCAAAATTTATGTTAAAAATTCAAAAACCAAAAAAAAATTCTGAGAATATTTACTATAGTAATGTATACACTATCGGAAAGTAGAGATTTCAACGAACATAAAACGCACCAACTTTTTGAAAAAAGCTGATATTTTGACAGGAGAATTTTCGATTGAAAATTAGGGTGCTTTTTCGATGTTGAGTCAAAATAAGGTGAAAAAATAAATATTTCAAATCAAATAAATTACAGTGTATTTGAGACATAAAAAGATAAGTTTTCAAAAATTTCAATAAAAATTTTTTTTTTCTATAAAAGATAAAAATAAAAAACCAAAAACCTGGTTTTTTGGAATCTTAACATAAATTTTGAGGTTATGTGAAAAAATTGTGAATACAAAAGTTATAGATATTTTTACTACCTGCAAGTTTGCTATTTGACTTTTTTTCCATAGGACTTGTAGTTTTGCCAGAAATCGAGATAAATCGTTTTTTACCCTTAAAAATTCGCCCCCTTCCCCTTCCCGACCACAGATCGCCCGTAAATTATTTTTCTTTTCATTTCTATTATATTCTCCTCCTTTTCTAATGGGTTTCAACCTACTATTATTCTTTTTTTGGTTCCAAAAATTATCGACCCTGGTCTATTATCCTGATTTCGTCAAATACAGGGAAAAAGTCGAGCGGAACGGAAAAGATCTTGCCAAAACCTATCCAACAGTATGTATACCATTAGAATTGACAGCTCGTAGGAGCCAAACATGGCAGATGTGTGATTTTTTTGTTTTTTTCGAAAACAAAGAATTTATCGCTTGAAGTTCAATTAAATTCGAATATTTTATAATACTTCTTTTCAACACACCTTCGATATTTGATACCTATCTGTGGATCATGTTTTAAGACTGCCTTTGAGAGGATGATGCAAGTACTTCAAAACAAAATACTGATAATTTTATTCAATTATTGTAACATGCTAACTGCTACCGAACAATTATATTAAGAGTTAGACATAGATAAACTAAAGGCAATATCAATATTAAAACAATGTAAATTAATACACAAGATCTGGCATGGTAATCAAAAAACGAATACCAATTTTACATAAAGATACAAATGAAAAACATACTTATAATACGAGAACACGAAATAATCTGTATTTATAATCTAGTAGAACCGATTTTAGTTTATTTAGTCCTGTGCATTGTGCAATTAGATCTTTCAATAATTTGCCAGATAATTTGAAAACAATTTGGAACTTTAAAAATTTTCTTAGGAATCAAAAATAATACTTTAAAAAAACTTTGTCTGTAAATATCTTTACAGGCTTCAAGCCACTTTATTTTTGTTGGTGTTTCAGTTTAAATATATTTATAATCTCGGGGCCAGTATTGTATAATATATACTGTTCAGGGAAGTTAGGATTAAGGACTATTGTAATGATATCAATAGAGTTCTTAAAAAAATACGACAATGCTAAATGTCTGATGACGCGGCTCGACTAAAATATAGAATGGTCCCTCCAGAGTTTTAGTTAAGAACTTAACTTTCAACAACTCTTACACGAAAAAATTTCTAATTTCAATTCTTCGCTGTAAGCTGATCCTCGATGTACTCTCGTCGATAAATCGTTAGACGAAATTAATGAAAAACTGTTACAGTCGTTCCGCATGAGTGCCAGAAGAGGCGTTCAGACTCCCTACGGACCTTTTCATTAGTCGACTGAAAGCGATTCCCGTAATTTGCACCTTTTTTTCAATAACGAAGCGATAAATAAATGCGAATCTGGGGAACAATGTAGATTTCTGAAAGCCGACGCTGGAACCGGGATTAATTTTATTATAGGTATAGGACACGAACGGGAAAGAGGGAATGTTGAATGAACACCCTCCCCCTTCTTTCGGGCATCTACGTGGGGTGGTAGGTGGCCGAATATCCTTTCGAATCGTAAATCCGACTGATTTAGTGCATTTTTATTCCCAAACAGTTCATGCCAAGTCATGAAATTAAAACTAGTGGAGTAGCATTCAGTCTTACAGTATGGAAATAAAAAATTACAGAATATGGCACCTACTGTTAATGAACCGGAAACTGAAATTTGAATATCATTCTTTTAATGCTTTTCGAAAGTATGTAATGTAGGTTAAACTATATATGATATAATATTAAAAGCTTAATATACACTCTTACTGATAATTGACACCGTTCCCTTGCGTAATATAAAAATTAAATACTTTTACAAATATATTCTGCGTGAATTTAAAATCGTTTGAAGAATGTGTAAGAAAATATAATGCTAGAATATACTGAGGATAATTTCACATGCGATTGTGAAATCCGCAAGATATACTAGCAGGATATTTCGAAAATTCAGGTACGAAAACCGAAATAATATTTCTTATGGAACCATAAGAAATATTATTTAATTATATGTATCTTACAAATATATCTTTTTCCTAAAAGATTGTGTACTTAATTATTATGTTCTTTAATAGGTACATGAACATATTCTCATCTATTGATTTGGTTTTTGTTTTTAATGAGCAACTGTCAGAAAGTCCGAAAAGCTTATAAAGCGTCTTAAGCGCCCCGAGATGATTTTTTTTTATCTTAAGGGACCTACAGTTTAACGCCGATTCCAAACGGCCAATGGGCTTGAAACTAAGCCATTACCCAACAGTTTATCATATTTAGAACCTCTGAATTTCATTTGACATACACAACACCCAAGAACAAGGTGGGACTCGAACCCACAATCCTCGGTTTACAAGCGATACACCCTACCACTGGGCTACCGAGGACTCTCCGAGATTATTCAAATAGACGGCAGTGTACCTAAACCACTGCAAATCGTAGCAAGCCAGAAACTTTTTTTTTGTTTGTCATTCGGTTCAGAAAAGCATTATTGTTGAAAATAGCAACAATACACATGTGGATGGAATAGTGTAGGCGTATACTATACAGAAGGATGCAGAGAAGGGTCAGTTTTATAACCTCAGGTACTTTCAGTGCTCTGGGTTATCAGCGGTTAACATTAGTCTCAACTGAACTCCCGTGACATTATTGGTATTATATTATTATCAAGATTTACATATTCTTCACATTCAATATTTCTGATTGTATGTTCCAGAGTAGTTTGTCATTAATAGAGACAATAAAGTGTAAGAATATTATATTATCTCACACTTCCAGCCTCAAATTTCAACAATTATGATAGATTGATAGTCTGGCTGTTGGATGACAAAATGATGATTATTATTTAAATATCTGGTATGACGAGTGAATTGTACTTGTGGTTGAATAATGGGGGCAATGGCTGCCAGAACACATAACGTTATAATATATGTAAAAAAGACAGCAGTCGACAAGCTTCCTCCGATTCTTGAGTGAATGAAGCCGAGTGGTCATGACGGTAATCTAACAGTCTCACTGCATTTTTTGATTTAAGTCAAGTAGGAGGAGTGCAATTAAAAATGCAGAACACCAAGCATAAGAGCAGTAGGATATTAATGCCGGAAGAATTTGAGCCCTATAACGCAGAAATAGATGCTTTGGCGTAAGCAGATTTACAGTACAAAAAAGATTACTAAGCGTCTGTGCAGCCGACTTGGCCATAGTGGAGACATTTTCATGCCAGGTTAAATTGGGGGTTTCGCCAATTCTTGAAAAATGTTGTTTATTGGTTGGGTTTATTATTTGGTATACCAATAATCATTGAGTATCCATGTGGCAAGTTTTTTCTTTCGAACCTGGATGTGCTGAGAGAATCACAGAGATGGTCACAACTGATTTGTTGAATTCGCCAAGTTGGGACTATTTGGCATTCACCAAAACTGAAGTCAGTTCAGGAGTATGTAATAAAAATTTCATTTCATAGGAAATTATTTCGACTCCATATTAACAATTTTAAGTCATTTTTCAAATGCGGACAGTTTTATCGGTCATAAGTACAATTTAAAAAATTATGTATCATTACAATGCCTAGCAAAAATAATGACACCTACAATTAAAGCTAATGAATATGTTGATGCGGAAAAACGAATTAATTTTCAGAAAGTAAAATAATATACCGGCCAACCTTAACCCAAAACTCCTTCATTCGCTTAACATATTTCAAAAGAAAAATATCGGAATAAAATCCCAATCTCGAACAATTTCGATCCAATCTCACATACACTCTGTGCTCAGGTTATTACCATTAGATTCCACTTCACTAGATTATAGTTTGAGTGAAAACTCTCCTATGTTGCAGATTTGATGGTATATAAAGCCGATTCAAACAAAGTTCTGCGGAGATCGAATCCTCCAACTGAATTTCACGTATCTTCCATTTCGTTAATTCAGAGTCTAAACCTACAAAGATAACGCTTCTTAAAGTGAGTTTCTAGTTCACATCATTGACATAGAAAATTAAGGGGTAAAAAGTTGAATTATTTTACAGGCCATTTGATATGGACCATTGATCGCAACCTTTCTGGTGAAAGTTAGAGGTTAAAATCCACCGAGATTGCAGTAGACCATAGCAAAATCAATTCGTTCGGACATGCTCTTTCAATCATCAGATAATCGACTTCTTTCGGACATTTTACCGCAATATCGATTGTATATATATATATATATATATATATATATATATATATATATATATATATCTATATAAAGGTATATACAAAATTTAAACAATATTATTTTTAGACACAGCCATTTGTTAACTCTTCATCGTATATTATTAAAACGAAAAAAAACTATTCGAAGATGCTAATAAATCTGGTTATACTGATTGATACTTCTTTGACACTTCTTTCAAGTTAGTGAAAGCGTAGTTTTCCGGCTCATCCATCGATATCGAGAAAATGGAAACGTTACCGAAATACCAAGAAGTGGACGTCCAAGATCCACCACTCCTGCACCAGATCGGTTTCTGACTGTGACCGTAGAGATATGGACGGTTTTTGGATAGCCGCCGTGTTCGGGATGGACAAATCCTCCTAGAAATCGTATATCGGACGTATATGGACGTACTGGATTGTTGCTGCTTGATGCTACCATGAATGAGCAAGTTATTGACAATATTATTCCATTGTTTCATGCTATTGAGGAAAATTTGTAGAAAATGTGGCTGGAATATGATACTTGATCATGGTTTTTGATATCGCTAGATCGAGTTCGATCTCTTGATGAAGGAAAATAGGTGCCAACAATTCTCTGGAATATGTTCTAAGGTTCAATATCTTACTTGTATGGGTCCTTTACATGAAAATAAAGTGCATTTTATCAGGCCGGAAGCCAGACTTGGACCGGGGGCGTAGTTAGGTTGTGTCTTGGGGTACTGCATCGCAGAGAAAATCGCCTGGGCCACAATTTCTGGCAGGTAAATAAAATGACACAGGAGAAATTTTTGGGATACTATTTTGGTACCTATTATTTTGCCAACAAATGATTTTCTCCATCTCTTAGGAGCTTTCTTCCGTTTACGTTAGTTACTAACTAACCCAAATTAACTCAATTAATTGGCAGATCACAAGATCTATAATTGATGTTTTTTCTTTTCAATCAAATCGATGCTAATTCCGAGGATATAGATACATCAGATTCCTAACTAATGTTGAAATTAGCATTGAAGTTGAGGAAGGAAGGAGAATTGGCTTCGAAACGAAACAATAAAAAATTCATAAATTATTGAACTTCCTGGTTGGCAACAAGTTCCCAGATTTCGAAAAACCCACAAAAATCACTAGTCAACACCGTGTGGGAGCTGCCAAATGTTCACTTTTCTAAATAGGTATCACACCTGCAGGTCCAGCCTTTCCCAGTGACAGTACAGCCCTCCAGAGGGTCAAATTCTCAGGAAATACTCTGGAGTTTGTCAATATACAAGCCAGAGACTTGGAACTTGGTACTGATATGTTGCGGCTACGAATTTTAGCTGAGAAACATTCACATATTTCGTACTTGAAAAATCTTTCGATTTAAATATAATCCTTCGATTATTTTTTCATTTCATTAAACAATAAATAAGCAATATTAGTGATAAGTATTCGAACAGATTATAAGCCAATATTATACCCGGAATTGTACACTTATCTATGTGCTATAAATATAATCTTATACAATTATAGTTCTTCAATGATATGAATAATCTCTTCTTATACTAAAACGTCTTGATCCATGAGAGGTGATTTCTCAATAGAAACCGATATTAAATTTCCTATAGGAAGAAAATGTGATTCGTAAGTACACCGAATCTGAGCAAATGTTTCGTGTGCAATCGATGATTATTCCCCGTCAACCGGAAACAGCGGAGCCGTGAATCAAGTCCTCTTCAGGCTTTCGATCCATTTTTCTCTATTCGTTATCGTAAGATCCATTTTCCGCCATGAAGTTTTGTAGAAAAAACACTTTCATTAGTTGTTTTCTGCTCATTTATAACACGACTATATCCCTCCGGCTCGTAATTTCCAATTTATGCGGCGAGCTTACATCGATTGCCGCAATTCTGTATAAGCCATCCATTGTGAGATTTAATCACTATTCCAGGCTCAAAATACTGCGGTTTTATGTGGTGGAGCATCGTCTAAAAAATAATGTCTATCGTTCACGTTTTCCTCGCCACAAAGAATTCATAGACGATTTTTAAAATAACAACCTCAAAGGAAGTAGCGAGATTAAAGATAACATCTCCCATATTGGATGCGAACGACGTGAATACATATGTGGATGGTTCAAACGCTTCCTCATTTGACACTAATCTACGGGAACGCTGCCATGGAGAGGCACGTTATCACCGTATTCAAATTATGGAAGCATTGGAGCACGCAGAATACGAAAGAGAATTTTTACAGACTCTACACACTTGCTTTTCTTGAATATGACTCCGAATATCACGTCACGTCTGTTCGAATATATCCGTCAGTCGCTGGAGGTGCGAGTCGTTGAAAAACAACAACTCCGAATAGAAACGAGATATGGCATTCACGTTTATATTTCGAAATAAGTGTAGAGTTCTTAGAAACGAGAAATGATTGTGGCTAAAGCTACCGTCGTTCGTTAGTTCTATTCACACCGTGTCCTTATATGTTGTTCACGTCCCCGCAACTTTTGACAACTCCATCCTTATCGCGAGAACTGCCGAATGCTGATGTATATGTGAGGGGGAGGCCAGATCAGAGAATTCACTTGTACTTGAATGTACAAGTGCATTAAGGATGAGCGAGACGAGATAAATTAGAAGCGACGAGGTCTGATAGGGTGGGAGGATGATTACTGGCCCAGCATTCGCCTTTGTGAGTTTGCAAGCAGAGACTTACCTACGCTAAAAGAAAGCTCTGGCAGACCTATACCGACTACGAGGTTTCAACTCCGGACCTCCCGAATGTTAGTTAAAGAGTCAAACATCCGGCTCACTAGTTAGATTATTACGCATCCCATTTTTATAGCTTCAAAAAACCAATACTTGTTTATATGGCATTCACGTTAATAGTTTACAAACCAAAGTATGATAGTGAGGTTCACAATTCGAAAGAGGTATGGTGATCTCAGATATTCAGATTAGAAAATCTGTAGAATGAACTTTGTGTGAAATGAAACTGGAAATTTATCAAGTATGCGTAGAATCATGTCAGAATTATCGGATTCATACGCTTAACCGCTGAAAATATATAATAGCCGAAAGTCCAAATTCAACGCCATCCTTGTACAGTATATATATATATATATATATATATATATATATATATATATATATATATATATATATATATATATATATATATATATATTATATATATATATATATATATATATATATATATATATATTATATATATATATATATATATATATATATATATATATTATATATATATATATATATATATATATATATATGAGGTATGAGCAAAACCTCAAATACCACGAAAACACAACTAATCCCAACCTAAAATTGCCTGCGATTCCGGAAAAAAGTTTATACCTCCAAAAGGTATTTTCTGACCATTAACTTAATCCACGTGCCAATTTTCAACCCTCTAACTGGATTTGGAGAGGGGGTTTGGGTGTACAGAGATCCTACAAAATCAAGTTTCTTTTAGAATCCCTCAAAAAACCTAGAACGCTGAATTTCGGATATGTTGTTACGAAAAATTTTCGCTCATCCGCTTCCCCATCTCTACCTTGCCCAAAGTTTGAAGATGCCAAAATGTTGACTGAATTCAACCAAATTTTGATAGTTCTATTGTCAAGAACAACCCCAGGTACTAAATTTTAGCTCATTTAGTATGATCGGGACGATATATAGATATATATATATATATATATATATATATATATATATATATATATATATATATATTTCATTTCAGGATACCAGAAGATGAATATTTCTCTGTGCAACTAAGACTCCTACGTTAGTTCTGTGTACACCATGTTCATATTCCTGAGAATTTTGGCTACTCTACATCCTTATCAACAACAATTGATATATGCTGACAAGGTCAACATCATAAGGGTCCCGAAAGTGGAACAAAGCACACCTCTTTTATAACTTCAAGAAATTACATCTTACCGCACTTTTTTCATTAACACCTATTATCTAAAGCTAATTCTATAACTGCTTCCGCTACTGGCTGAGTAGTGAAGCCGTCAATCGTAACCAAACTGTAAGTACCATGAACGACTAATCTGTTATTACTGCTAATTTAGCACAATACTTTGTTAGGTATCACCCTCCATAATCGTTTATAATTCGAGCTGTTTTATAAGAACATAAAAAAATACATGAAACTCCTTGATGAAGTCTTTCTACCCTTTTTCTAGGGTATCTTTGTAATCAGTACTAGGTACCACCACTTGTAGAAAGAACAACTAGTTTTTGTAGTAACCTTAAAAAAGTTCAGTTTCTGAGGTAGTTAATAATATTTTCCACTGCCGAAAATTGATTTTTGAGTTACCTGAGGAAACTGAGTGACGTCATCGAAAGAAAGTAAACAATATAAAGTAGAAAATTCGAATAAGAAACATCGACATCGAGACTCCACATTTTTGTCTGAATTTGTTGAATTTACAACACATATTAAATTAAATCACTTTATTTATTCTCAAGTAGTTTTCGACTACTAAGAGATTATATAAAATATATTATACTTCGTGGTAACATGTTGAGTGTATCCTCTAATAATAAAAAAAATATTAAGATCTTATGTGCCATTCAAAATCTCTATTTGTATAGGTACAGCCTATCACCAATATCGCCATTGGAGGCCGTTACTAGATGTAAACAAATTTCAATAATAAATTGAATAAAAACCCTTTTTTATATCTCTTAACAACAATGATTTTTATTTGTAAACGCGCCAAGGTTCTATAGTTTGAATCAACAAGTGGATATCAATAAATACTTTCGAGTATTTTGTCCGACCCAACAATAAAACTAAAACATATATTTCTGAAATTTCAAGTACATCAGTTAATTTTAGTAACTAAGCAAACTTAAGGTCAAAGCCTTAATTTAATTTCCATAAAATGATAAGACTTCAATAAATAATTCGATAACCTCAAATTCAAATTTATCTGATCTATATGATAGCTGTAGGCAAGTCGCTTTCGTCTCATTTCGTAGCATTTTGCATAAATAATAGCTTATTTTATATAATATGCATTTGTTGGACTCGACTTTATACAACAATTTTTAAAAAAACAAGCAGTAGATACCTCATTTCTGACATTAATTATTCAACTAAAATAAAACCGTGATTATTAAAGAATCATAAATGCATTGTTGCTAAAATTAGTGCAGCAAATAAATTCAATGACACCGAATGCTGTCTTATGAGATCCTATCATTTATGTTTTTTTTGCAACAATTTATACTGATGTTATAAATCCTATATGTGATTAGACTTTCTGATTTTATTATAGAGGATAAGACCTTGTATCACTTATATTTATAGTTCTCATTTAACTTCATTTTCAAATCAATGTAAATGAAACAAAGGTAATATAAATATTCTATCATTTCATCAAGTCTATATATAAACAAAAATAATTATCAAACTCAGAACCTCCTGGGGACGGACTGAGATACTCTCAGGCTTTTCTGGAATATATATATATATATATATATATATATATATATATATATATATATGTATGTATATATATATTTTTTTTAATTAGAAAATCCGTCTTAATACTAACTTTGTATATGATATGGTGTTCTCTCATTCCAAACTAGGGACCCTCCGTAAATTACGTCACAAGTGAAGGGTAACGAAATAATGCAAAATATGTGATGTCATACTAGGGGAATGGGAGTCACAAAAATGTGATAACAACGGAGAGGGTTCCAAAAATCATCGCCAAAAATCAATTCGTGTGACATAAATTATAAATGGCTCTCCTTCACTGAGAATTTTAAATTGTTCAAAAATTATAATAAATAACATATATTTCGGACCAAATTGTTCATGTATTTACTAAATGCAGATGAATTTAATAGCGCTCTTGTTTGAGTAATTTAAAAATCAACTTACAGCATTGAATGCATTCAAATCCTTCATTTTTGCTTTTCTCTAAAATCTAAGATGCTCTTGTAATTAGTGATCTTTTGTTTCAAGTTACCTTTTACATTTCCAACTTATCTCTCGTATATACTGTTATCATTAATGATTTCTACATTACCTACACATGTTTTTATTAAGTTCATTTACGCGGGAGGTTTCCTTCGAACAATAGAAGAACGAGATAAGGATACAAATTTAATATAAACTCTGCGAGATTACTTTCTAAATTGATTCCTGGAATTATCCAAATAATATCCTATTCAAAACATGGAGGCCACTTTATTTTTGTTTATCACAAAACTTGTTCTATTTAAAGCAATAATCTCTGTATAAAATTACATAATCCAATTCATCATAGTGTAACATAAACCAATAAGTGTTTGTTATTGAAACTGAAGCTGTAATATGATGAAAACAAAGTTCAATCTAGATAAGACGTGTTGGTTGACCCACTATGATACATCCTAAATTATCTACAAATGGGGTCAAATTTCAATATCAAGAATTACCAATATTATTTTCTACATGACGTTTTTAGATAACGAAAAAAGTAGAAATCATCAATCTTATTATTCAAATATTTATTTTGGAAGAATGAGTAGTTTGTTATATTATTAACGTGCTCTTCTCAGTGCTTGGTATGTGGCATTTCGTGAAATTAATTTCGTAAATGCGTCCGAAATCTGTAACAAGAAGTTGAATAGAAGGGCAAACTATTCAATTTATTATATTAAATTATATATGATTCCGCGGTGGGCTAGAGGAAAGGCCTCTTTTCTCTGGGAAGGAGAAAAACTACATTTTTATGACATTTGAAGAGAGAGAGACAGGCAGGCACACAGGCAGAAACAGACCACAGACAGAAACAAATCAGAGACAGATCAGACAGACAGAAATAGACCAGACAGAGACAGACAGACATGTAGAAAGAAGAACTGTCAACCGTTCGTTCTGATAACCGTAGTCTTGAACAGTAGGTAAGACGCATTGCCACGCAGCTTTTCTAAATACGTTATAAATTAATTATTCATATTATTAATTGAATATTTGATCTTAAATAAGAGAAATCATTTCAATCCACGCTTCAATGAATACCCGAATCTAATATTTTCAAGTTACACATCTATAGCAGTTACTATAAGACTCCCCCAATAATTTTCTAACTAAGCTGCTGGCTTCATATAGAACAACTTTGCACCGAGCTGTTTAGAATTCGAGAGATTCCAGGTTCGAACTCTGGGGTCGACTGATCTGCCATGAGTAGGTAAGTCACTGCTTGCAAACGTACAAAAGAGAATGCTGGGTCAGTATTCATCCTCTGAACCCCACTTCACCTCCTCTCTCCCATAAATAATCCGATC
The DNA here is from genome assembly GCA_030704885.1 of Cynegetis impunctata. Classification (NCBI taxonomy): domain Eukaryota; kingdom Metazoa; phylum Arthropoda; class Insecta; order Coleoptera; family Coccinellidae; genus Cynegetis; species Cynegetis impunctata. The sequence continues at coordinate 524,579 of JARQZK010000761.1, forward strand.
TCGCCCATCCCTACTGCACTTATAGATACAAGTGTGTCCTCTGATCTGACTGAAGGAGTTCATCGCCATAACTCAAGCAGCCAGTCTCCCTCAAACATACTTGAGGGAGGAATGAAACACGGGGTCTTTCCATTCTTTCCTGCAACTTTGCAAGCCGTTGCGATAAAGCAATGAAAGAGCATGAACATTTTCATACTCTGTTTCTGAATTAACAGTTGAGATAAAGGTAAATTTCAATTTAATTCATAATAACCCAATGAAGCCCACCGTATGAATTATCATACGCAAGTCGGTACACTGGTTGAGGTTATGCAGAACTGTTAATATACGGTTTGGCGTCACGGTTTTTATCAAAGTGAATTAGGAAAAGATTTTGTTATAGAAAAATAATAGGTTTAGTTCACCTTCTTCGCTTATTTAGTTAATATTGACAATTGTATTTGAGTGTACTTGGTTTCCTTGCAAAAATACCATTAAGGTACGTTTGATTATTAACCTCATAAAATTGGTTTTACAGAATGTAACTTTTATAGCAAAATACTTATGCTTCCTAATACTTTTATCATTATGTCCCAATTTCGAAATAATAACTTTATTATGAGTTTTGTGATTATCATACGTTCGGTTTTGGAGAGAATAATGTTTTGTTATTTTTAAAAAATACGTTATAATCCCGAAGATCCTCGCGACGCGAATTAGCTATTGAACTATTTAAAGGAACTGAGTTCTGATGACGAAGATTATGACAACATAGAAAATTGTAACGAACTACAATTTGTTCTCTTTCCTCCTAAAGATGGAGCTGATAGCGACATAGATGACGCTCCAAGTGATGCTGAAGAAATATGCAGCCTTAGAGATACTGGTAAAGGAATTTTAAAGCAACCAATAGAAGATGTTTTCGCTTCTAAAACCAATGAGAAAAATGAGGTTGTTATAAATCAGAAAAACGATGATACAGATGAAGAAGATGATATACGTCTTGCCACACTTTTCAGAAGTGAACTGGTGGAACAGAGAGTCAAGAATGTTTGATAAAATGAGAGGCCTCTATCGCATACGCATGTATCGAAAATGGTACTGGCCTTTTATTAGATTTTGTATCAATGGTGACTTGTGAATATCTCTTTCAATTCTTACTGCTCCCCCACAGCTTGGAGGACCCAAACCAAAAATTCCAAGAAACGTTTTACATGAACTGAGGTATGACCGCACAGATCATTTTGTCAATCCGACACAAAGACGTAGTGGGGCATGTGGGAAATGCACAAAATATATTTGTACAAAATGCAATGTTGGGCTGCATCCTGACCGTTGCTTCAGAATGTACCATTCATAAACATATCATCAGTCATAATTTTGTTAGAATTCAATATTTTTATTTAAAAAACTATCCTTTCTATAACATGGTTTTTGTTTTTAACATTTCAAATAAAGTTAATTTTGAGACTGTGTATGGCTGTTCTTTCCCATCGTATGATTTATCAAACGTCAAAAAAAACATACTTGGGGTAACTAAAAATTTTAATTTTTTTTAATATCGTGTTAATTCGCAATTAATAAGTGGCGTGATAAAATTTCTGAAAAAAAGAAAAAAAATACTCGGGCGTTATTGGGGTAACTTACTGATATATGAATTGAATGTTCACACTACTTATAAAGTTGTTAATAATAGATAATATATTTAAAACTTAATACTTATTACTTAATACTTATTAAAATATTGAATTAATAAAGATAACAATTCTTTCGAAGTTTCTAACTTGAATATGATGATGGACCTTATGTACATACATGAATTTATTATGAACAATAATGCCCCAAAGTCTCAATAAACAAGGTTCCCATAAAAAAACAAAAATACATCCTCAATTCATCTTTTTCGTAATATATCAAGAACCTAAACCTCTCCTAAATATGAAAAACGATGCTATTAAACTGAAGATGCAACCTATACATATTCGAAATAAAAAAATATCTAATAAAATTCAATTAAATTTTCAACTTTATAGTCTGAACGGATTTTATATTTAGCTATCCGGCGTTATTGTTATTCGAGAATAAGTATACTTAATTTTATTCATTGACATTATGACATGTAGTTACGCGACTTAATAACTATTAAAAAACCTTGAGGTTTTCGGTCTGAATATACATATCTGTTGTTTATGACAACATAATTTTCAGAACGGCGGAGTAAATGAGACACTTCCCGGTTTTCCAGGATTTATTCTGTCCCACACTCATAAAACTAAACAAATGAAATTTTGCCTCGTATCGCTATTTTCTACTTGATGAGAGACGGGAGCACGAATAAAAATTTAAACATAGGATGTAAATATTTATAAACTGGTACTTAATCTCTTGTCGATATAAGTGTCGTGCCTGCGAGGCTCCGAGATAAGAGATGTCGCTTCTTCAAATCCTTTCAAGCGCACACAGCACATTTACATATCTCCTGGGGGTTACAGCTTTTTTTTCTTAAATGGAGGGTAATTCAAAACAGATGGGAATAATCAAATATGCATCACCACATTGTGCATGCTGGATATAATAGTGGCAGGCTCATGGAAAACTCATAGAAAGGAGAAATATAGAATGTCAAACTAATAGTGAATCCTTTCATACTCAATTCGATAAAATGAGAACTATTGAACGTTTTTTTCAGAAGTCTTTCATACTGATGGAACCCTTAAACCAAATAAACATTTTATAATTTAAAATAATTGATAAATTGAATTAAAATATACCGATTGGAATGTTTAGGTATACAATATTTTAGATCATTCACTAGAAAAAAAATTTAATTTTTACGCATATTTACATTATATATATATATATATATATATATATATATATATATATATATATATATATATATATATATATATATATATATATATATAAGGTAAGGTGGGGCAAGTGCGTTTTCGGGGTAAGTGCATAGTAGCCCTCTTCTGTCCTGTTAAGCTTGAGTCAGAGAGCTACCATCTGTGGGTTCTGTTGCGAACTTTATAACCATAAAAACTTTGCCACTAGAGGCGTTCCAGGGCAGTGCACTGCAGTATTGGCGCGGTTTCAAAGTGACCATGTGGTTTAGTCTCGTGTGTCAAGTTGAAAGGAGTCTAGGTAATCTCAGTTGATCTACCACATTTTACAATTTTTGCATTTTTCTCATACTAAGTACATACTTTTAATATTGTAGTTCTAGAATAAAACTTGAATTTAATCATATTTGTTCATTTCACCTGAGTTAGGCTGTACTCTGCACTTACCTCAAAAAATTGAGGTGTCGGGGCAAGTGCGCTAGTCAACAGTGTGACAAGTGCAAGATGCTACGCACTTGCCCCCTCACGATTCTTACTCAAGAAAATTGGAAGAAGAAGAAAGAGCAGAGAGAAAAGTTGACATGGCTGTTGGTGACTGGGTCATCGTTCAATTTTTGGGCAAGAAAACGATCAAGCATTACGTGAGAGAGATCATTGAATTTGATAAAGATGAGCCAATGATATCACCAAAAGTTGGTAGGCGAGGGGAATTTATTTTTAATATTGATTTATCTAGTTACAAAATTTAGTGATGAATATTGTTTTACTTATTTCTTGGTTACGTAAAAGTACCAACAAAATTTTTTTTATTATTGTATTGTAGAATTTTGAATTTTTTACATAATTCTGATACCCTTTTGTGATGAACAGTCTTGCGATTTTGTTGAATTTTTATAGTATAATGTTTGAGTTGTTCAATGGAAATAAATATATAACGTTGATCACATTTTTAAATGGATTTTTTTCTAACCACCCAGTAAATTTCTGTGCGACAAGCTGTCAAACTCTGTATCTCAGAGAGTTATGCTCCGATTTGCAAAAATTCAAAAACCATTCAAACATCAGGAATCGAACTATCTGGCACTTGCCCCGTCGTGCACTAATTAGTCTTTTTTTTCTTTTCGTTTATGAAACATGTAAATTTCGATTTTTCGCGGAATCCTATGACACAGAACAATACAGAAGTGATAGAAGTTTCTTTTGCAAAACCTATAATCTCTCTAACATAAAAAATAGATTTTATGTAGCTGTTTAAAGGTGAACTCGATAAAATGTATAGCGCACTTGCCCCACCTTACCTTATATATATATATATATATATATATATATATATATATATATATATATATATATATATATATATATATATATATATATATATTATATATATATTATATATATATTCTATATATATATATATATATATATATATATATATATATATAAATATATATATATATATATATATATATATATATATATATATATATATATATTATATCTCATATCGGGTGTAAATTAGTCATGGGCCACCCCTATAACTTTTTAAAGACTTCCGATTTTATTGAAATTTGGGTGGTTCATTTCAAACATAATTTTGAATTTTTTAATTTTTGCACATACGAAATCAATATGACTGACTTCCGGTTTCGTGAACAAAACAAGGTAGTTCTCAAGAGCAAAGGTTATTGATAAAAATAAGATTATCAATAATTACTTCGTTATTTAGGCATTGAGAAAACTGATGTGTGAATCTTTTGAAGGAATTCGATGGAGCTGTTCAATATACAGGGTGGCACATGTATGTTTCTATTTAAAAAACTGAGTTTTGGTTCGAAAGAGAATTTAATCGTTAACAAACTTCACGAAAATGAATTTTTAGAAAAATTATTATTGGGGGCGATATTTTAAGTCAATTATCTATGATTTAGATGACGTCGCAGCCATCTACGATAGAAAAAACAAAATGAAAAAGAAAATTGAAACAGGATACTTATAGGATGGAACTTAGAAGTGATAATAACACCAAACGAAAAGCCTTGATGTGGAAAACAATCTCACAGTTTTGGCTTCCGTTTGATCTCTCTGATTTGGAAGATTTGATCGAACTTCACCAAGAAGGCAATATCACATAAGATTGAAACAAAAAAATCAAGAATTTCAAATAGAACAGACGATATTTTTTTCTGCAAGTATCGGTATTTCTAATCGTCTATGCAAATAATACTTATGATTATATTCTGATGTTATAAAGAGAATAAAATTAAACTCGTGCTGACATTAATGTGTGTTATATCCACAGTAAAACGTAATCAAGTTAATGTACTCATGACATACCTACAGGGTTAATTCATTCTCAGTTCAACGATATTATCCCCACAATATAATCACCACCTGAACGTGCCATATTATAACCTCAACTAATTTCATTCCGTGTCTTCACGACCGTGGGGTCCATATCTCAATTTTCGATCTTTATTCTCTTCTCAATGAAACCCTCGTTACTTGGTTATGCCTATCTTAATGACCTATGATGGGGAACTGAAGTTAGGGTAATTAGTTTGTACTTATCGTCCGAGTTATCGACTTTACGCCATTATGTAGATGGCCCTCACACGATCTCGACGATTTTCAGCTCATGCTTAGAACATACATAAATATCACTCTGAAAAGGGTTATCACAAACAATATCGACCATTTATTAAGTTCCGAGATATGGTTGGGTAATGAAAATATGGCCCCTTTAAATAAGAACTAGGATATCGCGAACGTATATACCGAAAGATTTACAACTAGACTCACACAACTTTCCACAAAATTATTGACAAGTAAGTAGGCATTTATGTGTTTTCACCTATAATATATACACTCTAATTATTCAATTATTGTTATAAATTATATTATAAGAAACGAATTTCAACAAGGAAATCTCTTTTTTAATTGATATTTTAGGTAAGTATATAAATTTTCATAGAGAAAACAATCAAATGGTCGCAGCGCATCGGTCACCATCCACACCTACCTACCAAACAATCAAATAATACTTAATACAACATAGCAAAAATATATAAAATGTAATTATTGTTTCAGTATTACAATGTATATTATTTACATGTATATATATATATATATATATATATATATATAGATATATATATATATATATATATATATATATATATATATATATATATATATATATATATATATATATATAAAATATATTAATTATAGCTGGGTATTCGGCAAGGAGTTATGATCTAAACAACCAAATTTGTCTCAGTCGACGTTTCGACTCTTTATTGAGTCTTCCTCAGGACATCTACAATTTAAAAAGAATGACAAAGAATGTTACACCGAAACAGTTCGTCTTATATATATATATATATATATATATAAGAAACAACAAAATTACATGTATACAACAGTTTCTTTGAACTCTAGTTCCTGCAACTTACAAGGAATATACAACAAAAACTCATTTAAAACCGAAAACATGTTAAAATAACGTGAATAAAGCTAAAATACAGAAATAAATGGGCTCGAAATATCAACTAAATGGTATAAAAATCTGACTGAAACTCAAAAACAATTGCCAAAATTTAATCAAATACTTACAAACAGTTAGGTTGTAAGGCCCATAACATGACACAACTCTACAACAGCTCATTGTTTTTGGAGTAAAAATTTTCTATTAATTTAATAATTTCGAAGCGAGCAGCCAAACATAACCTCATCTGGGTTTGTTATTGTTTTTCGTGAGGTTATGTTTGGCTCCTCGCTTCGAAATTATTAAATTAATAGAAAATTTTTACTTACTTAATTGTATATATATATTTATATACTCACATCAAAAAAAACACAACTAGTTAATTTTGAGGTTAGTTTTTCCATTTTAAGTTCAATTTTCAAAATTTTTTCAGCAAACTGTAGTTAATTTTATTAATATCATCCTGCTTATTCACTCTTTTGTAAAATGCTGGCTTATTAGTCATTATACAGGTTATTAGAAGTTTGTTGTCAATCCCTAATTTTAAGACATCCTGTGGAATATCGTGGTCAAATTCTTTCGAAATAACAATTTTTTTAAAAACCATACCTTTCCTTTGAAAAATCTAATTTTATGAAGAGGTGGCTTTTCTCGTTGATGCCTACTGTTAGTTTGGCAGTGAGACTCAGACACCTAAAAGATTTCAAACCATGGCTTTAAGTGAGAAAAATAACGCAAAAGCTGTACCGTTGTACCTTTTAATGGGTTTATCGGTGATGACTTTATCCTGATGCAGCATAATGCGCGGCAACATACAGCAATTTGTGTCACACAATTTAGGCCGAAATGCGTTATTCCACATTTTCTCCAGATATTCAAGATTCTTTTTCAATGATACCATTCAAATAATTTCCATTCCGGTTGCACAACGAACCAAATTTTAAAAAAATGCAATGAATATGTCGTTTCTACAGTCAGTTGAACGAGAATGCACACTAAAATCATGATTTTTGCAGTTATTGAGAATTTTTCGGGATTTATTCATAATTGTCTCGAATTATTTTCCTGAAAACTTCTCGAGGACCATAACGAACACAACAGAATAAGAATAACGCATTTCCAACGTTCGAATAGTGGGGTAGGGTCTTCTGAGTTCATATAATAATCTCATAAAAAGCACTTTCGGCTTTTCCTGAATTTTTCAGTTTTCCGGGCAACTTTTTCAATGTATATTTCCCTAAAATCTTTAGTCGGACTATTACAAACATTTTTTAAAAGAATTAGTCTAGTTCCATAAAAAAGGACGTTACGTTTTCCCCGAATTTTTCCAACCTTTCCTTCCAATAGAACATAACTCGGACTATTGCGAACATTTTAAAACATTTTAAAAATAGCCAAATCGGTCCAGCCGTTCGCAATTGATGCGATTACCAACGAACAGCATTTCAGTTTTATAATGGACGTTCAGTTTTTGCCGTATTTGAAAATTTCCCGGAAACTTTTTCCATTTTTCTATCCATAGCAACGTAACTGGGAACATTTTAAATGAAAAAGTAGTTAAATCGGTAGATCCGTTCTCAAAAGATGGGATTACCAACGAACAGCATTTCATTTTAAAAAAGGACGTTCAGTATAAGCCAAATTCGTAAATTTTCCGGGAAACTTCTTCCATTTTTCTTTCTATAACAACCTTACTCGGACTATTACGAAGATCTATATATATATATATATATATATATATATATATATATATATATATATATATATATATATATATATATATATATATAGATATATATATATATATATATATATATATATATATATATATATATAGAAATATATATATATATATATATATATATATATATATATATATATATATATATGTGTGTGTGTGTGTGTGTGTTATGTATTGAATACATATACAATGATGTTCCTTTCAGAAGCGTTGAAATCAGCGTATAAAACAACACCAACGTATTTTTGTGAATAATAAACTAAAATATCAGTATGCAAATTACTGCATTGTTAAAATCAACTTGGAAAATAACTCATGCAATTCAGATTTATGAATAGCATATCACATTAAATGCTAAAAATGTTGTTTCGTTGAAAATCAGTAAATATAAATTGTTTAGACAACTACAAATTCATTACTTAATCTGTTCAAAATTACTTGATTTTACTCGTAATTGGAAATTCGTGGAATTTTCGACTTTCACTTGTACTAGTGATGCCGCCGAGACGAGAGATTCTCGTCTCTCGTCTCGTCTCGTCTCTACGAGACGAAAGAGATATTTTCTCTCGAAAAAAATTTCGAGACGAGACGAGAGAAAGGTTCTCTGTCGTCGAGAATTTCTCGTTTCTCTCGATCTCTCGAGCAAGCATTTTTTACAATTTTACAAATTAAACAGTTAAGCCGTTATTTATGTCATGTTTCCTATAGTTTTTATCAAAGTATGCAAAAATCGTGATAAATATTTAGGTAGGTATATCTCTCGTAACATCCTTTGAAAATAAGCAGTGTAAATTGTACTTAGTTTTTACGTTATCCATTTTAAATTAATAGCGGGTAGTTATTAGTAGTATATAGTAATAATATATACAGGGTGTGACTACGTTTGCACTATTGCTATCTTCGATATTGGCATACTACCAGCCGTATTCACCATCAGCTGCTAACTTTTTATCAAGCCGCTAAATGCGTAAAGGCGACTACACATATAGCTGTCTACTTGACAAGTATGCTTTTTCAAGCTTTTTGTACAATATTATAAATGAAGGTGTGTATAGTAAAACTCGCAAAGACTTCTGCTGTATTTTACCATACACACATTCATGTATAATTGTACAAAAAGCTTGTGTTAGCATACTTGTCAAGTAGACAGCTAGGTGCGTAGCCGCCTTTACGCACTCAACAGAGCCTATTAAAAAGTAAGCGGCAAATGGTGAATACGGCTGTAAAACTTATAGCTTTTTTCTGCTGACTGGTACAACAGAAAAATAAGTAAACATTACATTTTTGAGTAAACCGTATATTATTATACATTTGGATTTTACGTAAATTTCAAGACATAAAGGTCTACACATAAATTGTTTTGGTTAAAAAGTTTTTGAGATATTTACCTCAGCTTAAAAAATTACACATTTGCATCTTTGACGACCCGAATAGTTTAAGGGTGAGTTCGGGAACACTCGGAGCGCGCACTGTTTTCGCTTTTCTGTTATTATTGGAGCTCCAAAAACACTCTAGTGTGTTTGGTTTGGCATATAAACTCCGATCGACATACCCGAGTTTCATCAAATTCCGCGGAAAACCAAAAGCCCATGTATTCCGTGCGGGGTCCTTTATTAAAAAAGTTTAGTGACAAATGCATATTATATTACTTTGTTTGCTCTCATTTGATTTAACGATTTTAGAACGTTTTGATTTCTTCTCCCCTTTTGATTTATATTTTGAGGTTGAGGGTTGATCACTCGGTTGATCATTTTCGTACATGTCGATGTCACTTTCTACTTCTTGCACAGGCGTATAGTTTTTATCTTTGTCACTCTCGTCCATTTCAATATCACTGTCGCTTTGATCACATAAATGTTCTCCAAATTTTAAAAACGTTTGACCTGTTCTTTTCTCGTTTAAATTCTTACAAATAACCAACCGCACGCTATAAGACAAAAATCATAACTAAGTTTTAAAGAAAAACGATAATAACCCTAATTCCATACTCTTTTCTTCAACAATTATTGTATTGCTTATCTAGATCTCGGACAATAGGTGACAATACTGATTTATGAGTTTATGGTTAAGTTTACCCCGATTGGGTTTTTTCTAGGAATTTACATAAATACAATGGTTCGTTCCATCATGTTTATAAGAGAAAAAATTATGTGGAACTACTAATATTATCTAAATTTTTATATGACGAATACACAAATGTATATTGGTACGTTTTTATGTCCGAATTTCAAATGTTATTTCATAAAAGTTAGTCTAGCAGTCATGGTCGTCGCGAAAATATTTTTAGGGGAGTAGAAGATACCAATTCCCGACTTGCATTATGGAAATGCCTTCTCATATTATGAAAATCCTATATTATTAAAATGCCAACTGGCCAAAAAAATAAGAATGAAAAGTTCCCTCGTTTTTTTTTATACTAAATTTATTACTATTTTACCAACTTTCCCTGTTAAATTTTACAACTCAAGCGTAGTTGTAAGCGTGGTTACTATTAACTTTAAATATCCATTATTGACCGTTTAACTGTTTAACGTTAAAAGTTACATTTTTCACCCGCATACAAGGAAGAAAAATGGCAACTAAATTTTATCGTATAGAAATTTTTTGTATGTTGGAAAGGTAGAAAATTATAAACATTCCTCAGGAGAAAAGTTCATTTCAGTGTCGTACCCATAAAAAAGGTCTGGAGGGAGCAAGCCCTAATAAAATACATAGGGATTTAATATATTTTTTTAAAGGGTCGAGAAGGGACGAGACGAGACGAGAGAGAGGTTCTCTCGAGCGAGAGAAACGGACTCTCGTCGAGACGAGAGTCACATTTTCTCTCGTCTAACGAGACGAGAGAGAGCCTTCTCTCGTCTCGTCTCGTCGAGAGGCAACACTAACTTGTACATATTCCATGTTTCTATTTTGAATAGTTAGTCTACCTGCTCTTCAAATTTTGAAATTTTATTAGTGTGCACTAACATTAAAAAATGCTGTTGTAATGCCTATAAACTCACATATACCAAGTATATAAAAAATGATGTTGTTTGTATACTGTGGTAATTGTTTGAATAAATATTTACTCATTCATATCGCCAATCAAAAATATTGTGAAAGCTGTCATCATAATATTTCTTTTTGAATAACTTCTAGTGATCGGAATATCGCGTGAGAGATAAAACTATATAACCTACAGAACTGAAACTAATGCAATATTCATATTTTTCCATGAAATGAAATTCAAACGAGAATAGAATCTTTCCTGATTATTTCGAACATATCATAAATAAAAAACTCTATTGCAGCGAGCTAGATTAAAAAAGCAGGTTTTCAAAACATATCCAGTGACCAGTTTAAAAAATCTATTCATTCAATTATGATTTTTGTTCCAAATCCTAAAAACAAAAATTGCGCCCTCTATCGTGTGGGGAATATTCATTTCTTCCCTCGGGGGGCCAACCCCCCAACCAATTCGAAGATATCATACGAACTACCTATTTACAAACTTTCAACCCTATTGCTTCAAAATTGCGCCGTTTATCGTGTAAACACGATTTATTTTCCCCCCAGGGGGGGGGTCAACCCCCCAACTAATTCGAACCAAAAACAATCCCATCCAAGATATCATACGAAACTACCTATCTACTAACTTTCAACCTTATTGCTTCAAAATTGCGCCGTTTATCGTGTAAACAGGATTTATTTTCCCCCCAGGGGGGTTAACCCCCCAACTAATTCGAACCAAAAACAATCCCATCCAAGATATCATACGAAACTACCTATCTACAAACTTTCAACCCTATTGCTTCAAAATTGCGCCGTTTATCGTGTAAACAAGATTTATTTTCCCCCCAGGGGGGTCAACCCCCCAACTAATTCGAACCAAAAACAATCCCATCCAAGATATCATACGAAACTACCTATCTACAAACTTTCAACCCTATTGCTTCAAAATTGCGCCGTTTATCGTGTAAACAAGATTTATTTTCCCCCCAGGGGGGTTAACCCCCCAACTAATTCGAACCAAAAACAATCCCATCCAAGATATCATACGAAACTACCTATCTACAAACTTTCAACCATATTGCTTCAAAATTGCGTTATCGCAATAGCATTGTAAACAACGCTAAAATACATAAGCACGTACATACATACATATATATATATATATATATATATATATATATATATATATATATATATATATATATATATATATATATATATATATATATATATATATATATATATATATATATATAGATATATAGATATATTAAATTGAGTTTTTGGTGCCAAGCAACGTAAAACGTCATGAAACGAAGCTAAAAATCCAGGACAGTGTGTAGGAATATCCTGATCCCACGATATAATACTTATATCTACTTCTTAAATGAAAATAAGATTTGAGAATAGATTTCTATTTACTCGAGATTTCTCGTAAGGTAAAAAAGATTCCGTACTTTAATATGTAAGTAATGAATCAATTTTTCAAATTGTCTTACGTAAGCGTTTGCACACGCCCAACCACAGCATAATATTAGCTACCTCCACTACAGACATCTTCGTCAATAGAGTAAGTAGTAAAATACTGGAATAATTCAATCTCAGCGACATATACAAAAACTCAAGAACACGGTAGGAATCGAACCCTTAGGTGTATCAAGTGAACAACTACGCTGCCGGGTCACCGCGTTTTCTATTTTGCTACTTTAGCAGACACCTCGGCAGACAATAAGCAATCCTACATGTCGTTTCAACCGTGTTCCTTCGAGAGTCCAACTTGTTCATTCGATTTCAAGTTTAAGTCGTCATTGTATAAGGACAGGGCCGGATTAACCCTGTCCGGGCCCCTAGGCAAGAACCCTGTCCGGACCCCAGGTCTTTTCAAGTTGATAAAGGGATGTAAGTAACAAAAGATGATCGACTCCAGGTATCTTGTTACTTCAAAGACTTGATGCTGCAGCATCACCTTACCTGACTCGTTAGCTTTATTGAAATGGTCTTAATGAATAGGTTATGATGAATAATGATCCAGGAATGGTTATGACGATGAATGATGATCCAGGTTGCATGATGGGTTAGGAAAGAAAAATGAGACGGGACGCGGTTATTTTAAATTTAATCTTGGTAAACGCAATAAAATACAATAAACGAAAGAAAACAGTTTTTTGAAGTACAAATTAGAAAAAGTCAACTTCCAAGATATTTATTGTTTTTGTACAGTACAGTAAGTTTAAATGTTAACTTTTTTAACTTTTTTTGAAACAAAATCGTTTAAAACATTTTGGAAGTTGACCCTTTCTAATAAATCATTTTCAATGGCCATTATCGACAATTAATTCAAACGGTTCTGAGACATTGTTGAACGAAGACAGTTTATTAGTTCTACTACTCGATACTAGATGGTTCTGTATGTATGAAGTATTTCATTAATTGACAACATTCGTCGAAAGAAAGCAAGAATATTGTTGAGCAATTTCATACAAATTTTCAAATGAAATTTTCATTCGATGAAATTTTTTTTCTTGCCCCTAGTCGATGCGGGGCCCCTAGGCAGTTGCCTACTCTGCCTAATGGTTAATCCGCCCCTGTATAAGGAACTATCGTTTCCTTTTGATATCAATACAAAGCTACGAACTATGAAAATTGTAGAATACGCCGATGTTCATCAATATCTATACATAAAGTTTCACAACGTTCAACAAAGTTTCAACTCAATCAAGAGAAGTATATATGAACATAAGGACGAAGTTACACAATTTGATCAATAGAAGTTTGACGAAAGGGTTCCATTGTCGGTTCCAGACAAGGTCTGCCGGTTGAGTTTTAGTTTTAGGTATACATACGGTTGTTCAAGGACTTTTCGTGGGAATCGGCAGCTTTCGTCTTTCCGAAAATTTCCATAAATCGTGCCGGAGTGTTACAAACAGGAGCAACCCAAATTCGGAGATTAACGGAAAAGTTATGGCGAGAGAAAACAACGCAGATTGTATATTCCAGGAGCAGTTGCGGATAAGAACGATTTCATCGAATTAGAAATTAAGGATTTCATTCCTGACATTTTTGATAATCGCTCTATGAGCGCGAAAAAGTATACGTGCCATCTTCCGTGCGTCTACTTCATTTCTAATTTCCTTTTAATCGCCATTTCGACGTCTCGTGCAGGAAAGACGAATTACTCTCAGACAGTTTAATTTCGTCCGGTTCGCTTGCTTTGACATGAACAATTCTAATGGAATCTTTGATTCATCATGGCGTTTTCATTATATGTATTTATTTATCATGGAATTTATGTTGCGCCCTTGCTTTCAACCACATTCCTAAATAAGGATGCCCTCGAGATCATTCTTGACGAGAATACGGAAAATCCTGTATCATATTTGATATCAGTTTTTCTCGTCCGGGAAATAGAAAGTATCGTCAAAAATATATTAGATTGTGTCGTTTAAAAAAAACATGGTCTCATCTAAAAAATTCAATGAAAACCGACTCGAAAATAGATGGTATAGTCTCACAAATACACGGCATCGCTTCGAAAATAAATGCAATCGTCTTGTGAATAGAAGGTATCGCCTGAAAAGTAGGCAAATGGTATCTCCTCGATAATAGATGATATTGTCTCAAAAGTAAATGGTATCGTCTCGAAAATAGATGGTATCGCCTCAAAAATAGATGGTATCGTCTCAGATATAGACGGTATCGCCAAGGAAATAGATGTTAATGTTTCAAAAATAGATAGTTGGCATCGAAAATAAATGTTATCGTCTCAAAAATTGATGATATCGTATCGAAAATACCTGCAAATACATGCAAAATTTTACATTTAGCATCTGAAGAAGGTGAAGTTTCACCGAAACATACGTCATGCATATTTTTTATAATGAACGTGTAAATTGTTTTTATTAACCATTGTTAAAATTAGTGATAGAACGATATCACTTTTTTTTGCCGATACGATATATCGGCCGATACCGATATTTACGTGCCGATATACCGATATATTGTATCGGCAAACATAACGCATATTATATTTGGCATCTTCAACTCTATTAAAAGATAAATCTCCTTTTGAGTGGTGGGAGGCAGAAAAAACTTTTTAGTGAATTAGGTAATATTTACGAGTCTAAAAGAAATAGTCTAAATGCAGATAGGGCTGAAATGTTGATGTTTTTGCATCATAATATCAAAAAATTAAATTTTAAGGATTAAGTATATACTGTATTTAGTTCCTGCTACATTAGGTATATTTGTTGTTAGTAGTGTTAGGATTTGTTTTACTTTTTTAGTAAAAGTGTTACTATCAGAATTTTTTATTTTTTTATTTTTTTAAGTAAAGTATGTCATTTATGCATTGAAAAAAGTTGAAAGCGCAAACATTTTTTTTTGACGATATATCGGCAATTTTCCTGCCGATACGATACGATACCGATAAACAGCAACAATTGCCGATATACCGATATCCATATCGGTATCGTTCTATCACTAGTTTTAATAACATCTCCATAACAGATGGTATTTCGTCGATAATAAAACGTATAGTTTCAAAGTTAGATGGTATCATCTGAATAATAGATGGTATCGTCTATAGACTTCGAAACCGGCATTAAACTGTAGGTCCATGGTGTTATAAAAAAAGATGCTATAGACAAATTTTTGTTTTTAGCACTCGTATAACTCTGCTCATGTTATGCATTACTCTCCGCCGTGAAATGGAATCGATAGATGTAATAAGTGAATTGTCAAGTAGACGCAATAAATTTTCATTGGACAAAGCCTGAATTTGATAAAAATAATCGATTGGATCAAAGATTCAAAATCGAGTAGCCTTCTTGAAAAATTATTCAAACAATGAAATTATGAATAAAATTAAGGTTAACCCTACAATTAAATCGTAAAATAAAAAATATAACAAAAATATTGAAGAACTCAATTGAATCGCTCAATATTTCGAATCATCAAAATACACATATTATGCACTTGAACAACTTAAACTTTTAATGCATACGAGTCCGAACATACAAATAACCATTTCGAATCTAGTTCATGATGCAGTAATATAAGTGCCATGGAGAAACTATCAAGCATAATGCACTCAGACCGAAATATGTTACCCGATATCTCTTTCGGAGATAAAATAAACAGGACATAAGAATTCCATTAGTCCATAACGAATTTCAACCCATTTAACAGACATAACCAACATCTTCGCAAGTAATACATTGCCCAGCCGAAAATAACAAATTCAGCCAGCAGCTCAGGAAGGACGGAACCGAATATCAACGATAATGGCGCAACTTCTGAAGACTTTTCTGATAAGAAATGAGTAAATTGACGCTTTGAACATCCGAGACGCGATAGAAATCGTCAAAACAACATTAAAACGACTAGATAGATCATAAATAACTATCCTTTGTGAAACTCGAGGTGAATCAACCTCACAATAAACCCGTTGTCGATAACAATACGTAACTCTCAAATCCTAAAGTTGGTAGAACGTTCTAACATAAAAATAAGGAATATTTTCGGTTGTTTTGAGCCTTCTAACATTGTACAATGGAGTTGATTTGATTCAAAATGAAAAGTTAACACTTCGCTCAATTTCTTTGAAATATTGAAAAAGAACCAAAAAAATGAAAGTAATCACAAATTCCAATTTAGCACAAATATATGAAAGACTAACATTTTTTTGACGAACAAAATATACACCGTTGCATAGGTCTTGCCAAGACCGTTCTGATAATGTGCCACACTTGGTGATCCAACCCTTCTCTGGGGAAGCGCAG
Organism: Cynegetis impunctata; assembly: GCA_030704885.1. Lineage (NCBI taxonomy): Eukaryota > Metazoa > Arthropoda > Insecta > Coleoptera > Coccinellidae > Cynegetis > Cynegetis impunctata. Next base: position 541,409 of record JARQZK010000761.1, read on the forward strand.
CCTTCCAAATAATTTTTCTGTCACACAATATTTTTCTATCAATGATAAAAATGCACCAGAAATATGACTCTCCATCATCATGGAGTTTTTGTTATTATTAGATCGGGCATAGCGTCTAGCACGCGAGGTCTAGATAGATGGACACAAATTGGTACGCTTCAGCGGCAGGTTTTATAGATACTTATCAGTGCTGTGCATTCTGTCAGTCCACAACCCAGTGTCTTGGAACTTGGTCTTATAGGTTCTTCATATGATGCTCGCATATAAGTTACCTAATCTTGGTCAAACGGAGGATTGAAAATTGGTAATTTTGGTTGAATTTCTCTCATACATAACACGATTTTTGAGAGACTAAAGGAGATTGTGGTAAGATTTGATATCGTTAGATCTGGCATGGCTTCTAAATGATAGACAGAAATTGGTGCGCTTTCCCGGCAGTCACTTGTGTACCTAGATATTTTGTCAGGACAAAACCCAGAGGCTATAATGATAAATTATAATTTAAGAGAAGGGGATCATTTGTTTATTGACCATTTCAATACCACCAATCTGAACAAATCAATGGATGTCAGATGGTACAACAACCTTTCCATAATGATCAAAGCTTCGAAAACTGTCAAGCAATTTAAATCTAGGTTAAGAAAATTTTGTTTTCGGATGTAGCTTGTATTGTTTTTCAGGTTTGTTTGCTTTGTCTCCAATTGATTTTATTTTTCACATGTGATAATATGGAAGATTTTTGTATACTAGCAATTTTGCTAAATAAATGTTATTATTATTATTATTATAATCTCATTTTGGTCGAATTTCTCCCATACATAGAACGATTTTCGAGACATATTGTGGCAGTGAGAAATGGTAGGAGAAGTGACTAACTTCGTTACATTAAGAGTCATGCAACTACCTACATCACCAAGGGATGTACAACTATGTCAAAGGGAGGATTACTTGAACCATAACTTCATGGGTGTCTATAAACTCGTGATTGAATGCCGAGAGCGATTTAAAACATCCGTATGTCATCCGGATATTTTTTGTCATTTATAACTAGAGTTTATTGTAACTTTGAGTTGTACAAAAAGAAAATAGCTGTACGTATCGTTTGTCTCATGCAGCTATTTATGAGAAAGAAAGTTATACAAAAGCAAAATAGAAAAGTATCTCTATCATCAAATGAATTGCGAGAATAATCTTCAACGTAGGACTAATTTTTCATCAATTAACTATTGAATCGTTTTAATTTTTTTATAAAATAAATTCAAATAGAATTCAAGTAGTATGGAATCAAAATGTATTTCTAATAATAAATAACGGACGAAAATATTTGTTTAAGCAGATTGAATTATGAATCAGGCTGACAAATATAAGATGAAGCTCCCCACAATGAAACTTGTTTTTTTGAAATACAAAGGCTTTTTACACGATCATATCAGTTTTCATTTCCGTCTCCGTTCCAGACTAAACAATTTTTACGAACTGAAATGTAACTAATATATCTGCCCGTCCTTCAGTTGTCCCTAACCCTTTCAGTTTTTGTTTTATACACACAAGATGAACTGACTACTTTTCTTCAAAATTTCAACCTATTAATCAAATTATGGATACGCTGTTTCTTTTATGAAATAAACCAATTTTTAAATCACTTGTGATATAAAAAAAACAAAAAACAAAGTAGGTACTGAAAGTAATTTTCATTTATATTTGAAAAAAATGTATTATCACAAAGTAACGGACAAATCCATCCAATATGTAATAATTCTGTTACTTCTAAGCCTTATTTTATCACAATTAAAAGTACTCACATCTAGAGAGAGAATTGGTTTTCACCATCATTCAATAAAAGCAATGAATAAAAATGAGGTAAAAGAAGCAGCGTAGCCGACATACAATTGATGATTTTTGCGGCAATGTAACAACGAAAGTCTGAAATGCAACAACAAAAACGACAAAGTTGGAACAAAGCCTTTCAATACTAAATCTTCATTACAAAGAGATCATATACCGAAATACTTACTACGTTTACGAAATAGATTTAATACAGATACCTAATAATAAATGACATAATTATACATCCACTGAAGGGATTTTATATTTTTGCGAGACAACGTATAAAATAGATACAAGGTATTCTATGAGATTCCAAGAAGAATTTTAGGTATCAACAATCCCTAGAAGATATAAAACCATTCAGAAGGAAACCGGTTTCGGTTGAAACTGGTTTAAATATTATAAGGATATGAATAATGAGATTATTTTATTTATACATTTATCATTGATTTTCTAGAGGTCATAAGTTAATACTGCTCTGATGACAAAGTACTATAAATTATTCAACACACACACAAGCACATATAGGTATATATATATATATATATATATATATATATATATATATATATATATATATATATATATATATATATATATATATATATATATATATATATATATATATATATATATATATATATATATATATATATATATATATATATATATATATATATATATATATATATATATATATATATATATATATATATATATATATATATATATATAAATTAAGTGTGTTTGTACATATTGTATTTGCGGCTCCAATGGATTATTGAATTCTGACTCAACCGTATGTATCAATTTTAATCCGACTACCTCTCATCGTTTGCTAGCAGCTGAACGTTGGACTTTGGACTCTACCTGAAAGTTGGACTTTGCACCAGGAAAAACGCAACGTGAACTCCACGGGTGAACTTTCGGAAACCGCAAATTTTCAACTTTCAGAATGAAACATTTGGATTAAACTCAGACATATAGCAACTGAAGACAAAAATGTTCATTACATCCTCCCATCACATCATATCACAAGTATTTTCTAATAACATTTGTGCAAATGCAATAACTTGAGGTATCTCATTACCACAAGGTACATCGAAATAATTACTTCGAGAAATAAAGAACCTATCATTATTTAAGATTACAAATTGACTCAAATTTTACACATAAAAGGTACTATTCATGACTTGTCCAATAAAGTTTATGAAGAAGCTTTGGTAATAGAAAAATGAATAACACTCATAAAATTATTGAAATATAAAATCTCTTAACGAATCAACACGTTAATATCACTGAGTATGAGTTAGGAAAATTAAGACAAAGACTTTAATAGTTACGCATTTACCAGTACATAAAACCAAGCATGAAACACACATATTGTTAAGGTTAAAAACTAAATGCTAATTTGGAAGAATATGTTTTTTTAGTGAAAAGAGAGTAAAACATCACCCTGGAAGTTATACGCACGTTATTGAAGTTTTGGTGGAAATCTAATGCAAAAGAGGGAATCCCCAAAATAATTTATAAAAATTTGTTTGGGAATGGAAGTTTGGTATAGGAACCAAAGTAATACGCGTGGATTGTCTCTAAGTAAAAGAGAGCTACTAATATTAAAAACACTCATCAATATGAGAAAAACATAAATTATCAAAGAAATAAATAAATTAATAAAGTTCACAATCATGAAAGAGAAAAGGTATATCACAGAAAATTACCTTTTCAAGACATTCTTGTCCAATAGCCTTTGGGTCCACTCGTACTTCGAAGACAACTGAATTTGGTTGACTGATCAAACACCACATCTTGCTGAAATTCGTACCAAGATTCGTCAATAATAAATAAATTGATGGAGCATTCGCATTAACTACCAAAATTCACTAATCATTTGATAAAATCTTAATATTTTGTTATGTCTTTTACACTGCTCGGTATTTCGAATAAACTCTTTGTACATCTTACGTCCACACGACACTAGAGATTGCATGAAATTAAAAAGCAGGGCTTGTTTGACAATATTTTGTTTTGCTGAATGAATGAAGTTCAGACTAACGTTACGTCCGTAACAGTGCGAAGTGTGGAGCACGCGTTCGCCGAGTGTACAATTCAAGAATTCAACCAATAGCCAAAAGGGAATCAAGTTACGACAGTCGAAGTAGAGCAGCTGTTTGCTGTTCGTCCATCCTCGTACACAAATTATTCGAGATACTGTAACACTCAATCTTAAATATTTATTTCAGAATGCAGTAATCCATAATCCTTAAGGCGCGTTTTCCTCCACCTTCGCCAGTCGTCGCGAACTGCGACCGAGTAGCGGCGAACAATTCGTCGAGACATCTCAAATGCATTTTAAATCATCCTGTTTTCCTAGCCAGTGTTGCCGTTTTGGCATTTTTAATGCTAAATCTAGCATTTTTTTGTCTCAGCATATAAAATTTGAGTTCAGCATATTGCTTGTTTTTAGCATTTTTTAGCCTCTCTCTACCTATAATAGAAAATTTTCAATCTGCTATGGATATTAGCACTTGAATGACTTTTTCTAAGGAATAAATGGATAACAAGATAAAGTCTATTGGCATTTCTGAAACATAACATAATTATCTAATAGGGGAATTCATCAATATTCGAAGAAACTATCATTTTTGTTAACGTTTTACGATTAGGGGAATCGCTCAGTCAGCACCCGTAGCGAGTTAGCGACGATTAAGACGATTTTCATTTTACGTTTTTAAGTGAGCACACTTGCACTTTTTGTTTGCGAACATACCACAATTTCAAGGGTCTATTACCTATCAGAAATATGCAAGACAACATTTTCTGACAGTAGAAGTACCGACAACATGAAGTTGCATAAAACAAAATTTACCTAAATTATATATTTTCTTAATTTTGCTTGAAATCAATTAATATTACTCAGAATAAATTTCAAATCTTTATAATTGTACTAAAAAACGCTTTTAAACTGTTTGGCATTTTTTTTAGCATATCAAAAATTTTATTTGGCATTTTTTAGCATTTTTCTCGAGAGGTTTTGGCATATTTCTCAGAAACGAAACGGCAACACTGTTCCTAGCCGCTACTCAGTCGCGACTACCAGCGTCCGGTCGCCGTTCGTCCAGTCGCGAGTAGCTGCTCATATTCGGAAGGGGTGCCGCGATAAATTCGTCGACGAAAGTTAGTTTTGTTTGGATTCGAACGCGTGAAAAAACGTAAGTACTTTTTTCAAAATAACGGTTTCTTGATGTACAGAGTAAACTGAAGAACAAATATATAAAACAATATGCCACTTTTGAGTGACCAACTGATTTCAATGAATTTATGTAAATACTACTTTAGTAGAGCCATATATATGTAGTTTTTAGAGCAATGAAATGATAATTTTCAGTAATGATGGCGGACTGTACTATAGACGATGAAGAGCTCGTTCTACAAGTCTCTAAGCACCCGGCAATATATGATCCGAAGAACGAATCATATAAGTTGTACACAAAGAAGGAAGCTTTATGGATAGACATTTCCGGATATTTAAATACCAGTGGTGAGTTTTTTATTACATAAACTAAAATCTGACAATTTTTGTTCACAATAAAAAATAAGCTTCAGTCCTGCCAGTTCACAGCGCCTCCGTTGGTGAAGTAATCCGTAAACCTACTTCTCACATGGAAACCTTCTGCACGAGCAAATCCTCCACTTCCTGCTAGAGGGATCATATTTTCGGTAGGATGTGTGAAAGATGTTTCTTCTAATTCATGCTGTTTTCGTGGATTATTTGACACATATTCATCACGCAACATGTTATGTAGACAACAAGCAGCACAAATAATGAGGTCAACAGTTGAAGGTTTTACGTTAATTGGCGTAAAAAAAAATGCGAAATGTATTACAGAAAATACCAAAACAATTTTCAGTGACTCTTCTTGCCCGAGACAATCGATAGTTAAAAATTGCTTTTCCGCGATGTTGAAGTGCTTTTTTTTTTTTTTTTTTTTTTTTTTTTTTGTGAGTGGAAAATCCTCATAGGACGCCAGCACAGGTTGTTCGGTGCTGGCAGTGTGAGACTTTTACTCACTAAAAACCACTCAATTCCCGTCCTTTGTTCGTACCTGGACGTTCTCCGTTTGGCGCAGCTCCCCTGGAAAAAGCCGAATTATGGCTCATACCTTCAGGGGGGCCCACCTGCATCTGTTGGTCACGCCTCATCCATTACTCATCCATTTGGTTATTTTCTCTCTCCCTGTCTTCTATTTCTTTTTTTGTCATTATCCTAGTGATGTAGTTGTAAAGAGTGTTCCATTTTTCCTCACCTTGGAGCATTAGGGATACTAGTTCCTCGACTGGTGGCAGGCTTCCCAGTTCCAGTAGCAGCTTTCGCCTTTCTACCCTCCAACGACCGCATTTGTAAAAGACATGCTCGGGGCTATCTGGCTCCCGATGCGCACATCGTTCACACAAGTCTGTATCTTTTTTCCCGATACGATGAGTGTATGTGCCAAACGACCCGTGGCCCGTCAGGAACTGCGTGAAATGATATCCGGTGGTCTTGTGAGTACATTCTAACCATTTTGCTATATCGGGGATCAATCTCTTTGTCCACATTGCTACCTCCCTACCCTGCTCCCACCTCCGCTGCCAATTCCTTATGGTTCTCTTCCTCGCCATATTCCTCAGCCCCGCCGTCCTGCTACCCGTTTTAAACAAAACACAATCCTCAGCGATCATGAGATCCATGGGCGGGAAGCCAGCGAGTACCTGCGCCGCCTGCGAGGAGACCGTCCTATAGGCAGCTATGACACGGATTAGTGCCTTCCTTTGGGCCGATATCAGCATTTCCGTTTGTTTCCGCTGCTTCAGCACGGGTCTCCATACTGGTGCTGCATACCTGATTACACTGTGCACCACGGTTAACATGATCCTCCTTTTCCAGTAGCTCGGGCCCCCTATGTTAGGGAGGATCTTCCTGATTGCCGCCAACTTCTGTCCCACTTTGTTTATCAGATGCTCCACATGGGCAGAGAAGGACAGATTTCTCTTTATTATTATGCCCAGATAACTAATTTTGTCAGTTGATCTTATCATCGTCTGTTGCATGTGTATTTGAAACACTTTCAAGGCCCTTGGGCCTCTGACAATCAGGACTTCGGTCTTCTCAACTGCAACTCTGAGGCTCATCGTATGCATCCAGGCCAGGACCGAGTTCAGAGTTCTCCTCACCTTCCAATCTGCTTCCCCTACGTTCCTAGCTCGCACGATCAGTACTAGGTCGTCCGCATACGCTACTGCAGATACTCCTTCGTCGAACGGAAGGCGTAGCACTCCGTCGTACATGACGTTCCACAGGGTTGGGCCCAAGACCGATCCCTGCGGAACTCCCATGCTGCACTTGTGTTTCACACTGCCCATCACTATTTCTCTTTTGCCAAAATATTTTTCGACGCATTCAACCAAATAGTTGCTGATATTCATATTAGTCAGGGCTTCCAGGATGCAGTGCCACCTGGCTTCATTGAATGCATTACTGACGTCCACGGTGACCAGCACGCACACACCCGCACTTGCGCGGCTAGCCATATCCACCAAACTCAAAGCTGCGGTCGCGGTAGATTTACCCTTTCTAAAGCCATGTTGGTGCTCAGATAATGCCTGTCTCTCCTCTAGTTCCTCTTCCAAACGGTTCAGCAGGAGCCTCTCGTAGAGCTTGCCCATAACATTTAAGAGACATATTGGTCTGAAGGACGATGATAGGTTTATGTCCTTACCCCTTTTTGGGAGCAGAACCACCCTCGCAGTTCTCCACCGCTCCGGGAAGTCCCTACGCTCCAAGAACCTGTTGAATATCTCTAGCAGCTTATCTGGAATCATTTCATGCACCACTCTGACCATTTCAGCTGTGATCCCGTCTGGACCAGGGGCCCTCCCTCCTTTCAAGCTTTTGACTGCGGCTGCCAGTTCCGCATTGTCAAAACTCTCAGTATCCAACTCAGCTCGCTCTCGGCTTACCCAATGTCTTTCTGTAGTAGGGAAGAGGTCTCGCAAGATTTTCTTTCTCCGTTTTACGGTCAGGCTATACGGAAGCGACTCTCCCCTGAAGTGCCTAGTAACCAGGCGGTAAGCCTCCCCCCATACGTCACCATCCAACTCAGATGTTAACTCCTTCCACTTCTCACGCTTAGCCTTCCTAATTTCTCTTCTTAGCTCGTTTTTTTTCTTGTTTAGAGCCTCTCTGCTCGGCTCTGCCTCTCTGGCTGCCTGTCTGGTGAAGTCTCTTCTCAACTCTATAAGAGTCCTCCTACAGGTCTCTATGTTACTATTCCACCAGTAGGGGACTTTCCTCTGCGTATGGTCTCCTACCGTTACTACCGAAGCTTTCGCGGTTTGGAGGATGTCTTCATAAGTGATTCTTTCACCCAATTCCTGGAGGAGACCCCTGAATTTTGTTTCCTCGAAGAAAGGTTTCGAAGGCGATCTCTGGTCAGCCACTCTAGACCCTGCTAGCGCAATTTCCATTCGGATGGTCCCGTGATGGGTAAAAGGATTGTCATGTTTGACACTCCAGTTTTTTATCTTACGGGCCATTCTGTCGGATGCCAAGGTGACATCAATGTGGGTCTTTGAGCTTCCCCTCACGAATGTAGGTTCTCCAGTATTTAGTGCCCCCCACGCGAGCTGATCAGTCCAGCCCTCGACGAGAAGGCCCCTGCGGTCCTCCCGAGGAGCGCCCCACATCGGCAATTTGGAGTTTATGTCCCCTAGCAGGACAGCCTCTAGTCGAACCTTAGCAATCTCCGTGAATATTTCGTCTATGCTGGCTTTGAAACTATCGAGGGCAGAGTTCGGTGACAGATATACTGCAAACAGGTGGACGTGTTTTACCATTATCTGCACCCAGCCCCTGCCCTTCTTGATTACATCGACCTCCAAGCTCCGATTTCTTATTATTATCGCGATATCCTGATTTTGATCTGTTATCCATCTCCCTGTTGAACATAACTTCTTGTTCGGTTCGCTGATCACTACTACATCTGGTCTTTGGGACTGCACGGTCGCCCAAGCGAGGTCATGAGCAGCCCTGCACCTACCGAGATTCAATTGTAGAAGATTAAACATCTCTGCGGCTCGCGATACCTTGCGTCCATGCGTTCGCACATGCTCGACCAAGTGAATAACCAGTGGGTATACAGGTACAGTTAAATAACATTGAGTAATAGATATATAGCCTACTGACAGGCACAGTCATCAATAGATAACACTTAGATAAATTAAAATAAAATAACATCATATATATATAGAACCCTGTGTAAATATCATAAACATAAATATGTATAACTATATAGATATGCATTGCACTGTTTGAGCTAGTCTCTCTTATCACAGATATTGTATCACCGTTTATTATCACCTTGCCTCGACCTTTCACAGCCTTTACTGGCCGTCCTGTGTCCCTCCTTACCACAATCTAAACACTTAGGTACCCCTTTGCAGTCTTTAACCTGATGGCCAAGCTGCCCGCAGCTCCTACAGAGCCTAGATCTGTCAGGTCCCTTGCACTCTCTGGCTAGGTGACCTGTATGCCAGCACTTATGGCATCTATCTATGTTAATCCTCGGTATGATGTCAATTTCCGAGAGTCCTACCCTGATTTTTCCCATCGTCACCATCATTTCAATCTCCTCTTCTGTTCCCACTACGGTTGCCGCCTGTCTCCCCCCCATCATAGGTCTAAGAGCTCTGATCTCCACTGTCATTTGTTTTTCCGGAAAATTCCTCTTTATTTCTTCCTGAATTTCTGCTTCCGTGGAATCTATATCTATCCCGTACATATTTGCAGCTTTTCGTGTCTCCTGTCTACCGTATACCCTGATTTTACCCTCCTTCGCCACGCATTTGAGCTTTTCCGCGAGTTTGCCGACAGCCACACTGTCCTTAGTCACTTCTATCAGCAAATGCCCCTCCCTTGTCTTTCTTATTCCCTTTATCTCTTTCGCGAACTCGTTATCGCGGGGGATTACCTTCTTCACACTGGAAACCATCTGTGCGTATGACGAGCCTTCGGCCACCGGAATCATGACAGCTTCCGTTCGGAAGTTTACTCTGCGTTTCTTGTCCTTCGGTTTATTGCTATCCTCCTTTATGTGCACGTGCACTTGTTTCCATGTACCGCTAAAGGCACACTCCGCAAGTTTTCTCTTTGTATTTGATTGTAAGTCCCCTTCAATGACTAAGTGTAAGACCTTCGCCTGGGATTCTCTCTCTGCCCTCTTTGCCATATTCTTGCACATACGATAGATTTCCCGCGTGTCAGAACACTCTCCATCTAGGGCGCCCAACATGAATATTCCCTCTTCTTTTTTCATCTCGCCGTCTGCTTCCCAGGCTCCGGGTGATCCTACCACTATCTGACCTTTGTTCATTTGTCCTCCTTTAATAAAATTAAAGAGTCCCCTCTGTGATCCTACCACTTTCCTCAAATATGGTATTTTTGCAGTGTCTTCCGCTGTCGTGAGGATCACCACGTCACCTTCCAGTTCGGGATTGGCGATGCTACGCTCATCGAGCTTTCCGGCAAACGCCTTCTCCGGCCAAACTTCCTTGATTAGCGTCTCAAGTTCTTCCTGTTCCATATCTCTGCTGATGCGCGTTTTTATATCCTTGATCCTTATTTCTTCATTCAAGTGTTCGAACGGTTCGGTTTGCGTTCCAATTTCAAAGTATTCTTTTTCTATCACCTCCATGTCTCTCGGAGGATTTAATGTGGTGGACTCAATTCGTTCCTCTGCTGAATAAAAATCAGCCATTAGGCTTCTTAGTTTCGTGGCCTCTATTTTAAGATTCTCACTGCCCTCTGACATCACTAGTTCCACCATGTTCTCCACCTGCCTAGAGAGTTTTCGTCTTAACGAAGCTTGACTATGCTCTTCCTCCTGTAGCGTCCTGTTTTCCGTCCCTTTATCTTCAGTAATCGGAGAGAGAATTCTCCTCTTTTTTGCGATCCTTCCTGTTCCGTGAGGCGTCGTGAGGTCCACCCTTTCGGTGGGCTGCGTAGTCTCCTCATACAGTCGAGCCACGGGAGACACCTCACCACCCAGCCAATTCAGGAAGGTTTGATTGTGTTCCTTCACTGCCATTGTGCTCACACTCATTGGTGCTACTTCATCACGTAGGGTGCTTTCCTCGCTCACCGGGGTGCAGCATATCTCTGAATCGTCAGGATCTTTCTCTCTCCCCGGTGGGGACCTAGCGAGCAGTGAGCTCCTACCGAAAACTATATCTTGGGCTCTCTCATATATTTGTTCAGTAACCATATTCATGTCCGTTGTGATCGCAGAGTCCGTCATCTCGCCAGTAGCTGATTGCTTCTCCCAGGCCTGGCCAACCTGGGCAGTTCCGCGGTAAGTGGATGACGGTCGGTCAGAGCCCGCGCTGCGCTCTGCACCGACCGGAACTGGGGTATCCCTCCCCTGCTCCGTAGACGTTTTCTTCTTGTTTGGTTTCATTGCCATAGATTGATTTTTGGGGGCAGTGCACCGCACACATCCCCCAGTCCGTGTGATAAGCGGTCGTTGTCAATATAAGCAGTCCGAGCAAAAAATAAAAGAAGTGAAAACTAACTTAAAGAAAAAAAAGAACACAACTGGGATGTTGAATGCAAAACTAAGGAAAGAGTACAATCGAGAAATAATAAAATGGGGAGGGGGAAATAATGCAAAACCATAGTACAAAGTAACTGACAAGAAATGGGACAAAACAACAGGGAACTTACTGCCCGGCAGTCCTCGGCACACAGGTATTTAGTTCTGGGGTACTCGCGCCGATTCCATAAATGTGGCGTAGTACGGAACGATACCACGGATGTGTTGTAGATTTCCCGTCACGAGACTTCGGCTCAGCCTCTCGCGGGAGGCGGCATTTGCCCATTTGGGAGCAGCGATTACAGTTCGCCGGCACTAGCACTAGTACTCACTTACACATGCCAAAAGTGTGAGAAAGGAAGGGAATCAGGACGGGGCAGCGATAGGGAAAGTTTATTAAATAGGAGCCTCGTAGCCCTCGGTTAGCCTAATAGCATCGGAGGTGGAGCAGAGGAAAGGTTGTGGAACACAGATTAGGCTGGGACTGGCCTTATCGTAGGGAGTGGACAGACTTGGTTTTCTCTGCTCCTCCTGGGATCCTCCTCGGCATGTGACTTCATACCGACAAAGATCCCAAGTTTCACTGCAGATACTTAAGCCCCCACACCACGTCAAGGTGCTGCCCAAGTGGGGGCATGTTGAAGTGCTTGGTTTTTCGGATATGGTTTCATTACGTATTTATCAAGTTTAAATGCTTCATCTCCCACTATAACATGAGGTAGAATAATATTTTTCGAATGTGGTAGTAATAGTGGTGGAGGAAAAAGAAACTTGTCTCCGTAGACCTGTTGACCAGTTAGAGACTTGGCAAAAATGCCTGCATCACCCTCTTTTCCATATGAACCGATATCCACAATGACAATTTTATAATTAGCGTCAACAAGGACCAAAAGTATTATCGAAAAATAGTTCTTGTAATTGAAAAACAGAGAGCCGGTTTTATTTGGGTATACAATTCTCACATGTTTACCATCAATAGCGGCAACGAGGTTGGGAAAATTCCAACGCTTCCAAAATTTCTTTGAGTTTTCTTTCAGAGTTGCTTCTGATGGAGGAGTAAAAAACGTATATAGCACCCTGTTTTATATTAATTGGGATTATTAACATAAATTCAATTTCTGTCGATTGGCTTCCGCGTAGGGAGTAAAATCAATTAATATTTGAAATTTCAGGACAAAAAAATATAACAATTTAGGGAAAAATGTGGAGTTTTGGCTAACCAGAATTGATAATTTTGTAATTGAAAAAAAAGTGTTTCATTGTACAAAAAGATCACAAATATGTATTTTTCCGATTTTTTTGTTTTCAGTCGCAGCATGCAAAAAGAGATGGAAGAATATTCGTGATAGCTACTATAAAGCAAAGAAGATATCGAAAAAGCCAGCTGGATCTGCTTCCTCTGCAGTTCGCAGAAGAAACCCAATTTTGGACCAGTTACAATTCTTGGACGTGGTGGAACACAAGAGAAGGTAAATATTGGTGTTGGAAAAACAGGCAGTTCATTTGGTTCTTTCAGTTTGTTGACAAATACTGACACACAGCTTTCTGAGAACTTCGAGATTGGTTCCGAAGATATGCTGGATGACACAACTATGGGTGAAAACATGACTGCTGATGATGCTACAGCAGATGCTCCATACCTATCTACCAATGCTAAACCTATCGATGAAGCACTGAGTAACACCACAAACGAGACACGAAAGAAAAGAAAGATCAATGTTACGTCTAAAATACTAACTGCAATACAGAAGGGTAGTGAAGAACGAGCAGCTTTAATGGGCCATCTTACTCCTACACCACCTGCAGAAGATGAAATAGACGTACTTTTCAGAAGCCTTGCCATAACAGTGAAGAAATTTCCACCCCTGTTGAAAGCAGAAACTAAGAGAAAGATTTTTCAAGTAATATCCGAAGCTGAATTGAAATTATTACGCCCAGAAATGCATTCCAATTTATCTCCGAATTACTCGTCAAATTAATCTTATCCGAGCTCTGTTACTGCTGAGACACCATCTACTTCCAACTGGAACCAACAGGACACCATGGCGCAATATCGTAATAGTGAGCAGAGTTCATCGGATAATGTAACAACCTATTTAAGATCATTTGAAGATATATAAATTGATTCAAATTACTTATAAGGCTTAAGAATAACTTTTTTTTTTCAAATGAATATAGTTTTGTTGCGTTTTTATTTTCTATTCAAGAAATATATATTAATGTTTGCACTTCATGTAGTACCTTACTCACAATAACTTATAACACATAAAAAATATTTACTCACCTTAATGTTACTGCCAATTTTTCTGAGGGAGTTATTGGAGATTTCACACGATTATAGGATGGTTTCGCAAGGTCATCTTCTATGAGCAGCAGTACGTAGTTATATTGATGCCGGGAAATTCGGAAAAACTCTTTAAATTTTGATTCGTTATCTGTCAGGTGGTTCTGGATTAATATTGCCTGAAATCCTTCCAATCGTCTATTTCGGAACATTGCTAATTCTTCGCTTCTCTGTTTTTTAGATTCTAACGTTAACAAGAGAAGCACTTGATAATTTAATAGCATTGCAATTAATGATTTTTTTGAAATATTCATTTTTCTTGTGCTGAACAGACCAGAACGAGGGACAAATACTGATTGACGCAGGCTAGCGAGTCGCATTCGTCGGCGAAGGTGGAGGAAAACGCGCCTTTACACCACGGTTCACAGTTCGTCTAACAGTAGGTACTATTTCTTTTTGGGGATGTATTCGTTGATTACAAAGCAATAAAAATTTTAAATGGAAGTTGCGATGTCAAGATATTCAAATCAAGGCATATTATGTTGATCATCTCTAAGAAATATACAGGGTGAGTCAAGCTGAACGCCTCGGACTCTCGTGGCCAAATGGTATTTTTTTTCGGTAAACGGTCTATGGAAATATATGCACGTCGATCTGAACTACAATTTAAAAATATTGACTTTCATACAGAGTGTTTCAAAAGAGCGTGACATATCAAAGTTATATTTTTTTTAATGGAACACCCTGTATTTTCTTGCATTTTTGAATTACTTGAGAAAAAATAAGCTAACTTTGCTAAAGTGTCCCTATCCCTAGCTCTCTCTATTTATGAGATATTCAACTTTTCTCAAAATGTAAGGCGGTCGAAAAAATTCAATATCATTTGAATTAGCCAAAGCAGGTGTACGAAATTTAGAAAACCCACTCAAATCAATTTCAGCTACTTACTGTAGCATGAGTGAAGAACCAATAGTATACAGTGTGTTTCATACTATCAGGAACACTTACCGTATATTTGAACGTCAATAACTTTGTTATTTCAAATGGAACACCCTATATTTTTCCACTTGACATGATGCACCTTTTTATTTTCTTTTGAACCATATAATACATCCCTATACCTAAATGTGATGTTTCAGAAATTATCGAAGCCTTTTCGAAATCCTATGAATTTTTTGAATTAACATTATTTCATCTAGTAGTCTGATGTCATATACTTGAGTAATACATTAAACCCTGTTGAGTTGTTGTTCTAAGTAGGCTCCTGTCAAATAGCAATATTCTGTCATAAGTTTGTGCTGAATTCGTCCTGCTGAGAAGTAAAATGAAAAGTTTCACACTTGAAGAAAGAATTAACATGATTTTAACCATTGGAGAGTGTTATGAAAATTGCTTATTAGCGTCGAGGGTTTATGCACAGAAGTACCCAGATAAAGAGCATCCTGACAAAAATGTATTTCAGAGATTATTAGACAGATTTCGAAGAACAGGTAGTATCGATAACACTGTTCGAGAGATATCGAAACCAGTTACTGGTAATGAGGAACACAATTTCGAAGTTTTGCAATCTGTGATTGAAGATCCCAATACTAGTACTAGAGCCATTGCCAATGCAACAGGTATAACTCAATCGAGTGTAAGCAGAATTATTAGAAAACATAAATATCATCCATATCACATTCAGCTGCATCAACAGCTGTATGGAAGGGACTTTGAACGTAGGCTAGATTTCTGTTTATGGTATCTTGAACGAGTTGGCGAAGAGATGAACTTTTTTGAACATATTTTATTCACAGATGAATCAACCTTTCATAACAATGGTCTGATTAATCGACATAACTTTCATTATTATGACACCGAAAACAAACATTTATTTCGAACCGTCGATCGCCAGAATGAGTGTTAACTCATTCGGTGGATTCATAGGAGACACCATAATTGGTCCTTATTTCTTTGACGGGCATCTGAATGGAAGGAAATTTTTAAGATTCATGAAAACAGAATTTTGGAATCTTCTGGAAAATATTCCTTTGAATGTGAGACAAATGATGTGGCTACAATTAGATGGTGCTCCGGCACATTTCAATCGTGTTGTTAGGAATTATCTGGACAGAAAATTTACAGATAAATGGATTGGGACAGGTGGTCCTTATAACTGGCCAGCGAGATCGCCCGATCTCACACCCTTGGATTTTTTTTTATGGGGATATATAAAGGATATTGTATACAGTACACCACCCACTACTCCTGATGATATGAAAGAAAGAATTAGAAATGCCTTCCAAACCGTAACTCCAAATATGTTAAAAAATATCAGAAACTCATTCGAAAAAAGAATTAGATGCTGCATTGAAGTAGATGGTGGTCATGTCGAACATTTAGTATAATTTTTTTAATTTAACCTTAAACTTTAATCTTCAAGTAATGTTTCATTTTCAATAAAAACCAGTTAACCTAAAAATAGTAGATAAAGTTGGATTGCTACAACAATGCTGCAAAGAAAATCAACAGTTAAGAGTGTTCAAATTCAATTTACTAATAATATTGAAGATTTATTCTTCAGTATTCGACATCTGTCGGTTGATGAAGGTTAGTTGAAAACCTCATCGTAAAGGCTTTGTATACTCCAGAAGCTCAAACTTTTAATGTATTACTCAAGTATATGACATCAGACTACTAGATGAAATAATGTTAATTCAAAAAATTCATAGGATTTCGAAAAGGCTTCGATTATTTCTGAAACATCACATTTAGGTATAGGGATGTATTATATGGTTCAAAAGGAAATAAAAAGGTGCATAATGTCAATTGGAAAAATATAGGGTGTTCCATTTGAAATAACAAAGTTATTGACGTTCAAATATACGGTAAGTGTTCCTGATAGTATGAAACACACTGTATACTATTGGTTCTTCACTCATGCTACAGTAAGTAGCTGAAATTGATTTGAGTGGGTTTTCTAAATTTCGTACACCTGCTTTGGCTAATTCAAATGATATTAAATTTTTCGACCGCCTTACATTTTGAGAAAAGTTGAATATCTCATAAATAGAGAGAGCTAGGGATAGGGACACTTTAGCAAAGTTAGCTTATTTTTTCTCAAGTAATTCAAAAATGCAAGAAAATACAGGGTGTTCCATTAAAAAATATATAACTTTGATATGTCACGCTCTTTTGAAACACCCTGTATGAAAGTCATTATTTTTAAATTGTAGTTTAGATCGACGTGCATATACTTCCATAGACCGTTTACCGAAAAAAAATACCATTTGGCCACGAGAGTCCGAGGCGTTCAGCTTGACTCACCCTGTATAATTTTCTTTATTATTCGCATTTCTATGAAATGTTGCTATTATAAAAATTGTTCAATCAATCAAATGTTCAAGACGTTATTAGAATTATGACAAATTCGAAATTATTATTTATTCTTTGAAACAAATACAATTAGGTATTTGTGGTCGCTATACATTTGTAGTGTAATTCTTATTATGGCTATAAAGTGAACGGAAGATGGTAGTCATTCAAATACGTTTACGTATCCCTTTATCGTTGACGTAACTATGGGGACGCTAGGGGGCTGAATTTAGATCAGCTGTAGAGGTACGCAATTCTCGGAAATCCCCAAAAAAACTCTTGAAATTTCAATATAAAAAATGCGGTGGTGAAGAAATCAACTTAAACGCCCAATTGGCACTTTCCTAATATTAACCCAATTCAAGTACCTACCAAATTTCAAACTCTAACTCTGAATCGATAAGCCCATGTGCACAAACCACAAAAATCACAAAAAAAAACAATTTAAAAAACTTAAAATTAGTGGGTGCTTAGAAAAATATTTGAGACCAACAAAAGGGCACTCTAATCCAATCTGGAGGAGCTATGTAGTTGCGTTAAAAAAAACCTCAAAAACCAATAACAAAATAAAATTTGTACATAAAAATGGCAGCGATTATTGCAACTAGTTGAAGCCACTAAAAGGCACTTTCTTGAATTTCCGCTCATGTAACTCCCCGCCAAAATTTAAAGATGCCAAAATTTTGACTGAAACACCAGTACCTATAGCCTGTGCCGTGTGTTGCTTTTTGGGGGTGAAACATTTTTCATTGAAACTAAGTGCGGAAATCAATAAACTGTATAATTCTAAGCAACTTCTGCTCTATGAAGTCTAGGCAGATTTTATGCATCATGTTCTATACCTAAGTCTAAGCGTTTTTGACATATTTGAATTTTTATGTCAAAAATGACGATTGATCAATTGTTCCTATAAGGAAGCACTTATTACTTACTTTAGGTTGGATTCCTTGTTAAGAAGGAATTACATTTTGTATAATATTTGGATAACTGATCATACAGGGTGTTCAAAAAAATAAGATCTAAAATGAGATTCAGAAAATTGATAAAAAATAAAAAATTAGATCTAGGATAGACATGATCATATTTGACATTTCAAATCATCGTAATGGCACCCCGGTTAAATTGTACAAACGAAGGTTATTCAAATTTATTTATTATTTATGGATAATGTGATAAATTTATTTCAAGAACATGACAATGTGGTACATTTGTGACACCATATTCTCAAAAACAGAAACACATTAGTTTTGAAGTTGACTATTTCGACAACTTTAAGGCATTTCAAATCGCTGTAACTTCTGTTCAAAAGGAGCTATTGGGCTATTGGGATTATCTAATATCTATATAATGTCGCAAATCGAAGGTTTTGGTCTCAGCTATTTAACGGATTAACTTATAGATGATTCAATTGCAACGTAACCAAGAGATAATGTAGACTGCCTTTTTTAATTTTTCGCTTTATTATTTTCTCATATTTTCAGTCACAAGAACGCGTAAAAACGTAATTGGAAGTTTCACAATCCCATATTTGATGTAAAATTTTCCGAGGATTCCAATATTTGCTTATAGTCCAGTCAATGACCATTTTTCCGTGTATTTGTCCTATACAGCACCGATTTTCATAAAAAATTGGATTTAGGTTCTACTTACCATCTGTCTCAAAGTCTATCCTGTGGCAGGGGTTGCTTTTTCCCTGGGGGTGGATGCCACTCCTTCTTGGGGATGAAAAACTTTTCGTTGAAAATGAGTACGGAAATCGATAAATTGACTAATTTTAAGCAACTTTTGTTCTATGAAGTTTATTCTGGAAGTCAATACTTTTCCACATATTCGTGGGTGAAATTGTCGTTTTCAGATTCTTTTTCGCGAATAACTGGAAAAATATGCATTCTATCGAAAAAAATGTGGAAAGCAAATTCATAGCTTATAAAAAACAAAGAAAATTGTCTGTTTGTGATGTATGCAGATCCAATACAAACGGAATTATTGCTTGTTGAAAGTTGACTGGTATTTTCAATCGCCAAAATGGAAAGTTTCTACGTACAATAACCAAAAACAAACGCATTTTTCGAAAACTCGTAAAACTTTTTTTAAAGTCCTTTAAAAAACCTTTATTTTCATTTCTTATAAAAGTTCCTAGCATCAAAATTAAGCGTGCTATGAAGAGAATAATGTCGATTCCTATTTTTTCGTTGGAAAAAAATAGTGAATATCTCACCCTCTCTTCCACCCTATTTAAAAAAAATCGTTGCCACTTTACAACTCACTTAATTTATGTTTTTATAATACGTTCTGAGTGTTTTCGTAATTTAGCGAAAAATCGCCTTTTCTTCAAAATAACTCAAAAACTATTAATGACATGCAAAATTTTATAGAGTACGAGATTGTATGTTTTTCTTATTTGAAAATGTTGGCGTTTCATTTTTTTTTATAGGATAAAAATTAAGTAAGATATGGCCATTTAAAACTTGCGTGTGTTCGCGCAAAGTACCTTTTTTAGCATGAACCTCTTTAAAAATAAGATCTGAAAAAAAATGCTTTTTTGAAGGACTTGATTGCTTGAAAACTGGGCGAGTTATGGGGAAAAACCAAAAGCACATTTTTGTAGAAATTAGAATATGTATTAGTATATTGATGAGTACACATAGTGGTAAATACCAATCAACTTTCGACAATCAATAATTCCGTTTGTATTGGGTTAGAATACATCAGAATACATTTTTTTATAAGCTATAATTTTGCTCTCTACAGGTTTTTCGACAGAATGCATATTTTTCCAGTTATTCGCGAAAAATAATCTGAAAACGTGGTTTTTTTGCCTTAAAACCGACAATTTCAGTCGCGAATAAGTCGGAAAGTATTGACTTTCAGAAAAAACTTCATGGAACAAAACTTGCGTAGTATAAGACAATTCATCGATTTCCGTACTTATTTTTAATGGAAATTTTTTCATCCCCAATAAGGGGTGGCATCCACCCCCAGAGAAAAGCAACCTCCGCCACAGGGTAGACTTTGAATTAGATGGTAAGTAGAACCTTAATCCAAATTTTCATACAAATCGGTGCTATATGGGATAAATACACAGTTTATACTTTTTTTACCGTCATTGACTGGACTATTAGATTTACTGTAGACTTAGACGTAAATAAGGAAGTAAAATATTCGAGGAATTCAAAATGGCGAAAAAATTGCTGTAATTCATTTGTAACTACCCGTTTGCGTTTGTTTATTTCAAAGTACACATGATTATAGATCTTTCCTGAAAATTTGAGCGATAAGAAAATGGGGTTTTTGAGATATCAACTTTAAAAGTTATCATTATTTTTACTAACTTTTTCTGACACTGGGATCGTGATCAGCTAAAAATTTCACATTGGAAATGATGTTTAGGATTTTTTTAAGCCAATGGAGTTCAATAAATAACAAATAAGCAATAAGGTGAAAAAAACATCAATATGATTAAAATTTTATGAGTCTAAAAATTGTGAGCCAATTCGCAAGACATCGATTGCAATCGATTGTTCCATTGACAAGGAAACACAGCAAATGAAGCATTTCATAAAAAGTGCATACGCGGTCTTGTACCTGAAAATAACTGGAAATAATAAGGCGAAAAGTTAAAAAAAAAGACCATATTGTCTCTTGGTTACGTTGCCTAAATAACTGAACAACCTAAATCAATCCCATAAATATCTGAGACCAAATCCTTCAATTTGCAATATTATAGAACCTTGTACGACCAAATACCTTATCGACAGAAGTCAGAAGTTACAGTGATTTGAAATGCCGGAAAATATATACCTAAGTATGCAAATGGTAAATGAGAAAAAAATTAAATTTGCGCTAGTCACCGAAGAACAGCCGTAACTTTGGTTGTACCTATCAAAATTTTTCAATAGTCAAATGAAAGATTTTGCTTTATATATCTCGAGTTTTACTATAGATTTCTATTTTAAAAAAATTTTATATATAAGGTTAAACGACAAAGCCATAATTTACCGCAATTATTGACGAGACAGCTTTGAGAGTTATTTTTGTGATTTGGCACACCTGAAGACTTATTATAACGTCTATTATGACACCGGAAGGAAAACTTTTAATTTGACTGTGGAAACATGTACAAATATAAATTGTTATATCCAATTAAGTGTTATTGTAAATGGCTTTTGTAAGAAATAAAAATATAAGTTAATTTCAATTCGTTGTCATTCAACTATATTTTTCTACGATTTAGCATTTTATAATACCTAGCGAACTCTCATAAACTGTCTTTTATTTAAGCATTTTCAGCTTAGAAAGTAATTAAAGCTCTTCTCTCTCACCAGTTTATTGGTTTAAAATGACATTTTTATGGTTTTAATCGCATAAAATTCGTTTTGGTGTTGCGGTAATTATTTTATTTCAATTTATGGGAATCAATTCATTATTTTAAGGATATTCAACATGCTCTGGGGGGGGCATGGCCCCCATGCCACCGCCCATTGAATATATATATATATATATATATATATATATATATATATATATGTATATATATATATATATATATATATACTAACTATATATATATATATATATATATATATATATATATATATATATATATATATATATATATATATATTATATATATATATATATATATATATATATATATAATATATATATATATATATATATATATATATATATATTATATTATATATATATATATATATATATATATATATATATATATATATATATATATATATGTATGTATATATAATATATATATATATATATATATATATATATATATATATATATATATATAGTATATATATGTATATATATATATATATATATATATATATATATATTTATATATATATATATATATATATATATATATATATATATATATGTGTGTGTGTATTCTTGCCTGTGTTATATTGTTACTTATTTGCCATTTTTCAGCAATAAGAGGCTATTTGAGGTTGAAAACCGACTTCATTACAAGCAGTTAAAGTCTCGACACAAAATTTGTAACTTTCTGAAAACTGAAATTAAGTTCAATCTTTCAAAGTTTTGAGAAAGTGACGAAACGTTAACTGTTCGATGAAGTTGGTTTTCAAACTCAAATGGCCTGTTATTGCCATTTGAATAGACTTCGAAAAAACGAATTTTCGTAGGCTTTCTCGGAGCTCCGAACAAACGGAGACCCGTAGCACCTCAGTGCCCTCCGCTTCAAAACATCTACAATACCTTCTTTACACATATTTCAAAAGTAAGTTATGTTCAAATATTGAGCTAGAACTCTATTTGCTAATCTACTTAGTATACTTACCAGTTACCATCACAACTCTTAATCATATACCGTCAAAAATATCCGCGAGTGAAGATATCCACGAGGTCTCGCTCCAGGTTCCTATGACTTTACACGGCGATCCATCTAAAAAATGAAATCTGCCCGATTTTTACAAGATGGCAGAAAAAGTACTTATTTTTACATATCTTATTTTACATAACGTAATATTAGTTAATCGTTGCTATTAGAGTTAGTACTTCACTTCAGCCATCTAATCTCGAAATATCTAACATCTACCGCAAGAATTCGACTGCTACAACTCTTTATACAGTTTTATGTATCAGTGGTTGCCAATCATTGAAACAAAAACGATCAGGAACAGAAAATATTTTTTCTATCAATTCTATATGTATAATTTATTTCTTAGTATTATAAGGGTCCTACAACTGTTCTTACAATTAACTGTATCAATATGAAACATCAACAAGTATATTACATAAGCAGTGTGTCTACTCAAGACAGGATCTAAAATTTCCTGAAAATTCCAGGATATTCCAGGGTATTTTATTATCTTTCCATGTTAGACCGGGAGATGGTGACACAAAATATTAGATCATTTGTACCAGTATGGCAGTTCTTCAGGGGTCTAATTACGTAAAGGCAAAAAGGCAAATGATGGTCATAGCGCTGGTACCGGCGGCCCAATCGCGTGGGCGTTAATCGAAAGCGTCGGATAAATAACGAGTGTCGAACGATTTGTTCCACAAAAATGCTAGTATTTTCAGATAGTCGAAAAAAAAGAAGTAGGCGGTAGCGTAATGCCATACTTCTCGGGTGTGGCTTACAGCCCGCCATACCGACGCGAATACATTAATTTAAATAAAACAATTCAACCATTTGTACCAGGCTAATTTTTGCATAGCTAATCATCGTCGAGTAGCCATTCACGAAAATTACCTTGCCATACTTTTCCGACAGTTACCAATGGCCGCCATACCACTGTAAATGAGTAATTTTTTTTTGCCAAACGATTTGTACCACCCTGAAACTTTTTTTAACAGTACCTACTCTGTATGATGATAAATAGAAGTCTGATAATGCCATACCTGTGGAGGTGGCGAATGTGAACAATATTCTTTCAAAATCCTAAGATTTTATTCGTAATTCGAACGATTTGTGCCAGTATGGCGCCACTTTTTCCCTCTACTAGAAGTATGGCAAATATAATAATGGTCACATTGTATCGTATAATTTCCAAAAATCCAAATGCCATGCTGGTACAAATCGTCAAATTTTTTTTTTTTTCACCTTTTAGCTGAAGTCCGACAGTCGTCCACCCCATGGCTACAATCTATAATAATTTTTTTAGGTACAATTGCATCCAAACGAAGAGAATACAATGATGCCATGATGTAAAAAATGATTTTACAGCCGTATTTTAAAACGTTCAAATAAATAAGTATTTCGAGTATGACAGCACTTTTTCCCCCTACTAGAAGTATTGAAAAAATAATAAAGGTCACATTTTGCCAAATACTTTCCAAAAATTCAAATGCAACACTGGTACAAATCGTTTGGCGAAAAAAAAATTACTCCTTTGCAGTGGTATGGCGGCCATTGGGAACTGTCGGAAAAGTATGGCAAGGTGATTTTCGTGAATGGCTACTCGACGATGATTAGCTATGCAAAAATTAGCCTGGTACAAATGGTTGAATTGTTTTATTCAAATTAATGTATTCGCGTCGGTATGGCGGGCTGTAAGCCACGCCGAGAAGTATGGCATTACGCTACCGCCTACTTCTTCTTTTCGACTATCTGAAAATACAAGCACTTTTGTGGAACAAATCGTTCGACACTCGTTATTTATCCGACGCTTTCGATTAACGCCCACGCGATTGGGCCGCCGGTACCAGCGCTATGACCATCATTTTCCTTTTTGCCTTTAAGTAATTAGACCCCTAAAGAACCGCCATACTGGTAAAAATGATCTAATATTTTGTGTCACCATCTCCCGATCTATGTGTATCACGATATGGTTTTCCTCTCTTGAACCACTCCTGTCATAGGTTCTTTTTCTGTCAATGTCTTAGACACATATTTTTACCAAGAGAATATCTGAAACAACTTGCTTAATGTGCAAATGCTGTCAGACAATTTGCTTTTATATAAGAATTTATTAGTATATATTATTAATTAAGGAAATATACTTAATGATTTTTTTTTTCCAATTTGATAGTGGTTTCACATTTGCAGTAAGCAATTTTTGTTGTTGTTTTGTGTTATAGATTTTCTCTTGATGAAGATGAAGCTAATAAAGTTTGGAGAAATATTGAGAATTCAAGTCCTAAAGACCTAGCACACGAGAACTATCAGTATGGCTGTATCTGAGAAATACGGTCTACAAGAATCCTTGTGACTTAAGCCCAATTTCGCAGTTATCGTTTCCACAATATACTTTCAATTCCATCACCAGTGTTCTCCAATTAGAATACGTACAGCATCGCAACGTTGGATCTTCTATTCAGAATAAGCAACAAGAGCAGTCCTCACGTCAACCATCCCAGAGATCCTCCTCAATGTATATACCTTACCTCCTTACAATGTAATCCGCCAATATTTCTACATAACCCTTACCGATTGATCTATGGTCCACATTAAATCAAAAATTTTTAGCATATCTCAACGTAGCTATGGCAGCAGGGGCGGCTATGGAGGCTAAGCCGCCTCCTCAATAATATTCCGTGTATCACTACTATATTATATTGAATCAGCATTCAGCATATTCATATTAATCAATATCATATTATTTTATGCACCTACCTTCCTTTCAACCTACATTATATAATATAATTTATTAATTACGATAGAAGGTATTTACATTTGCTGCATTTCAAGATTTCATATCAACAGTGGCAATGCTGCAGAGGCTTAATAAGGTATAGACGCGTTCATTATTCCATATGCCATGCCAGAGAGAAAAGTAAACGCTGCTAATAAATATACCTTTTTGACTTTATTGAAATATAAAAGACCGGTAAAAGCAACACCGATTGAAGCTAGCTGCTCGGTTCAAAAAAGATACATTCTCACACAATGTCGACCAATCACAACTATAGGCTTTCGGGTAAAATCGAGTGAATTCGTTGGACCGTTGTCACTAGTCGTGGATGAAAACAGTTTGTTTTGGTTTTAATTTATTTTGCTCGCGTATTGTTTTTAAAATGAGTTCGGTTACTGAAGTTAATTTCAAAAATTTCAATGGTGACTTAGTGAAATATTTGTTATCCCATAACTTTAGTGCACTAAGTTATGACGATAAAGTTTTAATAAAAATATTGCGACCTACCCCGGAATTAAACAATTTGATGCAGCGTAACAAACAACAGAATCGCGGTTTTAATATCAGAATTATGAGAGACATCCTTGGCTAACCGGATCACAGGTAAAAAATAAATAATTTTGTTGGCAGTGTTTACTTTTTACTAGGGAAAATGTCTCTGACATCTGACATAGATGAATTGATTAATTGGCTGAGAAGAGTTTTTGTGAATATTGTAAACAGGAGTTGTAGGTCCCAAGGTAGACACTCGAAAGTGAAAACAATTTTTTTCGCAAAGAAATTAATAATTCAGGGTGCTTGTTTTACTTTGATTTTCTTTAAATTATAAGGCGGTTGACCTTGAAATCCTAAAAATTTTCGCCTATGGTGTATTTTTTAACACCTCTTGTAGCCTCCTTAAACCAACACATCACGAGCCGCCACTATATGGCAGTATTGTTCCATAGATAGGTCACGCATCTGAAGTTCCTACAATAACCGAACAGAACAAGCTGCATTTTGTACTGATTCATTACATGAGAATCATCGATCTTATTGCCAAGTTAAGCATCCAAGCTATATGAATCGGAAAATGTCAATGATATGTCAATCACAAACACCACATTCCTCAGGAAATTTGTTGGTGCGTGTAATGTAAAGCGAATATTGAGCACAGAGGTACGCTTTTTTTCAATAATACGTGAACTTAACTTCTCAAATTAACCGGTCAATGGATGCCTCTCAACCACAAACTGAGACCGACCACTCATCTAAGACTGAATAAGTCTAAGTTTTACCCACACATCTGATACCATAGCTGCTCAGTTTCCCGAACAGAAAGTCATAATCAATACTATCAAAGG
The DNA here is from genome assembly GCA_030704885.1 of Cynegetis impunctata. NCBI lineage: Eukaryota > Metazoa > Arthropoda > Insecta > Coleoptera > Coccinellidae > Cynegetis > Cynegetis impunctata. The sequence goes on from JARQZK010000761.1 coordinate 567,975, forward strand.
CATAAGTTTAATTAAAGCCATAAGGATTATGTTACTTAAAACATGGCAAACGGCTCTAGTTATGGATCTTCGTCTGCAAAATCCATGCTGATATTGCTGTGTAGGTAAGTCTCCAAAAAGTCAATGATAATTATAGTAATATTTCTTCTGCTACCTGTTTCAAAATTTTTACAGGTACTTCATCATGACCCACCGACTTGTTACTTTTTAACGAATTTTCAACATTACAAATCTTAGACTCATCACCACCAGTCTATTATATAGAAGTGCATCGTTTTCATTGAGGAAGTCACCTTACTATTATTGCCTGTGGAATCTGACTAGCAAAGAAAGCATTTACATCATTCAATTGTTTTTTAATTTCCTCAACAACTTTCTCTAATATAGGAACGAACAAACTACAATTTTACAACTATAATTAATTCTTTTTTTATGCCCTTTTCTTAGAAAAACTCACCGAAAATGAAGTTTGAAAATATTGTTTAATATTTTACTGGTCATTTTGCAAGGAAATGTTTCAAAAATCCAATTATTTTATTGTCATACATACACAGTGGCCGATTTAGGCTGGCTGCCGCCCTAGGCTCCGTTTGATGCGCCGCCCTTTTTGATGAAATTAATTTCATTAATTTTGATCTAATATTTTAATTTTAAAATTATTTGATTTTATCGTTATATAATTTTTAAATATAACTAATATACTAATATACAGAAAAAAAGTAATAATTTTTACACAGATAAACAATAGTATATTAGGAGTAAAAGTGATACTTTTTGTGGCGAGACTAAATCAAAACATTTAGACTAAATCAAAACATTTAGTCTCGCCACAGAAAGTATCACTTTTACTCCTAATGAAACAATATAAGTACTATTTTCCACAAACGTCAAAAAATTACGACTTTTTTAACCTCAGTTCTTAATGTTGAAGTTTGATTTCACAGACGTCATTTTGTTTTTACTTTTTTTTGTCCGGCCGTGAGCGTACAAAAAAAGTACACTTTTTTGTACACTCACGGCAATTTCAAGAACGTTGGGCGGCGTATAATTGGGTTTCGAATCCGACATAATGTAACCTATACTTAAGAAAAATTGTATATATTTCACTACAACAAGTTATTTCTTAGTACTCGGGTACTTACCAAAAACGCAGGCCTATAATGCGTAGATAAGTGACTTTAAATGTTTCTGACAATTATTTTGTTGAATTGTCAAATTTTTGTTGCTTTGACACCTACAAAACCAGTAAGCAAAGCAATCTAGGTTTTACGTTTTTTTACATCTAACACTGTTTGCGGAAAAAATCGCATGTTTTATTCGGAGAAAAGCACTTTTTGTGGCTCTAAAAACATTTAGACTCGCCACAAAAAGTATCACTTTTACTCCTAATAAAACAATATACTATTCTCTGAATAAAACATGCGATTTTTTCCGTAATAGAATTGAAATATTTTCAAAAAGGATTAGATGTAATAAAACTAGATTTTGATTTGTTTATATTGGTTTTGTAGGTGTCAAGGCAACACAAATTTGACAATTCAACAAAATAATTGTCAGAAACATTTACAGTCACTTAGCTACGCATTATAGGACTGCGTTTTTTGTTAAGTATCCGAGTATTAAGAAATGACTTGTATTAAAATATATAACATTTTTCTTACAGATTATATATTATGTTGGATTTGGAACCCAACTGTACGCCGCACGACGTTCTTGAAATTGCCGTGAGCGTACAAAAAACTGTAAAAACAAAATGACGTCTGTGAAATCAAACTTCAACATTAAGGCCCCTACACACGGGCGTTGATGTCTTAACACATCAACGTGCATCCAAGAACGTGCAACCAATAACGTTAATGTGGATGCAAAAATACCCACGTTTTTGAATGCACAACCCGGATGAACGCCGCGTTGATGTTTTCTGAATCGCTTGAATTTTTGGATGCGCATTCCAACGAACACGTACAGGTGTGAACGTGTGGATTCGATTTAACGTTATATTATTGATTGTACATTCTTGGATGCACGTTTTTGTATCCAAACAAAACTGTATTTTTGTACGTATACGTGTGTATGCAATCAGGTTTTTGGATGCACGTCGATGTATTAATTCAGCGACGTCCGTGTGTAGCCCGCATTAAGAACTGAGGTTAAAAAAGTCGTCATTTTTTGACGTTTGCGGAAAATAAATATTTTTTTTAATATTAATCAATTCGAAAATTTCTTTTTACTGGCTTTGGACAGCACAAAAACCTCGATTATATCGTCATAATCAATTTCTTGGACTAGTTGAGGTTCACTAGACAGTAATGCAAGAGCATTAAGTCTATCTAGGTCCATACTAGCACGTAAATAGGTTTTTACCCTTTTCATAGTGGAAAAAGATCTTTCTCCTGAACAATTTGTAGCCGGAATACTCAAAAAATACGAAGAGGAATGTCCTTATTTGGGTAAACATCTTGAAGACTCCGTGAATGCAATACATAGCATATTTTTTGTGCGGAGCGTACATCTTCCCTATTTGCTAGGGAATCTTAGATTTGTTTACAAAGGTACCAACATAATTAGTTAAATAAATAAAGCTAAAATAGAACCAGATAAAATTGGAATAGATTGTGCGAAAGTTGTTAGGTACTTTGTAAATATTGGGTACAATTTTTTTCAAATAAATTAATCTTCAGTAAAAGCGTAAAGTGAAAGAATATAGTCCATGGTATTTTCCACAACTGATTGAAGAAAAATACACATATCTCAAATCATTTTAAAAGAAATTATTATCATGTATTTATATTCAATTTTTATTTGTGAAAATTAAAAACTATGTAGTTTTCAACAAATGATGTAGAATAATTGAATCAGTTATTAGATAAAGTCATCCTACTGAAATTCCTCAAACTGAAAAAACTCAACATTATTGAATTTAATTCATTGTCTTGAATATGTTATATTATCGATCGTTCTTATTATTCATTGTAGCTTTCATTTACGCCTTGCAATAATCTTCTTCACAAGGCATCAACTCTTATTAGTAATACAATACCACTTCATAATTAAGAACAATTTAACAACAATCAACAATCAACAATCAACAAAATATTCAACATGTTCATTGTTTTCCATTCTTTGTTAGGGAGGTTTACTTTACATAAGGTTTCTAATGCCAGCCGAAAGTCATACAATTGTCAATTACATCTTCTTGTCGGGAAATCTATTGAACAGATAGTACGAATTAGTTAACATAACCTACGAAATATCAATTTCAAGGTTTTCCTTTCTCAAATAATATAGGTAATATGACAATAACTGGTCTTTACAGTCGGTGCCACTCATATGTAACATATGTTCATTATATTTTAAAATAGTGAACGCTTTTATTTATACCACACCCCTTCTCTGTTTTTCTTGTGCATCATATTATGTGGATATTTTGTAGATAGGTATGGGACTTCCCTTTTGTCATTCCACTTCCCAGCTAAAACACCGTTTCTGTTGTTTCCAATATTCTCACTTTTCCGTAATTGTAATTAATTTAAAAATTTATTGTTTTTGAGGTTAACTTAAAACAATGAAACAAAAATCTTAAGTATTTTTTTCGGAACTTATATGCTTAGATTATTTTGATGAGAATCTTTATAATCAAATGAGGCCTTTTTCATCAGTTATTAGAGGGAAGGTGTAATTGAAAATAGCTCATAACAATGGGATGCATAGATCAATGAAGTTCATGTACTTTGCGTATATAAAAACTGATGGCTGAAAATTATAATTATTAAAAAAACTAGTGAGCAGCAGAGCTCCATCACTAAAGTCGTATTTTTCGCGCGAAATATTCTAGTGAATTGAATCATATTTTGAAAAATCACGCTTAAAAAGCGAACCGAAATAATATAATTTATTTAAAAAAAAACAATTAGCAAAGTGCATCGTGGTTGAGGAAAAAAGTTGAAACCATTGAAGAAACACACTTCAACATCAACTCAATCCACATAATAAATTTCAAACCTCTAAAAAAAAATTCTAATTCGCGAAGTGCATCGCGTACTGATAGCGAAACAGATTGAGATGCAATTTGAACGGAATAGTCACCACGAAATGCAGCGCGGTTGAGATAAAGAGTTGAAGTCAAAAAAGGATTTTAAGTCAATATAAACTCAATGTACGTACCAATTTTCAACCCTCTAACTCAATCAGCAGAAGCTGTAGAATTGGGCAATTTTTCAAAAAACCCTTGAAAAAACAAGAAATATCTACGTAAAAATGGCGGCGGTTGAAAAAATTCAACCAAACTTTGATAGTTTCGTTCTGCAACGAAAACAATACCAGATAAAAATAATTCGGCTCATTTGGTGTGATACGAACCGCTGGAGATATCAATAAATACCGGGAGAGATATTCATAAGAAAATCGGAAATATCTACATAAAAATGGCGGGGGTTGCAGAAATTTACCCAGATTTTGATATAATCCCAGTTACCAAATTTCAGCTCATTCGACTCGGGAGCCGCTGGAGATGTCAATATATACCGGGGGAAAATATATATATATATATATATCCCAGACATGAAATTTTTTTCGAAAATTGTGGTGTAGGAGGTCTAGAACAGATGGGAGAAATACTCCCGCACCTTACTGCTTTCCTTCGATACACTGCAATAGTATGTGTTTTATAGGATAAAATACGACTGAAAATGCAGAATTATTATTTATTGCTATTATCATTAAGGTACCTTCTTTTCCAATTTCTACTTGGAATTTGCCCGGGGCCATCCATAAATTATGTCAAACGAATTTAATTAATTTTTGGGTCTTCCCTGCCCTTGTTACATTTGTGTGACTCACCAACCATGGGGTGACATCATATTTTTGCAGTTTTACATTTAGAAATAACTAGTGAGCGGCCCCATTCGTGAAAATATAGATCCATGAAAATATAGATCCATGAAAAAATAGAATTCTAAAAATATAGATCCATGAAAAATATAGATCCATGAAAAATATAGATCCATGAAAAATATAGATCAATGAAAAATATAGGTCCATGAAAAATTAGATCCATGAAAATATAGAACTCAGAAAGTATAGATCCACCTATATCCCGACTCGTGTTACGCCTATGGTTTTCCTGAGAGGTGTCTCCCATTTGAACTATGCATTATACCTAAATCATTTAATTCGGTGATTTCTTTAAGGTCTATGGATTGGTTTTGTTGACACCTCTATACTTTATTTGTGATATAAAGTTTATTATGCTCATTTTACCTCTATGAATTATAAAATTGACACCTCATAGTTGTAATGCACACTAAATTTGATTTCATTTTATGTTAGCAATTGAATCGATGGTTCTTCTTTCGTGACATCTCTATATTCTGAATATAATTTAATTTCTATGGATTTAAAAAAAAAATGTTTTATATCTATGAATGATAAAGGTGATTTTCATTCGCACCTAAAACTCTTAATTATTTTCACCGTGTTTTGCCGAACGCCTTTTTAGTCGATTGATTTTTCAGGTGGCACCTCTGCACTGTAACACAGTCTGAAAGTTATTCATTCCACGGTTTCAATTTTTTTTGTAGAATCTATTAATAAGGTTATTTTTCGAATCTAATAATTATTGTGGTTTCTTCTTTTTTACAATGAAATCCAAAGTTTTTATTGAAGTGATTCTTATTATTAAATGAATGTTTTATTCAGATAAAATGAATGTAGGATGGAATATAACTCTTCTAATGGGATTGATTTAAATACATAAGCCCTTGCATTTATATATTTTATGCAGACGCAATCATATAATCACAATTTAAGTTCTTGTGTTTTTTATGTTTGACCTAAAGAAATTTCATTTCAATCAATTTCTTGTTTATACTTCTTATTTTGTTTGTACTTGTGTGATTTTCATACGAAATCCATATATTATATATATATATATATATATATATATATATATATATATATATATATATATATATATCGAAAAATCTGCAAAATTTCAAAATTGCCATTAAAGTCATAAACCTTCAAAATATGATGAATTTACTGGATGTAGAATATCACAACCATATAATTACCTCTTCAGATATTCAATTCAAATTAGAACAAATTAATCAACTAAACACCATATGGACTGTTACACCATAATCTCAAAATTTGTTATATATATATATATATATATATATATATATATATATATATATATATATATATATATATATATAAATGTTATTCGAGTGCTACAGTGTGAGAAAGAGATACCATCAAAATTGTTTTCAACATTCATTGAAAATGAAGCAGACAAATAACAACTATATAATCCAAATGTTATAGTATAATATTGATAATATAACTGGAACTATTTAATTTTTTTATTATTGTATCGAAACATATGAATTTAAATGTTGTAATAGATATATAAGAATGCTCAATATTTTCAAACATAGCATATATTGCATATAGAAATCTAAATTGTATCAAATGATATGTACAAAATCAAATTTATTGAAACTTATGTTAACATACAGATAACAAATATGGAAATTGAAATACATAATTATATATCACATGAGAAGCTCAAAAAATTTCTAATTGAATATAAATTCCTTTATATAATATTAAAAATCGAATGTGATTTGTTAAAGTGAATATTGTTCAATATTTTGTGCAAAAATAACATAAATAATGAAAACTACACAAAGCATAGGGTCATAATATTACTTTCAAATTCTTTCAAGCAATATGTATTTTTCAAAAAATCTAAGGATAACTGGTGATTATATATAATAATATGAATGATACACAATTGTTTAAAAAAAAAATAAATAGGTAATGAAAAAAGAAATGAGAATGATGAATACCACTCTGTTAAAAACGAAACTACTACATAATTATTCTGATCATTTTATATATTATGTTGTAGTGGTCTTTGGTACAGAGGATGCTACAATTCTTCTTTCTGTCTGAAATCTCTCTCTTTTCTGGAAATTTCCATATTGCAGACTGTGATTCATGTCCGTTTCAGAATTCACTGCTCTTGGAAATCACAAATCTCCTTGATAATGTGTTTTAATAGATACACATCATGTAACACCTATAAAAAAATATAAGAGATTTAGTACATATGTAAATAATGAGTGAATGTTATTTTGGAATACTGTTTAAATGAAATAAAAAATCGATGAATACCCCTCTGATAGAAAAGAAACAATTACTTAATTATTCTGATCCTTTTATACCTTTCAGTGTAGAGGTCTTTGGTGCAAAAGATTCAATAACTCGTCGACTTTCAGATCACTCATCTCTCTTCGTTCAGAAAAATCCATATTGCTGACTCTAGTTACTTTGGTCTTTCTATACCTTTTGGTATGTAGATATTACATTCGAACTATTTCTGTCTCAAACTACTCAGATACCAATCGACTAAAGCTCTCTCCCCTTTATTAAAAATTTGTTATGGATTTGTCTTCTCAATACAAAGTAACACAATGAACTCTAAAGCTTGTTGTTCCATTCCTTCTTCAGAAAACTTCTATATTGTGGACTATAATTTTCTACATAATATTCTTAAGACGCAGCTAGCCACCCTGGAAACAAAATAAGGAAATAGTAGTTATTTAATCAATTCGAATATTTAATATTTATATACACATATATATATATATATATATATATATATATATATATATATATATATATATATATATATATATATATATATATATATATATATATATAATCTCAAATAATAATAGATTATACCTATGGATCTACTATCCACATATTTCAATTCTCATAGAATTTTGAATTTGTAATGAAGAATCCAGTTAAAACATAATTGAAAAATGACGAATATCCTACCATTAGGAGTAGACTTTAATAATTATTATAGTCTTTCATCATTACCTTTCAATGTAGAAATTTAAGATGAAAAATGCCCTCCATCTCATTCTATCTGTTTCTGTTGTAGTATTCTGCATCTAATTCTTTCTGAAATCACTCGTCTATCAGTAAACTGAAGCTTTTTCCAAGTTGTATTCCAGGTAACATCAACAGATTACAATTCTGTCTTGAACCCTCTAGTGCTCTGGGAAATCACAAATATCCTTGTTGGTGAGTCTTCATGGATACACATCTGGTAATCCTAGTGAAAAATATACAGAATTTAGTTTAAAAATAGCTACTGTTAGAACAGTTTGATACTGAAAATATGCATGTATATATATATATATATATATATATATATATATATATATATATATATATATATATATATATATATATATATATTTATATATATATAGTAAAAATTCTTTTCTTGGCTTTTCTGGTTCAGTTAAAACAAAAATGATGTTAAATTTTTCTAATTACGTTTCAATATTCGATGAAGAATAATCTATAATGCAAAACACAAAAATTAGAATTCACTGGTTAAAGTGAAGATTAAATATGTAATATTTCTTTGAAAATATTTGAAAAAGGTTATATCTGGTTTGTCGAAGCTAATAGAAAATGCATCTGATTGAATTCTTGGATTTGTGGTTGTGATTTTTTGCATTATTCTTATTTTCATCCACATAAGTCACTACTAACCAAGAACACAAATCAAAGAAACTGAGAATCAGATTTACTGCTATGAACCAACCAATAATTACATTCGAATTCATCTAAGCAATGAAGTAAAAAAGAACAATATGGCTTTCAATGAGTGAATGAATCATTTTCAGGGTAAGCGGAGGAATTAAACTCACTCTGATTACTTGAATATTGGGAATATAGCATATGTAAGGATAATAAATTACTCAGAATTCACTGGAATTATTAATTCTACTCACATTTGTTTCAAGTCAGTAAAAGGATATTTTGAAAAATTCATTTCAGCTTCAATAAAAATTGATAGGTATCAAGTATTGTGCATAATATGTAGTCCCACATAGATTACTTCCTCTCAAGTAATGTATTTGAATTAAGAAATGTATATAATTGTATTGTTCCATTGATTGATGCAGAACTGGACATAATTATAATGCAATGCACTTCAACCAAAGTCACCGATTACCTGAAAGACCAAATTCTTATTTTAGTAACAGAAAATATAGGAAATTCGTAGTACTTAAATTAACAAATATAACACCAATAGCTATTAAAGATGAGCATTTAAATGAAGGTTAAAAGAGCACTATGGCTTTTAATAAGTGAATGAAAAATTTTTATTCTAAGCGAGTGAAGAATAACTGAATTTAGTTACTCAAATATTATAAGCATATTTATAAGAATCATATATTACTTTCAAATCCATTCGATACATTGAAGTTTTATCTTGTAGTCACATCTCCTTCTTGTATTCTTTCATTATTTAAGACAGATTTAACACATTTTCATTCTATTTCAATTCATTTCAACCAAAGTCACCGATTACCTGAAAAAATTAAATTCATATCAATAAAAACCACTAAATATATGGAAAATTCACAGTACTTTGCAAGAAATATCACCAATATTTATGAAGTTGATTTAGACTTAATAAGGTTATATGAATGTCGATAACAACAACAACAACAACACACATTATTTTGGTGAATGGTAGTTGGAAATTGTATGGTTATGACATCACCTAGAATAGTGCCTATTACTCGTTCAGAAAACATCCAAAATAGATTTGGTACCACGTTCAAGATAATTTCACAGTAACCTATTTCATGATAAATGTACATTTTTCGGGGTAAAACACAACAAAATAGCTGGAAAGTTCCGTGGCGTCCTTTCGACCAACGTCATTTGCAACTTATTTTCAAAAGTAAGGAATTCGACAAATCACTAATTTTACAATAAAAATCCAAAATTATTACCTGGTATTCCCTATAATCTGCAATTTCAAACCTTGTTCCATCTTTATATTCCTTCGAAAGAGTCGCTAAATAGGTTTCTTGAATTTTTTCCATTCGATGTCTAATTTTCCTATAAAAATCCAAAATTATCTACCTCATATTTCGTATAATCTGCAATTTTAAACCATTTTTCATCTTAATATTCCCGCAAAAGAGGCACTAAATAGGTTTTTTGAATTTTTTCATTCGAAATAAGAAGCAATCGAAAATACGTAATGCGACGTCAAATGTGACATCTTACCTCGTCGAATTTAACTATATTTATATTTTGCAATGAATATTTGAAATTATCTACCTCGTATTCCAAATAGTCTGCAATTTCAAACCATTTTCCATCTTGATATGATTGGGAAAGAGTCGCCAAATGCATTTTCGAACATTTTCCTTTCGAACTTAGGGAGCATTGTAAATTACGAAATGCGAACTTCAATTGTGACAGCTACTGGTTCGTAAACTACCTGAAAATGAATATATATTACCGATCGACGGCTAATGATTAAATTTTCACGTGAAAAACTTACCTGGAAGATGATTAAAAGATCATTTTCCGAAGAAAATTGATGGCGTCCTTTAGATGCAAACATGGCACCGGGCCTTTCGAGAACTTTCAATTTTGAAAACGAATTCGGCCAATCAGAAGTCATGTAGGGGTTATCGATCGAGCAAAGATGGATTTTTTTGTGTGTCTCTTTCTACGGCGTTCGGCCCCGATAAACCGTCGCACTATACTTAAGTCTCTGATTGATTAATTTTTTCGTTCGATGTTCGAGGCACAGATTTGTGGGTGTGGCTTCGTCCACAGCATTCTTTCCGACCGGCCGAAACGAACGAAAATTCGATCTTTTTTTTTCGCTCCGAAAAATCGTCCAACTTTGAAAATTCCAAATTCCCGAAGCAATTTCCCGATCGAAATTCCAATGTCGCAATAAGATGTAGAAATTGGTTTTCTATCGGAAAAGAAACGTCTCGTCGAAATTTTTCGATATTTGAAAAAGTAGACCCCGGAAAACCCGGGGCGCCTCGTTTTCGTCCGCGAAGAGTGGACGTCTTTTCGGGAATTTTTCTCGGGCGTTTCCGGGCCGATTTCGACGCGGCAAAAAGTCGCGATCGCGTTCGGAAGGATCGAATTTACCGATTTCGCTCGACTTCGCCCTCTAGGTGATGCCGTTCGGGCCGCGCGCGCTTTTCGACGTAATTTTCGGCGGTCTCTGGGGGCCGAACGGGGCCCCTTTTCGAAAAAAACGCTTCGTAGTTGCCTCGAATCGACCCCGATCTACCACGAAAAAATGTCAAATTTCCCGGAAAACTCCCCGTTTTCCCGCAATTCCGGATTATGCATCCCCTGTTTATTACTCTCCTCTTTTCGCTTATTTATTTAGTATTATTGATTAAATTGAAACAGTGCTACCCAAAATAATTATATATATAGTTCAATTCAAATTTGTTTTTTCAAATCAACATTAAATTAACGACTTTACAACTAATCAAATTCAGTCATCTTGAGTTCACGGACATTTAACCGATTCATGCTTCGTATAGTTTGCGGTCAGGGCCGGATTTGACTTAAATCCCGCCCAGTGGCAACGTGAAAAAATGCAGCCCCATTACTAAATAATTTTCATAACGAGGGTAAAAAAAATTTGGCTCAAATTTTTCCGCCCTGGGCACTAGCCTCTTGTGTAAATCTAACACTGTTTGCGGTAAAAAATTATTTTCTCACTGATTTTAAATTTGTTGAACAAATTGAAAATTACAAAATATCAGAACTAAGAAAAACTCATTGAGTGAATTATTTAAATTGAACATAGATGAAATCATGGCGCCGGTCCATTTTGTTGAGAGGGAATAAAATCTGGCGGCCGACGCGCTGTGACCTCATAGGTACAGCAAGCGTGAACTCGCACATGCTAAAAAGTAATATAATCAAATTCAATTATAATAATATTGATAGAATTGGTAAAATTTTTAAGTTTTCCGTTTGAGATTAAGTTCTTTCAATACTGAAGGATTACACATGTGACGTCACCAATCTTATTACTCGCTTTGTCTTGTCAAACTTTGGTGACCCCCTCCCTGTCCTTTAAAGTATGGATGGCCCGCTATCTCTAAAATTCAGTAAAATATATCATTGAAGTTACATTTATGTACATTTTGTTTATAACATCTTGCCAGACATAGTAAAGTTATAATCGGACATAATACATTCAAGTATTATGTCCGATGATAAATATATATAACATGTTCGGTACTCAGTTTATTTGTCACATGATTTTACTGAATGTCATCCCTTCATGGGGATTGGAAACCTATCATTGGAAAGCTTTTGTTTACAACAGAGGCTCAGATAAAAAAATTCGTTTGAGAGGTGCATCAGTGCTTTCTTTCCCAGAACTTTTCAACATGTGATCTTCATAGAAAATTAGTTATAAATACTCCAGTACATAGTTAACTGTACTTTTGAATAAAAAACCTAAATTCAGAAAAATTGATTTGTATAAACCCAATGTTTGTTCGATCATTGCTCTAGTATCCAACTGTTATTGATGATTAAGTAGATTTACTTATTTAATGAAGTCGTAGCCAAGAAATAAAAACATTCAACTTAAATTTATTCATTAACTCAACTTTTATATTGCTATAAAATTTTAATTCCTTGAATATGATTCCTGTTGTTTATCGCAATTTTTTGTTGTCTCTTGCACTCTTCTTTGAAGCCATCTTTGTTCAATTTCTTCTCTTTTACTCTTTCCTTTCTATATTCTTTAAGAGTCTTCTTCCTTTGTTTTTTTTCTTCCAAGGTTTCATCTTTAGGTCTAATAGAAAGAGCAGATAAGCGGGAAATGACAGACTGGGCTGCTATAGACTTAGGTCCCTTGTTTCCAGAACTCTCAGTTTCTTCGTTAAATCTATTCAGAGTTTTAGCTGTTAATTTATTATGTCCTAGTACATCAATTGGCACTCCTGTTTTTCGATTGGTTTTAATTTTACTGCTCTAAAACAGAAAATAAATGCAACAATATTATTTCAACTTTAGATTTCATAAAATAATATAAATGTTTAAAATTATTACTTATATCGTTATTGACGTTTAATATCTTAGCTCCCGATATATCGAATTTCGTCAATGCGACAGCAATGTTGACAGGAAGTAGGGAATGGAGCTCGATATTCAGGTAATCTGTAGAATATTTCGTTTTTTTTTGTAATCTAGTAAAAAGCTGAAGTTAGAAAATGTAGAGGTTATTTTAGCATAACCTAAATTTTCTTATCATCCATATTTGCAATGTTCACTTTATTGAAGTTTATGCTAATTCGGATATGAATATAAGCTTTAAAATCTTTGTTGATACAGTTAGATGTTCGATAGATGACTGTTGTCTAATTAGGAAGGTAAACGAGAATTTTTATTCAGGTTATAGGTTCGAAAAGCTTGTGTAGAACTGAAAGTGTTATATTGAATCTTTGAAATCAGTTGACTCTGCGGTTTCTTATAAAAGAACTAAGGTGAATTATACGCGTCTGCTAAAGGATATCAAGCTTAGATATCACGACATGCTTATAGATATATCGGGTAACAGGGGCAAACCGGTACTGAGAAATTGTTAATCGTGAAACTAATACAAAGAGCTTGACATGTCCTTCCATCAACCTTAATATTGATGGATTTGGAGAATATTTTTCCACAATTATCGTCCAATTTCAATTCTAAGTGTATTCTCCAAAGTCTTTGAAGAATAAGATTCAATTGGATGGTAAGTTTCTTAACCAAGTTCAATATAATTACAGACACTCAACATGGTTTCAGATCAGAGCGATCTACACAAATTGCACCGTTTTGCTTCATCGAATTTGTTTACAAATGTTTGAGATCTTTTGTAGCTGGTTTGTTTTTCGATCTGTCACAAGCATTTTACTTCCTCATAAGTGAGTTTTTGATAACAAGTTATACAGTTTGGTTTTAAGAGGTGTTTTCATAGATCAGATTCAAAGTTTCATTTCTGATTGAACTATGGTTGTCAAAGTGAGGGACTGCTGGTCGCAAAAATTTCATTGTGAACTGAGATTGCCTCACGGATCTGTAGTTGGTCCCCTCTTGTTCTTGCCCTTTGTGAACGACTGTCTCAGTTGCATTGATAACTAGGCCAAGCTACAGAGATTTTTTCATGTAAAAAGTGTTAGAAGAAAACCAGCTCCGCCATTGTTTGTAAAATAGTTCCATATGATATAATCGCGTTATTTTCAGTTTTTTGCTTATCAAACTGAAACTATCGTAGTAGTAGATAAGACCCTCAGTTTAAAAGAAAATTGGAAAAAGCCGCCAAAAGTGCAGTTTTTTCAAAAATTCATCTCGGTTATTTTTTGAGTTATAGCGTAGGTCCTCCAGTCAGTATTAGTTATTAATATAAACTTCATTTATACGAAGAGCAGAAACTGTGCGATGCATGCGACAGGTATGGTCCGATTTCAATTTACAAGAAATATTTTGAAAGTAGAATTCTCATAGTTCAAAACGTTTATCTTGGTTTTACCTGAAAACGCTGAGAAATATGTTAAAAATAAAGCTGAACATAACGAAAAACGGCCGAGCGCGTGAGAAAAGTTGAAGAGTGGGGGTAGAGCAGCAGGCAAGGATAAGCATGACATTCGAAAACGTCGAATTTTGAACATGACGGTCATTTCTCGGCCGTTTTCGTCATGTTCAGCTTTATTTTTAACATATTTCTCAGCGTTTTCATGTAAAACTAAGATGAACGTTTTGAACTATGAGAATTCTACTTTCAAAATCTTTTTTGCAAATTGAAATCGAACTGTACCTGTCGCATTCAGGTCTGCTGGAAAATTGCATAGTAAAATATACAAATGGCCACAGAACGAAAACTATACATCGGACAGTTTCTGCTCTTCGCATAAATAAAGTTTATATTAATAACTAATACTGACCGGAAGATCTACGCTACAACTCAAAAAATAACCGAGTTATGAATTTTTTTAAAAACGGCATTTTTGGTGTTTTTTTCCAATTTTCTTTTAAACTAAGGGTCTTATCTAGTCGTCCGACCTCTCATTTTCTTCGTCTTTTCATTTTCTACAATTATTCTATTGACACCATCACGATTACCATGAGTTTCAGTTTGATAAGCAAAACACTAAAAATAACGCGATTTTTTGCATAAAATTATTAATAACAAAGTTATAAATAATAAAGTCGAGTGAAAAACATATCACTATATCATATGGAACTATTTTACAAACAATGGCGGAGCTGGTTTTCTTCTAACACTTTTTGCGCAATATGCTCACTCTAAATCTCTGTAGCTTGGCCTAAACGGCAAAATCACTATATTCGCGGATGATACATAATTTATGTAAATTATTAGGGACATTATGTGTTGATGGAATCTTTCAATAGTTGGTGTCGTTTAAACGCACTTATATTGAATATTGGGAAAACTGAATGCATTTATTATGGCTTGAAATATGCTGTTAGTGAGCGACTGACTATTTTCCAAGGATTCTTTAATATTCTCAGCAGTCCACATGCACAGTAGATTAAACTGCTGTAGTCACATTTATTAAATAAATATAAAATTTATTGTATAAATGCTTTTTGTGTGTAAAATAAATGATTGTAATTTTGCAAAACTGAATTGTGATCTCAATTACGTAACAAGAAACACTGCAGTGCTATTTATCCCTAAGCATAGAACTACAAAATTTGAATCCCTCCTTCCTATCCAAATATTAAATTTTGAATCAGTTGCCTTCAACTATGAAGTCGCAGAATATGAATCTGTTTAAGAAAGGAGTTAAATCATTGCTATTGTCAAAAGCCTATTGTAGGGTATCAGAATACTTGTATGTCAATTTTAATATAATTTTGTATTGATGCTTTACAACATCATACAACAATGTTATACAATTGTCTATAAAGATCAATAATTGTCTATCTATACTAATTTCACAGCATTGAAATTTATATTCAAAAATTTGACATTATTAGGTACAACCATTATTCATAATTTATTAATTGATGCATTTCTAATCAATTATAATTAATTAATATCCACATCGCAATATTTATAAAAATTGAATTAGCTGTTCATGTATGAATCTTAAAGATTCTCTCTCTTTCGGCATTAGCTGAAATGCTCGAACGCTCATAAGCAGCGTTGGGTGGTTAGTACTTAGTTGGGCCACCACTTGAGGACGCTGTGTGCCGTAAGCTCTCTGAATGAGAAGAATAAAATATCTGAAATTTGTTTCATATTATAATGAATTGAAGAATTTGCAAACCAGCATTCAAGAAGCTTTGAGAATATTTTTAGTTGCTTTAGAAATTAGACATGCTTCAGTAAAAACTACGAATTTTAAATTAAGGTACATGAAAGACCTCTTAATAATAAAATCGAAACTTTCCTTCAAGAAACATCAAATTCGCAATATGAATATAATGATCATGTCAATATTACTTTTAAAGATCGCTAATAACACCTTGGATTCGATTTAATATATATGCAATGTATTTTCTTCAGCTCCTCAAGATTGAAAATATCTTATTTATCACATCCTTTATATTGACGTTTACATGTGGTCGTCAACGTAAAGTAATTGATAGTAATAATTTTATCATCTCAAATAAAAAAAAATCATTCAAAATGCTGCCCAACACATAATTGAAACATTAATTGTACTTTTTCTGTTTAGTACATGCATTAAATAAACCCACAATTTTCAATAATACAGCATACATTAGTTATTCAGAATGATCAGAGTATCCTGTTAAATACAAATTCATAACAAAGTCTCCTTCCTATATACAGACAATCCAAAATATCAAATTACCGTGATAAAATTGTAGTGTGTCCAATTTTCGATACTTTTGAGAAGTACCTCGGTTATCTTCAAAGATAGAAGGTTGCTGTTTTCACATCATTGAACTACTTTATCGTGAAACGAAAGATGCCGAACAGAACAGAACTTTCATAGCCCTCCATGTTTTTGAGATATAGGGCGAAATTGAAAATTCTCACTTTCCGTATTTTGGTTACCTTTCACCTTATCGGCAACGTGCAACCGGGTTCTTATATAACTTTTTGTGTAGAATAGTGATGCACTCATTATGTTTACTACGACGTTCATTTTCAGAAAATTAGGATTTTTTTTCTTTAAATAGAACATCCTGTATATTTTACTTTATTTTAATGTATATATCCTTAAGCTCACCAAATATATGAGAAAATTTGGGTTTATTTTCATTTTCAATGCTATATTCCAAAATTTGACCTGCAAAACGTTTAAAGTTTATTATTTATTCAGTTATAATAACACAACAGCATCGAAAATAATCGATTATACTTCCGAGTCACGAGACGTATTTTGCGAAATATCCACGAGAGCGCAGCTCGAGTGATGTTTTAAGAAAATACGTCGAGTGACGCGGTCAGTATAATCGATTATTTTCGATTGCTCGAGTGGTATTCATTATGATTATATAACGACTAACAATATTAATTTTTTAAACGTCAAAACATCGTCAATATGAAAACATTCACATTTTGACACGAGGCGAAACACCAAATAGTTATTTATGTACCAAGTGTATAGATCCTAACGCCCGGAGGGTAACATTCGGCCCAAGGGATGAATGTTGCCCGATGGGCGTTAGGATCTAGTAACGCACGTGGTGGTGCATACAAGATTTTATTTTTCACGAAAAAATTATTTTATTACAATGAAAAAACGATTTTAAAACCAATGTAAGTTGCTTCAATTGTCCTCGTACAATGAGCGGGCGTTATAATCCATAATGCCAGCTCATAACGCCCTAGGGCATAATGAGTGTATTTATAGCAACCGTATCTAAGGTAAAATCAACAAATAATATACAAGTGAAAAATAAACAATTATATCACGTCGTCAAGAGTATATTCACTTATCGATACGCAGTAGTTATGCAAAATAGCATGGATTCTATTGGCTTATTCATACATGAATTATATAATCCCTGATATTGTTCAAAATGGTTTGTCTTATACATTATACAAACTTTTGTAATTCTTCAAAGAGCATTTTGAATTATGATTGGATATCTCTGCAAATGTCGAAAAGCAGAATCATAGCTTCACACAGTTCTGCCAATGAATGATGTTGAGTCTTATAAATTCTATCCTTCAAGAAAACCCATCAAAATAAATCTAAAAACGATAAATCTGGTTGAAAATATATATTATTTAAGTGTAAGACTTGAAAATACAGTATATTATGTAGTATCAAATCTTGACAACCGTTCTTGCCAACTGTAAACAACTTTGTTTTTTATGGAGCCACAACAGCCTTCTTGCAGCACAGCAGAAAAAAAATTATATTTTTGAATTATAGCATCGCAAATGACAATAAATAGAATTTTTCTCATATATTTGGTGAGCTTGAGGAAATATCAATCAAAATAAAGTAAAATACACAGGGCGTTCCATTTAAAGAAAAAAAAATTTCTAATTTTCTGAAAATTAACGCCACTGTTTTCTACGCAAAAAGTTATATAAGAACCCGTTCGCACCTTGCCGATAAGCTGAAAGTTAACCAAGATAAGGAAGGTTCTTGAAAAGTTAGAATTTTCAATTTCGCCCTGTATCTCAAAAAGAAGGGCTATGAAACTTCTGTTTGCGGTATCTTTCGTTTCACTAAAAAGTACTACAGTAATGTGAAAACCGCAACCTTCTATCTCTGAAGACAGCCGAGATACCTTTCAAAAGTATCGAAAATTGGGCACACATTGATTAAATTCTGCTGAAAAATACTAGAGAATATAAAAATCTCATAAAATAATGCAATTTACTAACATATCTTGAAATAGGTAGGCCTGATACAGATTGATCGACTCTGTGACTACACAGCAGTATTCATAAGGTAGATTATTTTTATTATTCATTTTGTATGTATTTCTATTCTATCGAGATAAATATATGAAACATATTTCTTAATTTTTTTTTTATTTATTCGAATTTCAACAGGGCAAGCCGTATACAGTAAAATATAAATAGTCAAATAAAGATGTAGCACTTACAATTAAATAAAATTAATTATATAATACAATATTATTTTAAAGAAAAATGTTATCTACACAATCAATCAATGGTGATTCGCAATAAAAAAAAGATAAATTACTTATTTATTCAAATTTTAGCATTCTTTTAGATAATTTTTTTGGAGAATATAATGAAGAATTATACAAATCAAACCATAAACTGTTATCATTACAAAGCTCAGATAATTTATATTATATAATTAACTTTCCTTGCCCAGCCCTTAACCTCTTCGGACCCAAGTGAATTTCTTTTCTAAATTTTAACAATATACATATATTTCAGTTGAAATAGAAACAACTAACAACAGAAAATTAATTTAAAAAATCCTGTCTTTGGAGGTGGTATCATATTTGATACCTTGAGCCTTTGACAATACAAATTCGAAAAATGATAGTAATCCAATTCATCAAACTTGTTTGGCATAATATAAATTCTAATCAAGAATTTGCTACTTCGAAACAATTTCTGCTCGAGTTGAAGCCATAGCATGCTTTGCAAGTAATACATTTCATTTAAGTCAACTTGTCACAACCTGGAAGTCTGCATTTGGACCTAATTTTTTGAGAACGGGTGGTGGTGTCTTCGGGCGAATGTTTGGCTTCATGGTTTCTAAGCTCTTGTAGCGGAACAGGTAACACTTTTCTTAATTTAGCTGCAGGTTCATCTTAATCGCTTTCACAACTGCTTTCGTCACTTGCTACATGTTTGGAATTGAATACTAAGGATTCAGCCAATTGTGTTTTGGATGCCAAATAATCTAGAATATGCTTCTTTCGGAAGCCTAGACAATTTTCATGCTGACGATATTCCAACCATGTATTCTGGTCTATATATTTTGAGAATTACTCTAGTAGCTGTTTTATAGACTGTATGAGACCTTGACCAGAGGAATACTAATATTTGAATTCTTTCTGATAAATTGTTCACTTATAAGTTACTCTGTCATTTGTCACGATCCACGAGATTTGCTAAAGGCAACTCATGGTCCGTAGAGTCGAAATTATCTTGTGAAGCTATTTCGTTTCTTTCTGGCAAAGTCTCCTCAGGAAGATTAACAGCTCAAAATTGTCTTCATCTTCTGAAGATTCAAAGTTTGAGTTGTCCGAATCAATTTTCTGCAAATCTGACATCTCATCGATTTTAGCGATATCTTCCTCCAGTTCAGCTTGAGTAAGTGCTGTCAAAAATTGAAATAAACCTGGTGAACGTGTACAACCTATTTTTGTAATTTAAGAAATATTGTAGTCTCAAAAACCCAAGGTATCAGCAGTGATACAACGGTCCAAATGTCCGATGTTATAATTGTAAACTAAATTATTACTATTTTCTCCTAACCCGGTGAACGTGTATAAAATATTTTAGTAATTTAAGAAATATTGTAGTCTCAAAAACCCAAGCTATCAGCAGTGATACAACGGTCCAAATGTCCGATGTTATAATTGAAAACTAAATTTACTATTTTCTCCTAACCCGGTGAACGTGTATAACCTATTTTAGTAATTTAAGAAATATTGTAGTCTCAAAAAACTAAATTTACTATTTTCTCCTAACTCCAATCATAAAAAATTATAAGCAAACGGCTTTTTCAATATCAAAATTATTTTACTTACGTTTAAAATAATAATTCTTTCGTCTATGAACTTGCGAGGCCATGTTATTTGTTCTGTTGTTTTCACAGAACTGATTGGAAGGCGGTAAAATGTGAATTTCTCAGGCGCGAGAAGCATATCAGATACGATACCAACGGGATAATAATAATAATAATAATAGGTAATAATAATAATAATAGGTCTTTATTTCAATATCAAGCTATCATATAATATAACACTTATTTACAGACAGTTGAAATGAAATAGTGTCACAGCCTGGGATTAAATCACTCCACTCAAATAATCTTCAACAGAGTAGGGTTCCATTCTTAATAGTAGGTCAAACATCCCTTTTTTGAATTTATGCAAATCCGTCTCCTTGCGTAACCATAATGGTAATTTGTTAAAGTACTTGATGGATCTGTACGAAGTGCTCTTTTCTGTGTTAGCCAGATGATGCTTAGGATATAAAAGCGAATCACCTCTAGTACTGTATGTGGACGCGCCAAGCTCAATACCGTAGTTATTCTTGAACAAGAACATTCTTGAACGTGAATAGCGGGGATTGTAAGAAGCCTGCTGGATCGGAATATGCCCCTACATGAGTCCCCTGGCTTCCTCAGTGTCATAATTCTCAACACTCGTTTTTGAATTTTCATAATCTCATATAGTGCAGACGAGCAACCGTAGAAGATAATATCATATCTTACTCTTGATTCGAAGACACCATGGTAAACCATCTTTAGGGAATCTATCTCAAGATATTTCGCCAACACGCTTATAGAATAACATACTGAGCTCAGTTTTTTACATGATTCAATGTGAGTTTTCCAACTTAAGGTTTCGTCGAGGTGTACAACCGTAAATTGAATTTAAGAAGTCTAAACATGCTTCAGATCCTCAGGTATCATATTTGATATTTGGGGCCCGAAGAGGTTAATGTAGTTTTAACAAAATGATAATTATTATTATGCCTTAAAGTTCTAGTGGGGCAATGAAAGTCAAAATAACTAAGTCATTCAGGACAGTCGATAAGGTTGTTATGAATTTTAAATGCAAAAATAGTATCATTAATAAAATTAATGAGAAATTACATTGTGCCTTTTGCTTTTAGTTGATAGTTATTAATAATAAACACCGATTGCTCATATATTAATATACAGTTTTTAAGAGTATCCAAGAAAGGAAAGGTTTAAATTATCCTGATATAAACTATCTCAATTATCTTAAAAACTTTTATAATTTGCTTACCTTTGGCTCTGGAATCAGCTTTGGGTGATTATATATATTTGAATAAGTGCTCAGTATAGTTTCACAGTCATACTTTTCTTCTTCCTTAGTTTCAACTGGTTCCATTTCATCCTCAGATTCACTTTCTGTCAGATAATATATGTTTTTGATCTTGGATGCCAATTCTTTATCAATAGAACCAATATCTTCATTTTGCTGGCTTTTCTTGAATTCTTCTGCATATTTCAGAATTATTTCGGAGTTTTCTGGCAGATGACCCTCAATTTCTTCACAATCTAGACCACCAATTTGATCATCATCATATTCAGCATACATCTAAAACAGAGATTAAATTGGTGGCAATTATAAAAAATGTATGTGAAATGATGATATTTATAATAATAATAATAGGTTTTGTTTATTCTGATATGTTTGGTACATCACACACGCACTACCAGACACAAAAAAAGAAATACCTCTAAGAAAGCAGATATTTCCCAATACGTACTAAAGTCACAGTGATTAATGAATTCAAAAAAACTGTAAAGCTTCTTTCCTGAAATACTCTCATCTATTTTTCTTCACATTGAGAGGAAAGCAGTTGAGTTCCTTTTTTGTTAAAGCAAAATGATGTGAAGGGTAGACATGTGAGCAAACTCTTCTTGTGTTATTATTCTTCCATTTATCTGAATAATGCTTGTGCTTATGGATGAATAAGAAAGTTCTATGAATAAACAGGCCTAGTAAAGTGAGCATATTTAACGATTTAAACATTCTACGTCAAAATTCATGAACATCACTAAAATTGCAAGATTTTGTGTGATAAAAACATTTGTGTTGAGTTATAATGATTTGGAACATACAATATTTTGGTATTCTATTATTAAATTTCATTTTATACTGGAGTACTAATTCCGTACTTTAACTTTGTGTCACTCTAGTTACTTGAAAACAGGAAACAAATTATTTATAAATTATATAGAATTCAAACACCTACAACTTTTGCTATCATAATGAATTTCACTTATGAAAGTAAATGGATCTAAAACCATTTCTGAAAACATTATGAAACAAATCAAATATTTACAATTTAGATCAGAACTGAGAGAAAGAAGAAATTAGTAGCTAATTCATTAATTTACTTTTTCAAATCTGGCATCCAGCAAAGTGAGTTGTTCATTTCTCCTTATTACTGAGCTGGTCATCGAGTATTGGGTGAATCTTGATTTTGTTTCTTCTTCTTCAAACATATTAGACATAGGAAGTGAATTTACTTCATCCAGTTCTTCTGATTTTTCTTCGTAATCCGAACTAAAATAGTTTACTTCCTGGTTTTCATCAAATTCCTCATCGGACGCCAAACCTTCCGCTAATTCAATAAAATTATCTTCTAGTTGATTTTCTGGCTCATCAAAATCAAAATCTTCATCCATTGCTGCGACAATATCTGGATCTAGATGGAGTTGGAGTCCTAAAAACAGAATGAATAATATTTTTCTGATATAACTGATAGGAAAAGGGGAAATGTTGGGTATCTCTAACCGTTCTCAAGAGAACAGATAGAGATACCCAACTAACCGAAACGTCGTGTATATTAATTGTATAATTTTATTGTGTGAAAATTTAGAATTGTATGTATTTTTGAATGTTGTATCATATAATAAATAGAACAGAAAATTTTTTCTGAAAAATAAACATTAAAAATTAAGGGTTACCACCCTCAACATTTAGGGGGATGAAAAATAGATGTTAGCCGATTCTCAGACTGTGACAAGAGAATTTTACATATTAGATATATATATATATATATATATATATATATATATATATAAATATATATATATATATATATTATATATATATATATATATATATATAGATATATATATATATATATATATATTATATATATATATATATATATATATATATATATATATATATATATATATATATATATATATATATATATATATATATATATATATATATATATATATATATATATATATATATATATATATATATATATATATATATATATATATATATATATATATATATATATATATATATATATATATATATATATTTATATATATATATATATATATATATATATAATCAGTAAGAACTATTTAATATATACAGGAGTTTTTAAGGTGATTTAAAACTATAATAAGACTTCAAAATGGGAAGCATAATTTCAAGTGTACTTACCCACAACAGGCATTGCCTTATTCAGCATTCCAACCTCGTCTTCTATTGCAGATGGGAATACTTCATCTGGTAAGTTTAATTTCATCTTTCTCTTTACAATTTCATCCATAGCATGAGATGGCCATTCTACAGTATTATCTCCGATGTCTTTCAAGTTATTCAAATAATTCTCGTCATCATTGAAGTAAATTCCATATTTCTGTTGTTCTTCTATACGCTTCTCCCTTTCTTCTGAAGTCTCTTTTTCTTTGAAAGGTTTAAGCACCCTTTGGGGTGCATTTTCATCTACTACCAAGGGATCTTGTTGACTTCTGTGAACTAGTTGGAAAGATACGGCCCTTTTCTTATCAATAAACTTCTTTTTCTTGGGCTAAAAGGAAATCAGAATTATTTAATAAACCTTGACAATTAAATTAATTTACACTCACCATGCTTCTGAATTATTACAATCAATAAAGCTGGATGAGAAAAGACTTTATTAAATTAGCACATAAAGAACTATCTAATAAAATAGTGTGTTCATTAATTTTAGACAGCCCGTAGTTACAGAAATTTCTTATGGTGAGAGACAAAGAGAGAGACTAGACTAGAACTAGACTAGAGAGACTTTTGAGTTTTGACTGATCTGAATCTGAACCACTGAACAAATAAACACACATGGATGGCAATCATGGCATGGACACATGACATACAACCATAGAAATCTTTCGTACTGATACAACTGATGGAACTGTGAAGTGCATGTGATTTTGCAATCAGAACATATTCATTCACTGAATGCCCGAAAGAATGCGCTCATTTCCATCATATTTGAATTTAAAAATTTAAAATATTCAAATTTTGAGGTTAACTTTGTTTCGTACTAACGAAGTGATCTATGTAAGTAAAATCAGGAAGATCAGTTTAGGCGGTCGTTCTTTCGTTTTCAATCAGTTCCCCACCCACAACTTAAAAGTGATCGTAAGTAATAATTACTTACGCTGGGTTGAACAATGGGCAGCCATCATTGTGCAACCACAATCCCCGTCAGATAGCCAAGGTCACTTAAATTTTTTTATAGTTGTACCCAAAATCGTATAGACAACTATATTCGTTGGATATCCTACATATATATATATATATATATATATATATATATATATATATATATATATATATATATATATATATATATATATATATATATATATATATATACATCGAAAAATCAAATTCTTACTAAATATCTTCACATTATTGTGATGCCAGTGGACACAACTCCACTACAGGTCGCGTAAAAGTGCCTTGTTCGTTTTTATAGTTACGTTACGTACCACTCCGTCGTTTTCCGGGTAAACACCGGTCACTACAGCTAAATGCCAAAGCAATGGAGGTGCATTATCCGTCTTTAAAATCACGACTGTACCTATCGTGATATTTAGTGGTTGTTTATTCCATTTACGAATTTGTAAACCTCATAAATATTCTTACCTCCAACAGTTCTAAAAATCTTGAACCATTCGATCTATCATATGCGCGATATTTTCGGAAGGAAAACCGCGTAAAGGAGCCAAAGTTAAAAAATGTGCTGGCGTTAACGCCTCTAGTGCAGTTGGATCCGCCGATAATTGACACAACGGTCGTGAATTCAAAAGTGCTTCTATTTCTGATAAAAGTGTTGAAAATTCTTTGTAAGTGAGGAATTGGTCTCCGATGACCCGATAGATGTGATTCTTAACTGCCTTCACCTTGCTTTCCCATAAGCCTTCCTGTCTGGGAGCCGATGGGCTATTGAAAGTGTATCCCAAGTTCAGTTTCAAAAGCTCTAGTATACTCTGGAGAATTGACAAAATTATTAATATCTATGAGAACCGATTTGGCGCCTACAAAACTCGTCCCTCTATCCGAATATAGAGCACGAACAGGACCTCTCCGCGAAATAAATCGTTTAAATGCTTGTAGAAAATGATTGGTTGACAAAGAGCTAACTAGCTCTAAATGTATTGCCTTGACAGACATACAGATAAACAGACACACATAATCTTTACACACTTGAGCGTTTTTCCTCTTACACACAGAAATTTTAACCGGCCCAAAATAGCCCACCCCCGTGTTAGTAAAAGGTTTTTCTTGTACCCGAACTCATGGTAAACCAGCCATCAAGGGCTCTATAATTTTAGGCTTCATTCGAAAACAACGATTACACTTATGAATACGTGTTCTGATTAAATTTCTCCTGCCACATATCCAATACTTCTGGCGTAAAATTGCTTCCAACAAATAAGCACCAGTGTGTAAATATATTTTGTGATAAAAGTCTACCATTCTTTCTGTGAAACAGTAGCCGGTAATATTAACGGATGTTTCTTAGAAAATCCCAAATTAGAATTGCCTATTCGGCCTCAGACTCTGAGCAACCCATCCTGTACAAAAGGATCGAGCATTTTTAAATTCGAAGTACATTTTCTAAATCAAATCCGCCTGACCTGAACAAACTGACCGATTCCTGATATAACTGAACTGCTTCACTTTCCGAATCTATACTACAACAATAATCATTTATATACAAATCATGAGAAACAAAATTTGCCGCCATTGGAAATTTATCACCTTCTTCTTTAATTAATTGTTTTACCGTCCGTAAAGCAAAATATGGTGAAGATTTCAATCCAAACGCCACCACCCGCATTTAATTCATCTGGATTTCATGCTCAGGATGGAACCGCCAATGTTCCGGAACAACCTTTATTTTTAAATACATTTTCTTTAAATCTGATGTCAATCCGAAATAACCGAAAATTCAGAAGTAAAGGCAATATATCCGTTTATAATTTCGGGCCGCTGTATAAAAGATCATTTAGTGAAACGTGATTATCACGTCATGGGGCGCTTGCATCTAGTACAATTATAACCGGTGTACTTGTGCTACTCAATTTGATTACCGGATGGCGCACCATATAATATACGTACCGTTCGTTATTATTCTCCATCCCCACCAGGGCCATGTGACCACTATTTGAAAGAGTTATCATTGACTTATTATATTCAATGCGTAATTTTATATCTTTAGCTAATCGCTTTTCTAAAGAAATCTGCCGGAATTGTGCTAGAGTCCGCGAATCACCCAAACTTTCCGGAGAAATTTTGAAAGTTAAAGCTACTGTGGAACGCCCTGTTTCATCTCTAGCTCTACTAAAGGTAGAATTGTAAATTTTATTGTTCTTAATAAGAGGGGAGTTAATAAAGGTTTATTTGGCACCTGTTTTATTTCCCAAAATTTAGTTAACAGCTGTTCAATGTGTTGATCTTCCTGTAACGAAAAATAAACCGAAGGATTTTCAATTCTGGACCACACTGGTATTTTTCCCATAACAACATAACCAAATTTTGTTTCTACTGCTACTAGAGACCCCGCTTCCCCTTTTATCCGATGTTTGCCCAAAATCATACCAAAAAGTTCATGTTCAACTCCCATTATGCCATGTATTTCTGCCGAATAATATCGTGATGCAATTGTCAAGGCTGTCATTCCCCGCACAGATTGTTTATTTCCTCCTGCAGTCGCAAACAATTTAATAAAAATAGTGATGAAAAACAATATAAATTGTTTTATCTGCTAACTGCAATATATACCTAGGCTTTTTTGTTTATTTGTCCGTAATTTTCGGGGATGTCTGTATATGTCGCAGAAGAGGCCAGTTGTATTCCAGTAAGAGCCACCTTATATGATCAGTACTGGAGAATTAATTGGTGAATATCCTTCTTCAGCTCATTGAATTTTTTCTTTCATATTGGATCATTATTTATTTGGATTTCCCGATGTATCTGCTTTTTCAATTTCATTAGATTGTTGTGGAAGTTTGTTATGTATTGTGGGGTGATATATATGTCCGAATTAATCACTTGCTGCATCCACAGGTTCACTTCTTCTATATTGTATTTACTGTGTAGTAGCTTAGTTTCTTCAGCGGTTTTTTGATTAAATAATTTATACTGAATTCCACCGCAAGATGGTCCGAGCTCAGGTCTGGAGTGTGGTGGATGTTTTGAATACTTTGTTTGATATTTTTGGTGCATAGGAACAGGTTCGGCGTAATATTTTGGTTATTGTGCATGATAAATGTTGGGGGTGTCTCTATCTAAGTGAAGCCAGAGGTTCTTATAAAATTGTTAATTTGTACCCTTGTTGGGGGTCACATTGAAGTCTCCCAAGATCATGCAGTATTTGAATTGTGAAGCTTTTATGAAAAGGTTTTCCTCTATCTGTTGACTGGAGATGAATGTACACTAGAAAGCAGTGCATTTTTTTCGAATTGGAAAACATTTTCTGTAGGAGTAATTGTTTTTTATAAGTAAAATCTGAACTCCTTGTAGTGTTGCAAGTCTATGTTGGTGACATTAGTTTGAGTGTTATGTCTAAATATCCTATAATTCACCTTTCATTTTGGGAAGATTAATCAGCGCTATTTCTTTTAACTTTTCATTATCCCTATTCTGGTGAGTGACCGCTCCTACATCATATAGGTATTTGGTATACTTGTTTTCAAAAATTCTGTTCAATACAAATCTATTCAAAGCACAGGAGAATGAAATATAAAACATTCAATGTTTTTTTTTATTTTGAAAAAGAGTATATTACATTGAGAATTCTGGAATCAGATCTAGCAGTTAGCCTATACTAATATTTGTTGAAGTTCAACAAGAATCAAATAATCCTTTAGCCCTCATTTTCTCGAATTCTGCCTCAATATTGTAGTTCCTGAAAAAAGTAATTTTGTCAGAAATAATCTTTGAACTATTGAATTTACCAATACAATTAATTTGATTTTACAGTAGCACCAGATAACAAGTTGTCTATTACAAGGGAACTCCACATCCTAAGTAATGACAGAAGTTGCGACAGTAACATAACGAACTGAAGAAAATAGATCTAACCTGATTTACATGAAAGATTGATGAGGCTGATACTTAATGAAAATAAATATTCATAATAAAATACTATTGATAATAATTTTCACAAATATTTGAATTCTAATGCATGATAGACGTTTTAGTAAGCATCACAGGAAGATATAGCACTTCGAATTGAATGTAATGCATTATAATTTAAATAATTGTGAAAATCAATCATGAATAGAAGATATAATTCAATTGTAAAATGATACGAAATTAATTTTTCTGATGAATTAAATCTCTAACATTGATAAAATTCAAAAGTAGAATCCCGAAATCTTGAAAAAGATTCAAATCATTAGCTGCAAATGAATATTTTGTAGAGCTTGCAGCTAAAACCATCATTTTCTCTGAAAGTGAATACAAATTTTACCAATACTAGTGTTCTTTCGAATTGAACGAAGTGATTTATGTAAGTAAAATCAGTTAGATCAGTTTAAGCGGTCGTTCTTTCGTTTTTAATCAGTTCCCCCTTCCACAACTTAAAAGTGATCGTAAGTGATTATTCTGAATGCAGAATATCTTCTATCAGTTAGATAACATTGGCAAAGTTAACCTCAAAATTTGAAGTTTATATATATTTTGAATTTTTACACAGATATGATGAAAATGAGCGCTTTCTTTCGGGCATTCAGTGAATGAATGTAATCTGATTGCAAAATCACTTTCACTTCAATCAGATAAGTTCAATCAGTTGTATCAGTACGAAAGAACACTAGTATTATCTCTATTTTCTGAGAAATAGTAAGCTATAATAATACAATTGAAATGATTAAAATTAGCTCTCGAAATGAAGTCTTATTGACAACCATAAACCTATAAACAAAATTTAAGAGTATTATTTTCAATACAGAATTTATTTCATTCCAAGCATTTTTGCTGAGAAGAAGTGATTTAGAAAAAGGTAGGTATTCATGTAATTATAACAAGAGAAAATAACGCACAATGCCTTAATGAAAAATGATTAAGAAATGAAAGCTATTTCTTAAGACAAAGAATGTGCAAACAAATAAATTTTTTTGAAAGTGGGAATACCCATCCTAAAATATTGCAACTTACTTGTAGAACTCTGCATAGACTTTCTTTCTCTCATCATTGATAAAAACTTTTTGCAAAAAAACCATTCCAAATGATATTACCGTGGCAACAGCCAAATTCTTCTTAATTTGGTTTTGGAGGAGGCCTCTGAGTTGTGGTTTAACTAGTGCTTTTGCTCCTGACATTTTTACAATACCTATAGTATATAATTTGAATTAGATTACATAAGAACACGAAATAATGACATTGGATATAAGTTATTGCAGCATCCAAAGAGATGCGGGTAAATAATAAGCTTTATAGAATATATATTCAACTTTAAAAAATAAGTGATATTACGCTACCTTTTTTCTTAATTACTTTGTTTTAGTAATTAATATCTATGATGTACAGACCACGACAGACGACACGACCAAGGATAAAAGCAATTTGAGAACACGGAACGGAATACGTAATCATCTGTGTTAAAACTACGAAGGTGAGTTTAGAGAGTTAGGAATTAACTTCTCCAAATGCTTCTCAGATGGCGCTTGTGCCAAAGATTGCGGATTTGCTGATTTTTAAAAATAATTATAATTAAAAAGTGTATAGAATATCACAAGTATTCACATTCTAAAACGCCGCAAGTGGTGACTTATTGTGATCGGTGTAGTTAACTTACTAGTTTGCTTATAAGTTCCTAGAATAATCACGACTGAACAAAGGTTAGCGATTGAGGAATCTATATTAGACTTAAAGAAAACAAACGTCATAAAAAGATAAAACTAAATATTCTTGCTTTTTCTTGAGAGAGTTACAAGCATTAATAATATAAAAACTCTCATCCTCTTTTCGTATTTTTCATACTTTTTTTAATTCTGACTTATTACAGTTCATATGTGGCCGTCTACTTATTTTCTTACAATTCCCAGCTTTATCACTACCATAATGTCCGTAATCATCTTTTGTTAGATTGTCCTGTTGTTTTGATTTCATCTCGTGCTTTGATGTCTTGTTTTCATCACTGAATATCTCAGGTTCCACTGTTGTTGAATTTTTTTGGTATGACTTGTGGGATATTCAGATAACTCAAACTGGCATAAAGATATCTATTTTTGTTGTAATTATATTTTACTTAGGCACTGAAAGAATTTCCATCAAAAAAATCATATTTATTGTATTATTATCATTTTAATGGAGTACATTTCGATTGTCACAAGATTAATATTTTATATTCTTACAGGGAATTTGATTGAACATTTATCATTCTATTCCATAATTTTTAAATACCACATTTATCGTTTCTTTCCATCATATAATACTCATGAAGTAAATAAAGTTAGAGCCTCCTGTTAGTGTTAAACTAAAATTTTTATTTTCTAGAAGAATTTCTCTTCCAAAGAAATGAACATTTTCATTAGAACATAGAATAAAAAAATTAAAAAATAGTAGTAAAACGTAATAAATCATAATACAATAAACTTATAACATTTCTCGGTCAAATATTGGTCAGAATATATAGAAGAAACAAAAAATACAAGATGCCTTGGCCGTGCAGTAATTTAATTGAACGAGTTATTTCAATGGAAACGAAAAGTTCGGGGAAACGTGAAAATTGTTTTGAGGAGTTGCTACGCGGGCCGCGGACTCACAAAGGTCTAAAAATACAGTTCAAGAACCTATGATAGTACATTTTCTACTTTGGAATGTTTCTGACTTAATTGTTCACTTTTCTCGTGGTATGAAGATTTCTAAATATGAATTATTCAGATTATGAACATTATCGTTCATATGGTTCATTTCCATTAAAGTAGGAATGTTTTTGGAAAACTATTGCACTTGATTTCAAAACGGAAATTTATTGGCATGAGATTGACCAATATAAAACTTTCAGGATGTCTCTACTACTCTACGGTCACTATTCTACACTTTTGGTACAGTAACCAATACCGAAATTCAGATAATATATTATCAGAGTGTCACTCCAATATATTGTTAGGGAAACAACCAACGCTAAATTTTTGTTTTCTAAAAGTTTCGAGAGACGATGGTCAAACAGTCCTCTGTATTCTGGGACAGAACCTTCTGGAGATTTTTCTTGAACGAATATTAGGCATATAATGAGATACAGATTGTCCGTTGTCACCAAGCTAGTTAGAGGTTAGACAGGTACTTAGATACGGTGCCATGTGTTTTTCTCAGAAGTTTCCTCATGGCGTACAGTAAGTCACTGCTTGCATACTTCCAACGCGAATGGTGGGTCAGTATTATCCTCTGAACCCTACCCACACTTCCTCTGTTCCATACATATCATGTCTCACCTTTCTAAAATGCACTTGCACATACACACGAAGGAGTTCATCTGATCAGTTTATCCCCATAACCCATAACTCAAGCTGCCCGCTTCCCTGACATATACTTCAGGCCTTCAGGGAGTAATTAAACACGCGGAATTTTGTCAGTTGTCAGTTCAGTTTACATTAAACTACCGTGCTCGTAAAGAAAAAGCGGTTTTGAATATGAGATTGTGCCCTGTGGTTATTGTTGGTAGTTCTTTCTCTTTGTAAATGAAGGATAGATGTTATTGGATTAGTTATTGAATTGAACTTCATCTATTCAAAATATTCCAAAATCGAATTCGGAACAGTAGTTTATGGTCTCTACCATATAGTAGTAGACCAAGAAACAATGAAAATATTACAACAATCTGGACCAGATAAGTGTGACGTCACGGTCGTCACGCCGCCATTTTTGTTGAGGAATGTATGGGCCATTATCCAAACAAACGGTATTTACCTTTGCATTTTGTGTGTATGTGATATATTATTCAGTTTTTGTGTGGAAATTTGTTATTCAAATAATTTAAAACACTGTGTGTAGGTGCCTTACTATGCTATTATTAATATTCATATGTATTTATTTTAAGACAAAACCTGAGAATTTTCTCTGACAAAACCGACACTGATTGTAACCTTTTAAAAATAAGCAAGATTTTTCATTAATATAGATTCATTTATTCATTAAAACAATGGGAAATGTGTGAAGTAAATATTTCGTTGGTTGTTTATTGCTCGATACGGATTATTTCTTACTAGTAAAACTGTTTAACTTATAGCAAACATGGTGATGTGTTGGTCCCTGATTGTAAACACTTCAACCATAGGGAGAAATCTTAGGTGAAAAGGTGTTTTACTGAAAGATATTGTGCCACCTGGAGTTAAATTAAATATCCCTCTATTTTTAAAGACGGCACAGTTTACACCTGAGCTGGTGTATCGAACTGGGACCTTTGCCCGAGCTATGATTCATGTCAAAAGGTAATAAGAAGGATGAAGAAGTTCAAATACTAGATTTTATTCCACACACCCTTCAACAACATGCTATTTGCTGTGCAGGTGATTGGGGCCCTAACAACTTTGCAACTACCACTTATCAGAGAAGTTAAGAAATCATACATTTCAACTGAACGTGTCTAGTTTTATTAGGAAAAATTTTATGACAATTTTAGAATTTCATTAAAAATTTATTCATTTAGTTGTTAACCGTTTTGTTTATTTTCATACTCGTAATTTGTAAGATTTGAAATCAATACAGAAATTACAAAATTATTTGCTAATGAATTTCCTTTTTCTTTTTAATTCACCCTATTTAGAAAGTGTAGCTTTCTTTTAAATATTTTATGTAACTGTAGTGTGTATCAATATGTTTTCACATAGTTGACATAACAATATGTATAAAGCATCTTTTATTCCAAGTAGTGAACCTACTTATATTTAATCATCTCTACCCTTAATTTAAAGAAAAATAGTAAATTCTAGTCTTTACTTTAGTATAACAGAAGTACATACTAAAACAGTGTTCTTTAAGTAAAAACAGGTTTAAAGCAGATAGATAATTTTAAAATGTTTTACATATTAACGAAACAATAACATATACAGGTAGCTAGGTAAATCAAAACTGATGGTAACATAACTAATATG
Organism: Cynegetis impunctata; assembly: GCA_030704885.1. NCBI lineage: Eukaryota > Metazoa > Arthropoda > Insecta > Coleoptera > Coccinellidae > Cynegetis > Cynegetis impunctata. Next base: position 601,910 of record JARQZK010000761.1, read on the forward strand.
AGTAAAAAAAAATGGTTGAAAATAACAAGTTATATATTTGAAAGAATTTATAAGTAATAAATTGAATAAAATTGGTTGCATACAAATTCAGTATGACTGAAATATTTTCGTCCCAATCTCCGGCCTTCAAGATTTCCACAATTTCACACTCGTTAGGGGCCCAAATTACCAGATAACATTTTCCCCTCTTTGTGATGTGTCCGTGTATTTGCTGCCAATATTTGTGATTTTTATTTGCCTAATTTTTTTAAATACTGAGTAGCTTTAACTGAAGGAATTAAACTAAGCACTACAGCTTCAGACTCTTTTTAAAGTAGCCAAGTGAATCCAACCAGGATTAAATTGAAATTTTTTGAAAGCTCTGAATTTCTATGTAATTTGCAGGTCTTGAAGTGGCAGTAGATTCAGGAATTTTCAAAGGAAATATTTGTATCAAACTTCTTGTTTCTTCACTCCCTTTAGCTTGTTTAGGAACATGCCATGAACAGGCCTTGTCTGTTACACTAATATTGTGGTGTGCATGAATACATACTGCAGCCATGTGGTGACTTGTTCCCTTGGGCAATCCCATTATCTGGATCAATGGACAACTATAAGAAAAAATATATATATATATATATATATATATATATATATATATATATATATATATATATATATATATATATATATATATATATATATATATATATATATATATATATATATATATATATATATAGGGGCGGCTATGGATGCTAAGCCGCCTCCTCAATAATATTCCGTGTATCACTACTATATTATATTGAATAGTCACCATTCAGCATATTCATATCAATCAAAATCATATTATTTTATGCACCTACCTTCCTTTCAACCTACATTATATAATATAATTTATTAATTACGATAGAAGATATTTACATTTACTGCATTTCATTCATTTCAAGATTTCATATCAACAGTGGCAATGCTGCAGAGGCTTAATAAGGTATAGACGCGTTCATTATTCCATATGCCATGCCAGAGAGAAAAGGAAACGCTGCGAATGAATATACCTTATTCACTTTATTGAAATAGAAAAGACCGGTAAAAGCAACACCGATTGAAGCTAGCTGCTCGGTTCAAAAAGGATACATTAATTCTCACACAATGTCGACCAATCACAACTATAGGCTTTCGGGTAAAATCGAGTGAATTCGTTGGACCGTTGTCACTAGTCGTGGAGGAAAACAGTTTGTTTTGGTTTTAATTTATTTTGCTCGCGTATAGTTTTTAAAATGAGTTCGGTTACTGAAGTTAATTTCAAAAATTTCAATGGTGACTTAGTGGAATATTTGTTATCCCATAACTTTAGTGCACTAGTTATGACGATAAAGTTTTAATAAAAACATTACGACCTACCCCGGAATTAAACAATTTGGTGCAGCGTAACAAACAACAGAATTGCGGTTTTAATATCAGAAATTATGAGAGATATCCTTGGCTAACCGGATCACAGATAAAGAATAAATTATTTTGTTGGCAGTGTTTACTTTTTACTAGGGAAAATGTCTCTGTTTTATTTTAATCTATTTTTGGGAGTGTCCTATTTTATTTTTGGCAATAAAAAACTCTCACCTTCCCGTTGGTTCTTGCTGGGCAACATTTGATTAATTCATCGAATAATTAACAAATTCGTTAAGTAGTACTTACCTATTTTGTGAAAGAAAAAAAAATTTGATGAATAGATGAATTGATTAATTGGCTGAGAAGAGTTTTTGTGAATATTGTAAATAGGAGTTGTAGGTCTCAAGGTAGACACCCGAAAGTGAAAACAATTTTTTTCGCAAAGAAATTAATATTTTAAGGTGCTTGTTTTACTTTGATTTTCTTTAAATTATAAGGCGGTTGACCTTGAAATCCTAAAAGTTTTCGCCTATGGTGTATTTTTTAACACCTCTTGTAGCCTCCTTAAACCAACACCTCACGAGCCGCCACTGATATATTGTATATTATACAAGTAAATACTACAATGGTTTATTAAATGCAATGAATGCATTTCCTCAATAGCATAGGTACAAATAAAAATCGTATATGTTTAAATTTTACACGTTATTATGAATAAGCTATTGAGCATATTATAAAAATAACAATTAAAATTTTTTTTCAAAGTACTTTATTCACATATAATGCTTCAATAACAATTAATAAACAATGCAGTAATCAAATTAGTCTGCATTACACTGGAAACTAAATTATCCAAATCAGCAAATGTGCTAGTCTCGGAAACAGTATTCTTGAAAAAATCCTCACAATACATTCACATTCTTCCCATTTAACATTCCAAACAGAAAAATTTAAAAAATATACATATATAAAATAAATAAATAAAATAAAACACGATACGCGAATGGGCTGTACTGAACAGTCTTTTAATATATTCTCTACTTCATTTTTCATCAGTGTACGCCTTTCGGATTTTCCTTTTAAATAAATTCATATTTGCACTATCCGTGATGTTCTTCGGTAAGCAGTTATAGGTTTCCATGCTTTGTGTTATGGGGTTTCTGAGGCCAATATTTGTTCTCACTGGTTCCAAAAAGATTGAGTGCGTACGTGTATTGAAGTCATGTTGTTGATTCACGAAGTTAAAAGATGTATTTTCCTTGAATACACTGTATATATATTTACCCTGTTCAATCTGTAATACTTGTGAAATGGGTAGGATGTTAGTTTGGTTATATATTACTTGTGATGATGTAGTGTACTGAAATTTAAATAAAATCTTCACAACTTTGTTTTGTAGTATTTGAATTTTTTTGAACTTTGTTTTTCCGCACGTTCCCGAGTATCTGAATATAGACAGAAAATATGCATTGTAGACTAGGCACAAGCATGACGTTCGAGTGTAATCTCTACATCGATAAATGGCACCAACCATGGGTGATATTTTGTTCCAGCAATCCAGCAATCGTTCGTCCAATACAAGCCCAAGCTATTTCACCTTCCCAACTCCGCCAACTATCTTTATTGTGATGTTTTGTAAACTTTTATTTTTTTGTCTGAAAATCATATATGTTGTCTTACTTGTATTAAGCTGTAGTCTGTTCTTAATTAACCATGCATGATATTGTTCTAATTCTTTACTAACCGTTATTTGTATCTGGGTTACGTCAATGCCTTTATAGACCAACACAGTATCATCAGCAAATTTGAAATATCTACCCCGAAGTCCAGCAGCCCTCAATGATAGAACATGTAAGGTGTATAAAAGAGGTCTCAATACCGAACCCTGAGGTACTCCCGACTTGGTGTCAATAGTCTGATTAGAACTCCCATTTACCACTGTAAACTGCCGTCTGTTTAGGAGGTATGTTTTAATGAGAGAGTGGACTCTTCCTTTTATTCCCATGTTCTTCAACTTGCCGAGTAATATAGTGTGATCCACTACATCAAAAGCATTTCGTAAATCAACAAAAACTGCTATAACATAATTTTTATCATTTAGGGCAGTGGAGACGTAATCGAAAAAGTCCATTGTGGCGTTCGTAGTATTGCTATGTTCCTGAAATCCATACTGATACCTATCAAACTTAACAGAACCAGCAATATATCCAATCATACGCTTTTTTATAATCAACTCTATAATTTTTGACACGGCACACACCACCGAAATGGGTCTATAGTTGTCAGTTTTATTTTTTGTTCCACTTTTATAGATTGGTGTAACTTTACTGACCTTGAGGATATCCGGAAAATGCCTTGCATAAAGGTTTCATTCACTAGCCTAACAAGAATGGGCATGATACACTCTTTGAGGGTTAACAGATCTTTAGTATTTACATTATCATAGCCAGGTGCAGAATTTGTATTCAGTTCATGTAATATCTCTTCCATTTCCTGACCAAGCTAGTTAGTCGAGTACTTAGCGTACGCTGGCTAGTATATTTGGGAGGTCTAGGGTTCAAACCCCGAGGCCGACTGGTCTGCCATGAGTTTTTTTCATAGGTTTCCTCGTGGAAATATAAGTCACTGCTTGCAAACTTATAAAGCGAATGCTGGGCCATATTAATCCTGTGAACCCTACCCACACTTCCTATGTTCCATAAATATCCCGTCTCACCTATCCTTAATGCACTTGTACATACAAGTATATCCTCTTATCTGACTGATGGAGTTAATCCCAAACTCAAGCTGCCCGCCTCCCTGGCACATACTTCAGGAAGGAATGAAACACGTGTGTTTCCTTTCCTTTCCATTTCCTGAACACTCATTTTGGCAAGGTACATTGAGGTATTGCTGTAGATCTCCTCAAACTCAACAGTAGTCTCTGTTCGTGTATCCATATTATTCATTATTGTCCGTCTAATATTGACAAAGTATTTGTTGAACTGTTCGGCAATATCCTCCCCATTGTCTACGGTATGTCCTTCTAAGTAAAGAATAATTCTCCCTGAAAACCCCCGATTCTCACCTTTCATCAGCGCATTAATAAGTTTCCAGTGTTTTTTGGAATTGGTATCAGTTTCATTCCATTTTTTTTCAAAATAATCCTGTATTTCAACAATGTTTTTTGAATTGTCTTTCTAGGTCCAGGTTAAAAGGAATTCGGTTGTTATCCAGTCTTTATTCTCTTTGTGTTTCAACTTATATCTAAATGTAGATTCCTTTTTACATACTTGTATTGCTGATATCAGTTTTTCGTAACTATCTATGTTAAATTTACTCGCTAGTTCTTGGAACTTAAAAAATATATTTTGCTTCAATACGACGTGTTCGTGACATATTTTCTATTTTTTTTGGTGAGTTTTGACTTTGTTTAAGAGTTTAATATGGATTATTCTATGATCGGTTATTAGTTGGTCTATACTTTGTTCACAGGAAGTATTTCTGTTTGTTGATATATGGTCTAAGATCGACACCGAGTTTGAAGTTACCCTTGTAGCAAACTCTTTATCAATGACATTACAGATTTGGTAACCATTAATAATTAATATAGTGTTCTTGTGTCAGCCTCTATAGAATTATTTTTAAGAAGATATATATTCAGATCACCAATCGATACTGTTTTTGGTTTGTTATTATTTAATATTTCAACAAGTTATGGTAAGAATTCATTAAATGAAATCTTACAATGAAACATTAACAAAGAAAAAATCCTATTGCCCTGAAAAGATCTTGCTTTTTCCATTTTATAATCTTAAAATATGTTCGTTAAATAACATCTACCAGTTATATATAAATCTAGCTACTTTGCTCTAGTATTTATACATAAGATACTTACTGGCATTCTCTTTAGAACCATTTTTTAAATTAAATATTCACAAAAATGAATTCACTTACAGAAATCAAGCACAAACGTTTGTTTGGATAATGCATCGGACATAACCATACAAATTTGACGGCAGTGATGACAGCACTAATCGACGACACAAAAACCATAACCAACCAAGCATTTTTGTAGAGCATGCGCAGTACAATGGAATTTTTGTACATTTTGACAGTTGTAAATGTAATTGTAAATCCATTTGCTGTGTTCTGTGTGTTTATTGCTGTTTATTAGTGTTTATGTAGAAAAGTAAACTCCATTGCAAAAAAGCTGTTCGTTAGAACAAACAATAATCTGATGAAAAATCTGTTCGTTTAATATCTTTGGTGTACAGTGACTATTGTTCATTTATAAACTTCATTTCAATAAAAAACTTTGCTAGGATTATTAAGTAATAATAAAACGAACCGTCCACATCGACATCTAGTAATAATATTGATGTAAAAGTGCCCTGCAGTTTGTGTGGTGACAAGATGTTTAAGACCTGATTGAAATGCACTTGATTAGTTGCTATAATTGCGCTGGTATTGATTAAGTTTTACAAATGACTCATATTTTTTTAGGATGAGGACAGAATAAAAATGTGGGCCCACTGTTATAGGACAAACTCAGGTACCTACAGATTTATTTTGGTATTACAAAATAAATTAATTTTTAATAATAAAAATCATAAGAGACTGCTGTTTTAATAACTTACTGTTTACGTATCAATACAAACATGGCAATAGAGAGCTTAAACAACATGCTGTAGACAAATCTACTCAGAAGAAAGACTTATGTGACGAAGCTGAGGATTTAGTGGATCTGAAAATGTTGAAAAGGGCGTTAGACTTCGAGAGGCCGAATGATAGTAACTACCTGGACAGGATAATCATTAAGACACACAAAAAAGCAAAAATAAAAATGCAAAACATGGCAGAGGTAACTAAAGATGCAGAGGTTTATGGTCAGTACAAGGTAAAATCTTTCAGTGATTCTAAAATATATATGGTTAGTTTAAGGCATGTATGTGAGAGTGAATGTAGAAGTTAATATTTTCGAGTATACAAAATTTGCATTCATCGATATGAATGTAATTGTCCTGAGTATACTGTGAAAAATACCTTGTTTAAGCATGTTCACTTGGTACGTATGTATGAGGAGCACATGGAAACTAACTCTATTGCAGACGATTTTGCAAAAACTTTAGGAGAATCTTCAACAACCAAAACACAAAAAGGGATATAAGTATGCCAGTTCATTGAAGAGGTAAGAAAGCGCAGAGTCACATTCAATCAATATAGGACAACCACAGACCGCCACAAGGTGAATGCTCAGCTGAAATATTATTTCAATTGGGCTGCAGATCTTGCAGTTTTTATCAACCAGTTGCAGTTGGCAAAGAAGAACATATAGACCGGGAGATGGTGAAACAAAATATTGAGTAATTTGTACCAGTATGACGGTTCTTCAGGGGTCTAATTACGTAAAGGCAAAAAGGAAAATGATGGTCATAGCGCTGGCGCCGGCGGCCCAATCGCGTGGGCGTTAAACAAACGCGTCGGATAAATAACGAAAGTCGAACGATTTGTTCCACAAAAATGCTTGTATTTTCAGATAGTCGAAAAAAAAGAAGTAGGCGGTAGCGTAATGCCATACTTCTCGGGTGTGGCTTACAGCCCGCCATACCGACGCAAGTACATTAATTTAAATAAAACAATTGAACCATTTGTACCATTTCACCTGAAAAGCTAAAACTCGATTTCTTCACGTTATATCGTAGGTATAGGTTGTATAATACCTACCACGAGAAACTTTGGTATCAAAATCTACAACAATAATTTAAAGTTGTACCACACCTAGTCGTAAAACCCTAACAAATAAAACAGGATTCTATTGACTATCGAACTATTAGAAATTGATGTACATTTATATTTGGCACAACGTGAAAAACTGTTAAAAGCTCTTGAAATGTGAGCCTTTCTTGAGAAAAATTGTTTTGAGTTCGAGTCTTTCGAGTCTTTGAATAAGCTTCGAGTAGGTACTGTTTTTTGATGACGTAGCGCTCGCTATAAGCAACTCATTCAACATCTCTTTTGAAATACAATAGAAGAGTTAATTGCATCAAGCATACTGAATCAAATTATTAGCGAAATTAAGAAATGCAAATACTACTCAGTTTCATTGGATTCTACTCCAGATATATCGCATGTAGACCAACTCACTCTGATAGTGCGCTATGTTCTGCCATCTAGACCAGTTGAACGATTTGTTAAGTTCTTGGACATGGAAGGTCATACTGCTGAACAACTCGCTCGAAGGTTACTAGATTTCTTGAGTGCGAGTGGCATTAATATCAAAGTTTGTCGTGGGCAAAGCTACGATAATGCCAGCAACATGAGTGGGAAATACACCGGCTTACAAGCCCAAATTAATGAAATGAATAAGTTCGCAGAATACATTCCCTGTTTGCACATTCATTAAATTTGGTTGATAAGTGCGCTGCAGACTGCTGTACAGAAGCACTACTTTTCTTCAATTTCGTTAAAAACCTCTACACATTTTTTTCCGCTTCTACCTATCGATGGGGTCGTCTTACGAACGCATTCAAAGATTCTACTTCAAAAATTCCGATTTTAAAGAGGTTATCGGAGATTAGTTGGTCAGCTGATGCTACGAAGACACTTTTATGCGGTTTTATCACTATTACGCAAGTTTTGGAAGATATTTTCAATAACGTGGATCAAAAAGAAGAATGTCGTAATAAAGCTTATGGACTACTTTCAACGATGAATAAGTTAGAAACGGGAATAATGACCCTAATTTGATTTGTAGAAGTAATAAAAAATATGTATATATTTATTTCAAAAGCTGGTATCATTTCACGCACACAGAAATACGTGTTCCTACATAGCCGCTTTATTGTCGGTTTTATTATCTGATTTCAGCTAAATACCAAAAACTTGAGAACCTAAAGCAAACCAAGGGCCTTTTGGCCGAATTTGCTACGGGCCCCGCGCTGGCTTAATCCGGCACTGTCTTCAGCATGTTGTTTAAGCTCTCTATTACCATGTTTGTATTGATACTTGAATAGTACGTTATTAAAACAGCAGTCTCTTAAGATTTTTATTATTAAAAATTAATTTTTCTTCAAACGTCATATAAGTGATAACTTTTGTGACGTTCCTCAATGACATTAAGTGTGATTTATATGACTAGGAGTATAAGTACTTATACTCCTAAGCGTATAAACACATTATAGTACAATGAATTTATTCACAATGGTATTTATTATTTATTCGTAATATTTATAGTAAAAGTAAAATTATGAAGATTTGCATCATTTAAGAATCCTCCACTTCTTGCAATATCAGTACTATTCATAACAACTTTTCCAGAGTGAACGGCATTTACAAATCCATTACTTGTATCGGGTTCATTAAATGAAGATTGTTCGAGATTTTCCGCGGAGCTAGGTTGAAGAACTCTCTTAGCAATTTTGGTTTTACTTTGCACAGAGTCTTCGATGTACCCTTCGGCAACTGCATCAGATTTCCAACCCCCATGCCTTTTCAGCGAAGTGATATCCACCCCACTATCAACAAGCATTGTTGCGGAAGTTCTTCTTAAGCAATGCCCTGTATATTCTTTCCAATTTGGAATCTTCAGATACAATGCCACGTCTTTCGCTACACTACCAATTTTATGGATACCCATAACAGCTTTATAACATTTTCCATTTTGATATTTCAAAAAAAAAACGTCGTTCCCTAAAATCGGCAGGGCGCAAATTAACGTACTTTCTATATTTGCTCAGATATTCATCACCCAGGACGTTGAAGGTTCTACTCTTATTAGTTTTAGTGTTGGGAATGTTTATTAGCAGCAAAGAACCCATATCTTCAAGATCATCAACTGTCATATTCACTAGTTCAAAACTACCTAAAAAATTAAGTGTTGGTTAGCACAATGTGAAACAAACAAAATGTAATTTTATTACCTTCATTGCCAAATACTTTTCATCTGGGGCTTCAGACAAAAATTTGCTGAACTGTTCCCTTGACAAGACTCTCGATTTCTTTGGCTTATAACCTTCTCCTTGCTTTTTTAAAAATGCACGCAAATTGTTGTATTTTTCAATGTCCACATTATGCTTCAAATTCAACACAGACCTTATCATTGAATAATGAGTCCACAAACTAAAATTTTCAGTGCCATTTCGGTAAAATATGCCAACAAAACGTTCTCAGAGTATTGCACTACTTTTTTTCCATTGCACCATTTGTTGAACTTAACAAACGCAGCTTCATATACTGCAGCAGATTTCGTCGGCAGCAAGTTTTGTATAGCTATTCTAGCTGCCTCTACCACCTCGGGAGGATCATTACACATTTCTAAACTCATTTTCTACACCGAATTTGAAATATTTGTTTTAATGGATGTCAAACAAGTACGTATCCATGACAACGATACGAAAAAGGCAATATACAGTGAAATAAGTTAAAGATTCAATCTTGTTATCTTTATTAAAAAATTCGTTTCCTTTTATTGTTTTATTTCGAATGAAATTATGCACGTTTGAAGAAAAAAAAGTATGATATTCGGAGAATAAGATACTTTATGTGCTTCGCATGGATTGTCTGACTCACTACGTTCGTCAGACAAACTTTCCACGCTCAGCACATAAAGTATCACTTATTCTCCTAATATCATAATATACTATTATGTTGTAATACCCAAATAAATCTGTAGGTACCTAAGTTTGTCCTATAACAGTGGGCCCACATTTTTATTCTGTCCTCATCCTAAACAAAATATGAGTTATTTGTGAAACTTAATCAATACCAATCAAGTGCATTTCAATCAGGTCTTAAACATCTTGTCACCACACAAACTACAGGGCACTGGGCACTTTTCCATCAATATTATTACTAGATGTCGATGTGAAACTTTTGTTTTATTATTACGAGTGTTTTGAGATGACGTCACACCGTCACACGCATCGAGTACGGGTCGGCGTCGCACGTTTACTTCTATAAATCCGAAACTAATTGACGTATCGAAGTAATGCGGCCTATTATACACATGCATGCAAGTGTTAATACTTGCATGTGCAGGTCTTGACTCGCGAGCAAGTGCGAATGTGTATGGCAGTATGGGGCAAAACTGACGGCGCGGCGCGTTCAGTTCAATTCCAGACACGGCGCATCTTGAATCAGGCACTGACTGATCTTTAGAGCAAGTGCGAGGGCAAGTCTTAACTCTTGCAAGCATGTGTATAGGCCGCATAATTCTTTCACTTCTATTTTTTATTTTTGACAGAGAATATGGAGAGCTAATACTCAAAATTAGTTAAAATTCTTCGAACCGATTTTTCATCTTGTTCTAACGAACAGATTTTTCACCAGATTATTATTTGTTCTAAATAACAGTTTTTTTGAAAAGGAGTTGGATAATGTTTCGTGTTGAAAATGAGTTTTTTCACTTTTCTACATAAACACACTGCACACATAGCAAGCAAATGGATTTACAACTGTCAAAATGTACAAAAATTCCATTGTACTGCGCATGATTTACAAAAATGCTTCGTTGGTTTTTGTGTGTGTCGTCTGTTTTTGTGTCGTCTCACTAAGGTCAACGCACAACGGGTCAACCAACATACTTTTACTTTTACTCTCTGATTCAACTTTACTTTCACTTTCAACAATTTTGTCAAAATTGAAGGTTAGGTGAATGAAAACAAAAATATATTTTTCAATAAATAATTTAAATATATTCATGAGATTTGATTCTTCATGATTTTTAGTTATAAAAGTGACAATTTTTTTTATAAAGATTTCACAGTAGAAATTTTTTATCTTGCCTTGGATTAGACATAACTATCTAATCCTTTTATCAATTGGTTTTCAGATGATGTAATACACAATTTCTGGTTGACAGATAATAATTGATTAAAGTTTTGCTCGATGAGTAGTTTGTAACTGATTAATTGAACGTTAGTATATACATTATAGGTACGTTAAAATGACTTCTTTAACTAAATATTTACCAACTGCTGTACCACTTCCACTACCAGAGGAACAGTTGAGAGAAATAGTTACTATATCTAAAGATTGGGCTTTGATGCATGGAGCTACTATGAGGAATAAAAAAAATGTTTCAGAAGATGGTGTGGTAATTGCTCCTTTTGTTTTGATTCCATCATGCTTTCCAAGAAGTGAATTTAATAAAGCAGTTGCTTTGCAACCTATTCTTAATGAATTAATGCATAGGGTAGCTCATGATCAGTTGTTTCTTACTGATAGCTTGAAGGAAACTATTCAAGTCGATGAGTTTACTGGAAATCTTTTCAAAATATATGAAACTGTGCAGAATGAGGGAGTTACACAGGTGAATATATTATATTATTTCATATTTTCTCAACTAAATAAATAGAACTTTCAATCAGAATCACACCTGTGAGCTACTTGAATATTTAATATCTTTTTGAATATAGGCAATAATCTTGTAGATGAAAAATTAATTTGCTATTGAAGAGTGGTAAAAATCTATAAATTTTCATTGGATGTTAAGAATGATGAAACATTCAATCTAAATAAGAAAAAGAATTTCCACAATTAAGATTTATTTAATTTTAGTTCAATCATTTAAAAACCTGCGGAAATTCTCATACATTTTATTTATAGTGTCTCTTTTGATACACTGGCTTTTAATTATTTTTAAGTTTAATTAAAATAATCCATAGTTGTTAGGATAAAATGGTATTTATACAATTAGCTTCTTATGACTATCTTCAATAATAAAAATAATATATTTAATATCCAAAAAATGTGATATATGTGTTTGACTTGATCATTTGAAGTTTTAAAACTTGAAAATTTTTGTTCTAAATTAAACAGTACATAATTTTAAATTTTATTACCTTAAGTCTTTCACACATTGAAAGATAATGTTTGAAGGGTTCTTTATGTCATGGTTCTCGAAATCTTCATATTAGGAGTTATGTTTGACTATCGTATATTATGAGTTACTGTTTTATAACAGACATTAGCTATTATGTATAATGTGATCATAATTATATGTTTAAAAAGATGGTAGTTATATTGGGAGCTTTTTGAAAAAGTTTCGCAGTGAATAGCTTAGAAAACTACCTAGATGTTAACAATAAAGATAGTAATTGGACACCAATTTGGTAATATTGTGTTCCATTCATCGTCTTGTACACTATGATAAACAGGTACAAAGAAAGTTATTCATCCTACAGAAATTGATATTCAAGATAGAGAATATTGGCTTGTAATTACAAAACGACAATCTCTGCATTTAAAAGTCGATGGCATTTTTTGTCATCAATTTCCAGATGTTTTTAATTACTTTACACAATTCTACTCCACTAGAAATATCAATATCACCATGACAATACACCAACTTACTGAAGAGAACAGTAACAGTTCAAATGTATATTTTCACTTCCTGAAGATATAAATTTTGTTAAAAATTGTTCAATATTTATATGTTGGAGGCAGTAATTTGATATAAATCCATTTCAGCAGGAAAAGAAATAAAGTCACTTGTTTTTAAGAGATTAACATAATGTAATAAATTTTGTTCAGGTTTCTAAAAAGTAATATTTTTATTTCATTCTCATTGAAAGAAGTGCACGTAATTTCAAAATATCATGTAATAAATGATGAAAATTTTGCATGTTTACAACAAATCAGAAATCCACAAAGTAGCTGGAATTTGATAGTCTGATTTATTATATGTAAAACTTCATTATTCCATGAAACTACATTCTTATATTTGTTTCTGTAGTTTGTCTTATATTAATTTGCTGCGATTTAGATCCCACATTTGGAGTTGTTTTATATCAAAATTAGCTTAGGGTTAAAAATTGTTACCACCTTTCTTCTAACTTACTAATTTAGATTTTATATTTAATGTAGGGGAGCTTGCGCAATTTTATTGTGAAGTAGTAGTTTGTAGTAATGTATTAGCAAGAGCATCAAAAGTTCTCAAAACTTAATATTTAATTAGCGATATTGATGAACTATTTATTTCATGGAAATTCATTTCAAATAAACAGAAATAAAAATGCTTTTTGTCTATTTCTACACAATGTATTTAAAATAGATATAGGTACAACCGGTTTCGACTATCACGTCATTGTCAAGTAAATGTAGACATAACAGGTAAAACTATTTATATCTAATCCTTAAAGATTTAGGAGTGGAGAGAAGTTGAGGCCTAATTAGTTATTTACAGTTTGGAATTCTGGGTTTTTCCTAAGGTTATTAATTTCCAAAGTTTCCAACAGATTCATTGTGGAACCGTTATTGCAAATATGTAGAATTTTGAGATCTTTTATTGTGATTTTATGCCTTGTAGTTTTTATATGTTCGAATATCGCAGATTTACTATCGGAAGAAATATGTTCTTTAAAACGAGATTCAAAATTTCGTCCGGTTTGTTCACCACATTCAATTCTATATACCCCAGATTTTTTATATTTGTCTGTTTTTTGTTTGGCATTAAATAATAGTTTGCTAAAGTTTAACCCACTCGAGAATGATGTTGTTATATTAAATTTTGAAAAATAGTTGCTAATATTATTTGATAATTGACCAATATAACTTATACTAGCTTATCTTCTTTCTGGAAATTCCATTATGGAGTGTAGTAACCGAGAAGTTTGTTTCTGCTCTTTAAGATTGATAATTCGGTTTAAAAAATGTATAGGAATATTATTATTGTTTTATTGTATTAATTTCCATATTGAAATCTTCATCTGATAGAGGGATGGAAAAAGCTCGGTGAATCATTGAATGTTTGTGATTTATATGGTTGAAAGGTTCCATTGGAATAGTTGCATCTGTAAATGTATCTTCTCTATAGATATTATATGAAAGTTTATTATGTTCTCTTGATATTGTCAAGTCTAGAAAATTTATGTGGTTATTATTTTCTATTTCTGCAGTACCTAAATTTTATGTTGGTATGAAAATTATTTAAGAAATTGAAAAATTGGTCTATTTGTCTATTTGAACCTTGAAAGCCTACTAAAATATCGTCATAACGGTAATAGTAGCGAATATGTTTTTGTGTTAATTTATTTTTCATAATTGATTTTTCTAAATTATTCTTGAATATGTCTGCCAATAGAGGGCTAAGTGGTGAACCTATTGGGAGTCCTGAGTTTTGTTTGAAAAATGATGATTCATATTGAAAATAATTTTGGGATAAGCAGGTTTGTAAAAGATCACAAAATTCTGTAACTATAAATGGTAAAGTATTATTTTCAATAAGAATTTCTCTAATTAAAGGAAGACGCTCCTCTGTTGGAATATTTGGAAACATGTTACTTACATCGAAAGAAACTAGCTTGAAATTATTATTGTCAAATGTTTGTCTAGACAGTTTGTTAATTAGATCTATCGAATTTGAAACAGTGTGTTTGGGCTGAAATTTGGGTATTTCTTGAAACTTACGATTTAAAATTTTTGCTAGTTTATGTGTTGGTGTATCTAAATAGTATACCTACTACTGGTCTAGCTGATTTCTCTTCTTTGTGTAGTTTGATCAGCCCATACATTTTTGGTGGTTCCACGTTTATAGGGATGAGTTTTCTTTTTTCCCATGGAGTATTTATCAGATAACTCGTAAGCTCCATTTGCTGTTTCATTTCTTTCATAAAAGTAGTTGTAGGGTTTCTCGTCATTTCCACTATGTCCAGTTTCTTAAAAATATCCTGCATTTTTGAATGATAATCTGCTTTGTTGAGGCAGACTATACTTGATGACAATTTACTATAGAATACAGGTTACATACAGTAAAGTGTCCTTAAACTTGTGGTTTAACAAAGAGTGTGTGAAAAATACAGTGATACCCAATTATATCCAAATTAAGTGCAGTGTTTCAAATCAAACAACCAAAATCAAGCCAAAAATGGAACTTTATGGCTCAAGAAATAAAAAGTTTATATAAGGTACCTATGGGATAACATGAAACTTTACCTAAGATGTGTTCAGGAAGAATTATTCATTCATATTGGAATGGATTATTTGGAATATAAGATAAAAATGCAGGTTAGTGACCAATTGGATAAAAAATATAAGAATTTATGTAAGGAGCTCTCCAACCTAGAAAATAAAAAACAAGTAAAACACAAAAATCAATTACTAGAAGAAAATGAAAATTTTACAGGTAGTAGTACATTTTATCCGAGATTTGTCAATCTTTCAACAAGTCAATTTAATGAAGAGCAAATAAATTTATTGAATAAAGGTCCCAAATTGACACCACATAATAATGAAAGAAGAGCAAATAAAAAACTGATCGGGGTCCAAGCGGAGAGTAATATTCAAATACATAAAGATATGATTAAAAGTCCCGTACTACACAAATACAAAATTACCGAAATAATCAACAAATCAGACATCAAATACAATAAACTCAAAGACTGAAAAACAATTAAAAACATTATTAAACACTGAAGATTTGATATTAACAAAAGCAGATAACTGCAACAGTATAGTCTGCCTCAACAAAGAAGATTATCATTCAAAAATGCAGGATATTTTTAAGAAACGACATAGTGGAGATGCCGAGAAACCCTACAACTACTTTTATGAAAGAAATGAAACAGCAAGTGGAGCTTACGAATTACCTGATAAATACTCCATGGGAAAAAAGAAAACTCATCCCTATAAACGTGGAACCACCAAAAATGTATGGGCTGATCAAACTACACAAAGAAGAGAAATCAGCTAGACCAGTAGTAGGTATCCTATTTAAACACACCAACACATAAACTGGCAAAATTGTTAAATCGTAAGTTTCAAGAAATAACCAAATTTCAGCCCAAACACACTGTTTCAAATTCGATAGGTCTAATTAACAAACTGTCTAGACAAACATTTGACAATAATAATTTCAAGCTAGTTTCTTTCGATGTAGGTAACATGTTTCCAAATATTCCAACAGAGGAGTGTCTTCATTTAATTAGAGAAATTCTTATTGAAAATAATACTTTACCATTCATAGTTACAGAATTTTGTGATCTTTTATAAACCTGCTTATCCCAAAATTATTTTCAATATGAATCATCATTTTTCAAACAAAACTCAGGCCTTCAATAGGTTTACCACTTAGCCCTCTATTGGCAGATATATTCATGAATAATTTAGAAAAATCAATTATGAAAAATAAATTAACACAAAAACATATTCGCTACTGGTACCGTTATGTTGACGATATTTTAGTAGGCTTTCAACGTTTAAATAGACAAATAGACCAATTTTTGAATTTCTTAAATAATTTTCATACCAACATAAAATTTAGGTACTGCAGAAATAGAAAATAACCACATAAATTTTCTAGACTTGACAATATCAAGAGAACATAATAAACTTTCATATAATATTTATAGAGAAGATACGTTTACAGATGCAACTATTCCAATGGCACCTTTCAACCATATAAATCACAAACTTGCGGCCTATAATTCAATGATACACCGAGCTTTTTCCATCCCTCTATCAGATGAAGATTTCAATATAGAAATTAATACAATAAAACAATTATCAAATAATATTAGCAACTATTTTTCAAAATTTAATATAACAACATCATTCTCAAGTGGGTTAAACTTAAGCAAATTATTATTTGATGCCAAACAAAAAACAGACAAATATAAAAAATCTGGGGTTTATAGAATTGAATGTGGTGAATGCCCAACGGCGTACGTTGGACAAACCGGACGAAATTTTGAATCTCGTTTTAAAGGACATATTTCTTCCGATAGTAAATCTGCGATATTCGAACATATAAAAACTACAAGGCATAACATCACAATAAAAGATCTCAAAATTCTACATATTTGCAATAAATCTATGGAAACTTTCGAAATTAACAAACTTAGGAAAAACCCAGAATTCCAATTGTAAATAACCAATTAGAACTCAAATCCTCTCCACTCCTAAATCTTTGAGGGTTAGATATAAATCGTTTTACCTGATATGTCTACATACTATCAATTTATATATAATAAAGTTAAGCAGTACATTGCGTGGGTAAAGATTTTCTGTGGTTTCCCTTCTAATGTCAGTTGAAATATATTGACCTTGGACCGAATGGCACGCAATTAGCAAAATAGTCGGCCGCAGCCGCATTCCCCCCAAATATAGGAAAATTAGGTTTTTTATTAAAATTGTAAATGTTAGAAAACTAATTAAGTAAAGCCAGAGTTGAAGAAGGTTGCAAAACCTTATAACTTCCCAAAATAAATTATTTAGCTAGAAAACAAAAATGTACCCCATCCCCAGAAAGATTAAACGTATTTTGATTGATTGATGTCTACATTTACTTGACAATGACGAAACCGGTTGTACCTATGTTTTGAATACATTGTGTGGAAATAGACGTAAGTATTTTTATTTCTGTTTATTTAATATTTAATAATTTATTTAAACTTCATCATGTTAAAAATGGTGCAACCAATTGACCTTATTCAGCTTTCATGTGAACAAAATTAGATCTGTCTGTATTATAGTAGGAATAGCATAGTGCTTTTGGATATTTCGAAAAACATAAGTAATTTCATGAATACTTATTTGTAATGATCTATCTGTTGAGTAGTTCAATTGTTCTACAGTGTGATACTGTTTGGAATGTTGATGAAGATTAGTCAGTATAATTATCCGTTTCATATTCGGAAATCTACGTTGCTATTAGTTCGCAGTATTGTTATTTTTGGGTAATAATAAAAAAATTCTTCGGATTCTTCATGTGAAAACCACGTTGATTTCTGAATATTGGATTTACTACAATAGGCAATAATATCCAGAGATTATTTGTGTTCTGGATCAGATTAACAGATATATCGATGAGTATATATTTCGTTATACTTTAGTTGCTTGACTTTGGGTGAAAACATATTGATACTTTGTGAGCTGCTTGCTTATTCACTTGCTTTATGTTAATTAGATTGAAAAAATATGTTAAACTGATTTAATATGTGTATAATTTTGTATATCCAATTTATTTGTTATTACTAAAATTTAATCTTTGTTCATAACCAATTTCAAACCTGTAACCAGCCTCTGAGTTTGACCATTCTGCGGTCTGATGTGATGCTGGAGACATCCTCTGTGACGTTTTGCTGTAGCAAACAGGTGGAAATCAACGTCATTGCTGTAGGTTTTGGTTGGCTGGGTCCTATATCGGCTCAGATTCATAGGTAAAAGTAACTTCATCGTTTTTTATTTAAAAAGGTTCTCATAATAAAATTAACTATTTTAACTTTGAAATTGAAGAATGAACTTATCTATTGAGATTTTAGTAATTGTCTAGTTACTTAAAAATGCTGCAAGATCAAGTCATGTACTGATTTTAGTAAATAATTGATTAACTTGATTTTGACAGTATTTGTTTGGCATTTTATTGGCAGTTGAAATTGATCCAACATTAAAGAAACAGCCTGGAGGAGGAAGAATTGTCTTGAAGCATTTAACTCTAGGTTTAACAGCAATAACTGGTGCATACATTTTCATGAAATTTTTTTCAAAATTCCAAGTTCATGGTTCATTACAAGGTATTGAGAATGTACAATTATATTATCAATACCACTGAATGAACTCTGAGCTTTCATAGTTGAAATACAGAACAATTTTCAATATCTCTAGTAAATACTGATTATTTTGATTGGGAGAGTGTATAATTTTGCTCATGTGTCATATTTAATTATAATAAAGGATCTTTGATAGTTAATTTCAAAGTGTAAATATATGGAGGAAATTCGTATCTTTCCCACTAACATTGAATTGTTTCACACAGTTTGCATTCATATGGAAAATAATTTGACGACACCTATTTTAGATAGGTTATATGGAAAATAATTAAGTATACTTACACATAAGATATGATCCCTGATTATATAGGCTTAGTTAACGCTTGGTGGAAACGAATGATTTTTTATTTCCCCATTTGTGTCAATTTGATATTGACAGTATAAGAATTCTACATATTGATTTGTAAACGAAAATAATACCAATAATATTATAATTGAAACGTCTTTCATTATTAAATTAATATACCAGAAATTTGTCAGTATATTTTATTTTTATTAAAACTCATGTTCAGATCATATGTAGATATTTATCCCATATCTAATTATGGATTACAGAGTTTGAGACTGATAATATTTAATAATTCATTACTTCTTGGTTAAAGGCTGCTTCAATTTTCTCCGATCTGCTTTATTATTGCATGTTTGCTTTTATTTGCTTTTTTGTGTGTATTATAATATTAATATCCTAATTTTTTACCAAAGATTGTTAGAAAGAATTTTCATATTGTCAAAACCAAATTTATTATTTCTCTCAACATTCTGCACAACATGATGACCGATTTAATTTGAAAACTATTTTATTCTTGTGTTTATATCTTACATTCATATTCACATATTTGGCTTCATGAGGGATATTCGGGAATAACGAAATATGTTATCCTTCTGTATTGTACTGATGGATTTGGATAAGGCTTTAAAAAAATATACTCTACTTATTTCTATTATAATTCTCTTTCTATCAAATAGATATTTGATTAAATGGGAGCAATTAAAGGAACAGAAAAGGCTATTAAATATAAAAACAACCCAAATCGAAAATCGATAAAAGCTTATTACAGACTTCTTTTAAAAAGAGACAAGTGATTATAAGAAAAAATTTATCCAAGGTATGAAGGTAAAGACAGATTAACTATAACTAATATTCTACATATTTTACATGATGGGACATGAGATTGTTTGATTTGATAAATAAGCCAGATAAATTTCACAAACAGACGAAGAATTTCTTAAATAATCGACATGCTGAGAAGTACCTATGTAATTGGTGGCAATCAGATGAAAAGTGCATACTAAATACTATAAGGAAATATAACGCAGTGGCTACAAATATTATATTATCAATGATTTGAATGAAACAATGCTGAAATAAATGCATTATTAGACATCTTCATATTAATCATTAAGAATTACTCCATTAAAAAGTATATGTTTCGAAAAATGTCTGTTAGTTTGTTGCCGGTAATTATTAAATTGAAAATAAATTTAAATGGCACTTGGTCAAAGCTTGTGATGATTAAAATGATTACTGCCAATATAATAAGTTATTGTGAATAGAATATAATGCTGAGGAGAGGATAGTCGACATTCTTTCCTGTTAAATAAAGTACATAATAATTTTATATAGTGAAACTAAAGCCAAGTGTTGTTTTATTTAAATTTTAAACTTTATTCTTTATTATGTTTCACCAAGTGATGTGCTGGAATTCAATCTCAGGTATTTTATGTTTGCTTTGACATTTAGGAACATTCTGTAATTTGCTTTTATGAAAATGGTGAGCTTTAATGATTCTAAAATTTTATGACATCATTGACAATCTCAGTCGATTTGACATACAGTTTCATCTTTGCTTTATTTCACTTTCATTCCATTCATTTACATCAAAAAATATTTTGATGAATTGCAGAAAGTAGCCAGTAAAAATATAAAAATTGAAAATTTGCCTTTCTCATCGGGTGTCAAATTGATAAAAAAATTTTGAAACATTTTAATGAGCTCTTATACTTTGCCGAATAGCCAGTAGGTAGGTATCAGCTTTTCTAGACTTAGTTTATCTCATTGCAAGTTTGCATCGACTTGTCAAACCTCGATGGAAATTTTTTGAAACAGCTTGAGCTAAAGATGAAAATATCCAAAATCACAGCCGTATTGAATTTTTGTGGAGATTATATGTATTTATTCCGCCTTTCAATATATAGCTCAAGATGCTATGATTATTATTTTGAAATTTTTCAGCGCATCAGCCTAGGTTTATTACGTTCTGATTACATGGTTAACACGAATACATCTAATTTAATCAAACAAGTGGAAATAAATACCATTGCTTCAAGTTTTGGTGGTTTGTGCACTCGCAGAACTCCCTCTGTTAGGTATAGTAAACATTTTTCTATTGGTTCCATTTAATATAATTTTATTTCTCGATATCTACACGCTTTATCTTTATTATATGCTATATTACTTTTATAAATTTCTATGTTCAATTTATATATCTCATTGAATATTTGGAGGATTACCTAGGTATTTAGGAAAATAAAAAAACAAAATTGATATGCATATATATATATATATATATATATATATATATATATATATATATCTACATCTATCATATGTCTTTCTATAATTTATTTATAGAAATGATATAATAGATTTGTTGTAATGATATGATGGTTTTTTTTATTGAAATTAATTTGAAATTATTTGAATAAACACTAGTCAGTTGTGCTCTCACTGCGTATTTGTACTGATCTGTTGTTTCCGATACTGATATTCGTTATTACCTACTGAAAATGCCAACTCAAATTAATTCTTGTTGAAAATGATTTTGAAGTCTGACTTTGGTTGAACTGAAATATAAAGTTCTTTCGCTAACGCCAACCTTGTTTTTGATCTATTGAAATTCAAAAGGCAGGTTTTGGCATGTGTTACAGTAATCCAAAGGTCAAAAAGCTAGTGTTGCTTATTCCTTTGATACAAGCTTGTTTTTTCTCAGTGATACTCGCTTCCGCTAAGAGCTGAAATGGCAGTTTAGTTTTTTTGATTGCTTAAAAACATTTCTTCGCTCGGTTAGTAACACCACATAAATTGAACTATTTTATATATTGAGATTAACTTTTTGTCTGATCGACAGAGATTGATATTTCTTCTATAAATAATATTTTCAGAATATCATCTATCCTGTCTGAAGTTTGAATATGCATACAGAGATAAAGCCAATTTCTTCTCTGATCAAATTGGAGTAGATTATGAACTTTCAGACTGAATACAAGTTAAGTTGTCAACATGTCAGCTGATTTAATAATATTAACATACTAACTAACGCGTTGATATGGGTTGTGAATAACGAACGTGAGCCACGCTCCTTATCAACTATTAGATTCATGAAATACGAATCGTTATTTCTATTCCTGAAATAAAATAATTCCGATCGTGAAAAGATCCAACCTGTTTGATTTTTTTTCATATAGCCAGTCGTGAGCAGAGGACAATTTTGTTTATTATGGAAGCACATATTTTAAGAACGAATGCCGCAGACACAAATACACATCTGAAACTATATCCCAATGAGCCAGGTTTGTGAGACCTGGCCATGGAGGACTATAAAAAATGAGAGCCTCTCTCATATAAGTGTTATTTTTTGAATTAATAAAATCTACTGAAAATGACGTTCTGACATTCTAAGCAAATTTTAAAATTCTTCTTGGAAATTTTTTTCCCAAATGTAGCTGTCATCCACAGAACTTGACCTGCTTCTGCCATCAAGCACTATATATTCGCCACTGAAGCAAATACTGAATACCAAGCTAGTTAGTCGAGTACTTATGTACGCTGGCTAGTATTTGGGAGGTCCCGGGTTCGAACCCCGGGGTCGAATGCGCTCTGCCGTGAGTTTTTCTCAGAGGTTTCCTCATGGCGTTAAGTAAGTCACTGCTTGCATACTTACAGGGTGAATGCTGAGCCAGTATTATCCTCTCAAGCCTATCCACACCTCCTCTGTTCCATAAATATCCTGTCTCACCCATCCATACTGCACTTGTACATACAAGTGTATTCTCTGATCTTGCTGAAGGATTTCATCCCCATAACTGAAAACCCGCCTCCCTGACACATACTTCAGGGAGGAATGAAATACGCGGAATTTGGCATTTTATTTGCCGAATACTGAATTTTTGCCGTGTAAACCTTTTCACTAAAGAAGCATGATTGAAGTGAAATTACTAACTTCGTGTTATCACGAGGGTGGCTCACATTCGTGATTCACAACACATATCAACACGGCTTTACTATTGAGGTGTGTGGGAAGCAATACTTACATATCGGAGAAATGCTTAAACTTATGATTGCCAACATCAATCGTTTGTAAATATCACATCATATATTTTTGAAACTTCTCAAAAGTTACAATAATAAAATATTTATCACCGATACAGTGAAAATTTTGATATATACATCATATTAACATTCGAAATCATTCCAGAGGCATATATATATATATATATATATATATATATATATATATATATATATATTTTTATATATATATATATATATATATATATATATATATATATATATATATATATATATATATATATATATATATATATATAAATATATATATATATATATATATATATATATATATATATATATATATATATATATATATATATATATATATATATATATATATATATATATATATATATATATATATATATATATATATATATATATATATACATACATACATATACATATATATTTTTTCCTCATTCCGCGTCGGAACATAGGGCCTCTACGAACGTCCTCCATAACTCCATATTGTCCTGTTTAGGGGTAGTGCTTTAATTTGGCTCTAGGATTTGTTGGCTTGCTTTACTTCCCGGAGTATAGTTCGCCTCTATGAAATTCTGGGTCGCCTTCTTCCTCGACTGCAGCGTGGTCTTCGCAGAACATGGCCCAATCATCCCCACTTGCGCGATTTTATCTGCAAATCGATTGGCAGTTGTTGTGTTCTTTGCCATATGCTCTGATTGATAATTGTGTTAGGCCAGAAAACTCTTAAAATCTCTCTTAAGCACATGTTCACGAAGACCTGGAGTGAGTGCGTGACACTTTTCGTCGCTAGCCATGTCTGACACCCGTAGAGAAGAACATACTTCACATTTGCGTTAAAAAGGCGGAGCTTAGTTTTAACGGAGTAAGTACGGGTGCGCCATATGTTATTAAGCATGTCAAAAGCTTGCCGCGCTTTATGTATACGTGACTGGACATCCTTGTGCGTGCCTCCACTTTCGTCTATAATACTTCCTAAGTATGTGAATTGATCCACCCGCTCTATAACTGTCTAAAGTAAGATCTGTGTTGTTATTGCACATTAATCTTAAGTGTTTTGTTTCGGACAGATTTAATTTCAGACCCACTTTATTGGCTTGGGCGTTTAGAAGTTCTAATTTTGCTTTCATGTCGCTGAGTGTGTGGGACATTAAACAAATATCATCTGCGTAGTCAAGGTCTTCGGGTCTGCCAGTTAGTCCTCATGAGATGCCTCTCTGCTCCACTGTACTTTGCTTTAGAAATGTTGCATAAAAGGAGTGACAAGACACACCCTTGATTCAGACAGTTCCTAATAGCAATCGGTTCAGATATTAAGCCCGTATGACTGACACAGCATGAGGACTCGTTGTACAGTTGTTTCATATGTTAATTATCTTATCCGGTACACTTTTTTGATGTAGTGTCACCACATAGCTTCGTGTGATAATGTGTCAAACGCAGGTTCAAAGTCAACAAAGACAAGATACAGTGGTGAGCGGTATTCGGTCGACTGCTCGATAATGATTCGGAGGGTGTTAATCTGATCAATGCAGGATTTATTGGACCTAAATCCTGCTTGTTCATTACGGAGGTGAGGCTCTACTGCTTCTGACAGACGTCGCTGCAATATAGTGGCAAAAACTTTATTAACAGTGTTCAGCAAGGTGATGCCTTTCCAATTTTGTCATCTCCCTTTTTGGGAAGCTTTATTACCAATCTCTCTTTCCAAGGAGCTGGTATTTCTTCACGATACCCAATATTTTGCCATAGTGGATGGAGTTGGCTTGCTATTGTATGTGCGCAGCTTTTGAGGATTTCTGTTGGAATGTTATCTGTACCAGCTGCTTTGCCTGTTTTTAAGCTGCCAATATCTGACTTAATTTCAGGGATCGATGATGAATTAATCGGTATTCGTAGATTTTGTGGGGGTATCTGTAGTTCTTCACCTCGAGGTAATGGGAGTGGTGGTCGACTTAGTGCCTCGTTTAAATAGCCTTTCCATATATTTAATTGCTGCTCTGTAGAAGTTATAATCTGTCCACCTTTGTCTTTAACTGTGGTGCGATTAGATATACGGGATTTGTTGGCAAGAGTTTTCGTTATTCGAAAGAGTCCTTGTGTTCGATGTTGTTAGTTCAAGCAGGGTTTTCTGCCTTTTCTGTCATTTGGTCGGCCCAGTTTCGTTTGTCTCTCCTGATGTTTCGTTTAACCTGTCTGTTAAGCTCACTATATTCTTCTCTTAACCTTACTCTCGTGTCTTCATTATTTGTGCTGTTAAGCGTTCCTTTGAGTTGTTTCCTTCTTTGGATTATATTCCATGATTCTTCGGAGATCAAGTCCCGTTTTTCTGGTGTTTTTCTTCCAATTATTTCATCAGCCGCCTTTATTAGGGTTGTTCGGATACGGTTCAAGTGTTCATTTGGATTTGCGCTTATTGTCCTCCCTTCATTATAAGACGTTATCAGATATTGTTGTACTTGTTAGCATACTTCTTTCTTTTCTAGTGTGTCAGTCTCATACTTAAGCTTCCTCGTCGTTGTTCCTCTGATTATTCTTGCAGGCTTAAGTTTAATTTGTCCTAGGTGATGGTCCGATGCTATATCCGCCCCTCTATAATTTCTTACATCCGGTATAATGTTCGCCATTTCCATGTTATCGGTGTATGGTCGATGGAGAAATAAGGTGCCACCGATGACAAGACTTTGATTGCAGCAAAAGTCTGTAAGTAATTCACCATTTTCGTTTCGGTTACCTAGACCATGTAAACCCATTGTTTGCTCAAAATTTATGTTATCGCTTCCAATTTTGGCATTTAAATCCCCCATTGATATTATTATGTCGGATTTTGCTATGTCATGCATCGTGTTTGTTATAGAAGTGCTCTTTATCTTCGTAGGAAGCCAGTTCGGTTGGTGCATAGTACTGAATTATGGTGATGTTTCCCATTTTAGTTGTCAATCGTGCGGTCATAATTGGCTTCCACCCGATCACACTTCCACGGATGTCCTTGCGAAACAGGACAGCCATGTTCATGCATGTCTCCTTTGGTTTTCCGGAGTAAATTAATAGGTCATCAGCAGTGGTAACATGTTCTCCTGAGCCGTTCCAGCGTGACTCGCTCAGTCCCAGAAAGCTTAGTAGGCTGTAGTTATGCATTTCTTGGTTAACTCGGGCGAGGCGGCCTCCCTCAAACATCGTCCTTACGTTCCAGCATCCAAATCGAGTCCTTAATTTCATGCCAATTGTCATCAACGTAGTATCAGTCCGGTTTCTATTTGTAGAGGTTTCAGGAATCAAAGAAAAATTCAGGTGAGCAGGCGATTAACCTTCAGCACCCTAGTATGGTGTTGGGGCTGCCAACTTTAGCAGAGCACGACATTTCCGCCGTGTTGTGTCGTTAGGTTATCCCGCCTATACTCGGTCGTCAGAGCCTCGTCTGTAGAAACAGGGTTCACCATCGGGAAGGTCAGGTTCACAGTTGAGCAGGAGAGGCTATTTGAGACACATCACTGCCCCATGAGAACCCGAGGAATTTATATGTATTCAAATTCTTGTTTGCACATTGTAGCTGACGGATATATTCAGTAGTTATGTACTGTTGGACTGTATTATATGAGAATGTGTCATGACGAATTTGAACCGCTAGAGGCAGCACCCGAGCAGCACCCTATAACCGATGCGTATATCTATAGCGGTTTCGCAGATATAGATATACATAACGGATTACAGGGTGCTGCTCGTGTGCTTCCTATAGCGGTTCAAAGTCTTCATGAAACATCCTCATAGGAAAACCATTTCCATGAGGTTACGTGTTAAAATCAATGGTAGCGCCGCACTCACAACGAACCCAATTTCCGCTCCCAATATGTGGGGCTACTTGTCACCACGTTATATTTCAAACACTCTTGTTATACGTTTTTCACATAGATATTATATCTCCTATATTGTGTAAAAATTGATGTTCATTAACTACTCCTTTGTTTACCTCATTGACTGACGTTTATATTGTTGCGATTTATCTGGTGTGTAGGTTGTTTAAACATAACTATATTATTGTTTAATAAAAACTGATTTATCATTAATATTTTGTCTAATATAATCTGAATCAAATTCAGGGGAAAGCTGAATTTTTGCAGGGTGTTAGCACATAAAGTATACACTAAAAAAACACAAACTCCCGACCCCTACCCCTCTTGCTTTTTTCCCCACCCTTTCAGCAACCCTACAAAAGCAGTACTCTGGTTATGTACTTACAGCTTGAAAACTAATGAGGTTAGCGGGGTGATCTTTTTTTTATTTTACTCCTAACAATATTATGAACAGATTATGTTATATTCATTTTTTATGTAGATAGCTCAGTTTCACAGTAATACTTAATTATATACAGAAAAATGTCACTACAAAAAACAAAAAGTAACTTCAACGAATTATAGCTTTTTATCATTACGTCATAGGAAGAAATGTTTCGAACAAAACTTATAGATAATTCAATTGGCTTCAAAATGGTGGGTCCAATAACGCTTGCCGTTAAGAATATGCCTTCATAGAGAGCGGTGAAACAGTAGTGGACACCGTGCCGCCGGTCCTAGCAGGACCGTTAATGCTAACCGCTAAAGTGCACCGCTGCTAATACTGCTATTAATGATCTTGAATAGTCATTCGGTTGAAATGGAGTAACAATGTAATAACGTTCTCTTTAAGTTTTCACTACCATAGTTCATTTTTTTGCTATAAAAGTTTATGGTTCTCTGGTGTTACTGATAGTGTACGAAATAATGTCAATGCTTGGCAAACTAATTAAGTTTTGAAGTAAACATATCAAGAATAGTACATTTAACATTATTTCCTGCGCAGCGGATACTACTAATGTTTAATTTTACTTTGTGTTTAATATTGTATTTTTTAATATTATAAGTAGTTCACTTATAACATTTCTAACATATTCAAGAAAGTACATTTGAACTAATTATTTCCTGCGCAGCGGATACTTTTAGTGTTTAATTTTACTTTGTGTTGAATATTGTCTTTTGTAAGATGTTCACTGCCTACATTTTGTTGATTAGGTCCAAATATTGGTTAAAATCATTCCACTACAGTGTCCACATAGACGTGCAATCGAACCAAGCATTACGGCAACTACAGTTTGTAACACACAATATTTTACAATTGCAAGATATTAATATGAAAAGTTTTCTTGGAAAGTCATTAATGAAATCGTTAAAATCAATATGAGAATTAACTCATGGGAAACTCAGAGCACCTTCAATAAATGGGTATTACGAGCAACGTCATATTTACGACTAAGTGAGGCCTTCAGAAGTTTTCTAGGATTGAACTACAACAATCATGAGCAGCATGTAGAGCCAAGAGTAAGCCGTAAATCTACAACATAAGTAAACCCAAGAGATCTGTATCAGTTCGCACAACAACAGTAGCCTGGTCGACAATGACAGTATCGGCGTCATCTTCCGCAAAAACCACGTTAATACCTTCAGCAACAAACCTCGTTGTAACTGCTTCTATTAGCCCCTCCTTGTTTTGAGGATTTGCTAGAAAGTCTGCTTGTTGTGTTGTGCAAATTGTATTATCACCACAAAAAATTGTGTGGGAAAATTTATTTGATACTCTTCCTTGTTCTTGTAGTTTCGTGGTTCGAACGTTGGTATACCCATCGAAAACGACTGTACCTTTATTTCCATACTTACCAAGTACATATTTCAAATATGAGTCCACTATTCCCTTGAAAGTGATTTCTACATATTTTCCAAACCACTGCATGTAAAAATTATCTTTCATCTATCACAAAAACAGCTTCATTTGCCTTAAAGATTTCTTGGACAATCGCACCTTCGAATAGTTTCAGGAACGATGCTTTCACACCTTCTCGTAGTAATGTATGGTCAAATAATGAAGGTGGTTGCGATGCTAATTTGAACTCTGAATAAGATTTCAATTTAACAGGGCTGTCACAGATGCATATAATTCTATTGAATATTTGCTGAGAGTTTATTGAATCTTCTTTACAGCTAACTTTGATAGACTTGAAACTCGCCTGCGTTGTATCCATAGATTTAATATGTACTTATCTTCATTTCATTGAAAGTTTTTACCACCATTTTTTTGAATTGATTTCAAGCGGACTTCATATGCTGCATATCAATTAACAGAAATGTCAAAAACCATGTCCGTCGGAAGAAATAAATTCACTAGTGCTACAAGCACTATAGTTGTGCTAACTCAGCCAATCCTTGATCTTTAACATATTTTGTAGGTACCTTGATTTACGGCTTTCTCTTGGCTCTACATGCTGCCCGTGATTGTTATAGTTAAACCCTAGGAAACTTCTAAAGCCCTCACTTAGTCGTAAAAATGAAGGCGCTCCTAATACCCATTTATTAAAGGTGCTCTGAGTTATTCCTCTCCCATGAGTTAATTTTCTTATTGATTTTAACGATTTCATCAAAGACTCTCCAAGTGCACTTCTCCTACTGATATCTTGCAATTATTGTAAAACATTATGTGTTACAAAATGTAGCTGGCGTAATGCATAATGCTTGGTTCGATTGCACGTCTATGTGTGGACACTGTACTGGAATGATTTTTACCAATATTTGGACCTAATCAACGAAATGTGAACTACTTATAATATTAATTTCTTTAAAAAAATATATTAAACACAAAGTAAAATTAAACATCAATAGTACCCGCTGCGCAGGAAATAATCAGTTAAAATGTACTATTCTTGATATGTTTACTTCAAAACTTAATTAGTTTGCCAAGCATTGACATTATTTCGTAGACTATCAGTAACACCAGAGAACCATAAACTTTTATAGCAAAAAAATGAACTATGGTAGTGAAAACTTAAAGAGAACGTTATTACATTGTTACTCCATTTCAACCGAATGACTATTCAAGATCATTAATAGCAGTATTAACAGCGGTGCACTTTAGCGGTTAGCATTAACGGTCCTGCTAGGACCGGCGGCGCGGTGTCCACTACTGTTTCACCGCTCTCTATGAAGACATATTCTTAACGGCAAGCGTTATCAGACCCACCATTTTGAAGCCAATTGAATTATCTATAAGTTTTGTTCGAAACATTTCTTCCTATGACGTAATGATAAAAAGCTATAATTCGTTGAAGTTACTTTTTGTTTTTTGTAGTGACATTTTTCTGTATATAATTAAGTATTACTGTGAAACTGAGCTATCTACATAAAAAATGAATATAACATAATCTGTTTATAATATTGTTAGGAGTAAAATAAAAAAAGATCACCCCGCTAACCTCATTAGTTTTCAAGCTGTAAGTACATAACCAGAGTACTGCTTTTGTAGGGTTGCTGAAGGGGTGGGGGAAAAAGCAAGAGGGGTAGGGGTCGGGAGTTTGTGTTTTTTTAGTGTATACTTTATGTGCTAACACCCTGCAAAAATTCAGCTTTCCCCTAATTAGTTGCGACAAAGCTTGTGTTTTTTTACCTTCATTGACTGGGCTAAATGGACAACTGAGCGCCTTCACAGTACCATAGCTTTCGTTCTATCCATTGCGCTTCCATTACATTAATTGGAAAGAGAACGATGGATCGCTTGTTGAAAAAAACGCATCCATACACAATGTATATTAGGTACAGATTATTTTTTTTCAAAATAGTAAAATTGTTTTCTTCAAAAAAAGGTGTTTTTAAATTTTCAGCGACTTACTATTCGCAGACAATGTCGCCCACTGAAATTTTCTTAAAATATGCTACCAAAATTATAGGTCTAGCCTTCATCTGTCGGTGAATTATAATTTTGCTTATTTAATTTACTATTTCCCCGCGATAATTTTCTTCTTTGTAGTTTATTTCCACGGTCCGGGATCTCGCGAATGGCATTAATCTCCTCCGTGTGGCAAAGTTTGACCAAATCTCCCAAATCGGAGAATCCGTTCAATCACAAATGTGTGATTGTCTTCCGTAGCAAGGTATTCTGCTTGTTGTTGCTGTTTTGATGAGGACCAAAGAGTCCGAAACACGTGTCAACGGTTGCTTCGACATATGCGGGCTAGACCGATAATGATTGTGTTTGTGCATGTGTGGGGATATATATATATATATATATATATATATATATATATATATATATATATATATACATATATATATATATATATATATATATATATATATATATATATATATATATATATATATATATATATATATATATATATATATTATATATATATATATATATATATATATATATATATATATATATATATATATATATATATATATATATATATATATATATATATATATATATATATATATATATATATATATATATATATATATATATATATATGTATAGAGATAGGTTGATATATAGTTGATAGAATCCGTCCTTCTACGTGATAATTTATCATAATGATCACTAATAAAAACTTGATTTTACCATGTTTATTATCATAAAATATTAGAAATTATATACCTCTACTGCAATCGTCGCAGTCCTAAGACCATCATCGGGCAGATTGAGTTCAAAACTAAAAACATAGAAAAAATGTTTGTTTCTTACACAGCACAGGTAGATATTATCACTGCAGGATGTGAAGAAACTCTGGTAGAGTTATCAGTTATAATGGTACCTGAAGAAAATACACGAAGGGCTGGTTATTAAAATGGGTTTTCCAAATTGATAATTTCAATATTCTTGGAATAAATTAATATTTGAATATATCAAATATAGGAGAATTAATCAAGTCAATCTGGTCGTTCAGTAAGACATGACCGTTTGTATTATGATTGAGTTCGAAAATTTCTAATGATTCTAAGTAATTCAATTTAGTAATTTGTGCATAATTTGGAAATTATCAATTTGTGGATTTTCTCGCCATGGTTTGAAAATTTTGAATCTGTTTTATTTTTCAAAAAAGATTCTTGGAGTTCTTTAAATATTATTTTAAATGATCGACTAGTCTGATTTATATACCCTCCTTTATATACAGGACAATTCAACTCCCGAATCTCCTAATTTTAGTCAGACCTTGAAATTGTTTAATTGTGGATTTATGTTGTTATACACAAGTTGAGTACTTTTCTTTTTAATCATGTTATCTGTCATACTTCGATGAATCCAATTTAGGCACTGGAATTGAAAATGCTCTATAAATCATAGAGATAATAAAGGCTGAATATTTATGTGAAAGAGAATGATATGAATCTCACGGAATGCAAATATCCGTAAAAGTTGTTTTTCTGTATATATCAAAACTCAATGTATTATTATTATTTATCACTGACGCGAATAAATTTTATGCAATAGTAGTTATTCCAAGAAATGACTATATTTCAAAAATGAATACATTAATTCAACAACAATCAAATTTCAAAAAATTGTTAGAGGATATTTTCAACAAATTTCTCCCAATCCTAACTTTGCAATAATTGTAAACTCTGGAACACTATCTGGACATTTTCCTGTACGACCCGGTGTTTCACAATAGGTAAATAGTCTAACGTACAAATTAGCAAAAGATTTCAACTTATAATTCAGAAAATTGACTCTATTTACTCCAAAATACACAGATAAGTACTCTGTTGATTTAGTCTAAAAACTTGATAATATATAATTCCTACAAATTCGTTTCTTGTAATCTTCGAAGTTTATATGTTCTCCAATATAATGGCAGATGAGTGTTTACCACTTATCTCAGATGTTTAATTACAACCAAATATTTACATTATAAGAATGAATGATATTATTTTCTTATGGGGCATATGATGTCTTAGTCAAAATTATTTTCAATTCAATAATAAAATTTTCGAACAATCTAGATGGCTGGGTTCCCCCTTATGTCCACTTCTCGTAGATATTTTCATGTCACATGATATACCTAACATTATAGAGAACTTAATATTCCATTCCACTGGAGTAGTGCACATATGTTTTTGGAAAATATATTTTCACGGGATAATTGCCTGTTTGAACAGTTTTTGAATTATATTGATAGCATTCAACAGATAATACAATCAAATTAGAAATTAGGATTGAAACCACATTTTACTCATAATTCATAAAGCATTTGCAATTCCACTGTCTACCTAAATTGGTGAAAAAAATTTCTACTCTCAAAACAAAAGCGCTAAATAGTGTATCGAAAAAATTATAAAATTTCGAAAATTCTGGTCTAGGAGGTCTAAAACGGATATAAAAACTACTTTCACACCTGACTGTCGATACCTTGCAATATATATATATATATTATTTTGGGTAATATACGACTAAAAAGAAACGTGCGCAACTTGCATAGAATAACTCAATAGAATATAGAGAGATCTGAAAAGTTCATATCATTAACTTATTTCGGCCCACTAACAAAAAAATTTGCCTTTACCTGAATATAGTAGTATGAAAATTCCTTTCCAACCAAAAACAAAAAAAGGAAATGTCTTGCTGAACGACCAGGTTGACTATATATTCTCCTATATATATTTTAAAAAATTTTTACAATTTGTAGTAGGAAGTCAAACATTTTCTCTATTTAGTTCTGAACTCTACTGAAATGAACTTAATTCGTTGAAAATGTGTAAAATATATTCAAATTGAAATATTTTCAATTAGTTGTTGATATTTACAATATGCATACATTTAAGAAATATAACTGATTCATTTATGATTAATGTTTTGGTGCAATCTGTTCATTCTTCATTTGCTACTGAAATAAAATTGAATAATTCATCATCTTCTAGGTTTGTACTTCAGCACTTGGGATATGGAGATCTAAATGTTAATGTAAGTATGTTTCATCTTATATATCCCTTTGAAGTGAGTTAGAGGCTCGAATATTTGTAAGTGAACTTAGTTGGTATTATGAAGTGACTTTTGGGGGTTTCCACTTTTTCCCGTACTGTTGCATTTTGTATAGGTATAAAAATGTTTTTCGACATCCCTCCTCTTGTATAACACGCCTATTTCTGCATAGTCAATGATCAAAATAGGTACCTAATAGATAGACATATCAGATATCGGATGTAAATAATAATACCTAATAACTACAAAAAATAACTGAAAGCTCTCGGCCTATTCTATAAATTCTTTGTTCACAAGATCAGGAAGTCACTATGAAAACGATTAACTTTCCGTTATACCTATATAACAATTCACATAATGCTAATCTATTTATAAAAGATTACTCTGGAATCTCACAATAATAGAAACAAGCTAAAATATTCAGATATACCTAAGGACGTGAAATTGCAGTACTCATATAAACGTTTTCATAAAAAAGTTCTTTGAAACAATATTAAATGAAAATTATAGTTGGTACAAAAAGTCCACCGATATATTATTAGCGAATTAGCTAGACTTCTTTTTTTTTTTATTTAAGGGACCTATAGCTTAACGCCGATGCGAACGGCCAATGGGCTTGTAAACAGTGTACATTACCCAACTATTCAAATTGTTTGAACCACTGAAACTCATAGACAAACGCAAACATTTGTACCTAACCCAGGATTCGCACTTAATGCGCCTGCTTCACAGATGGTTATTCTACTTCTGCTCCATAAGGCATGTGTAGCTAGACTTCTTAAATAAGGATGGATTTGTTCCTTACTTTGTGATAATACATGTTGAATATAAATGAGAAAAAATGTACTTTGTTTTTATCAACATTTTTTGGTGATAAAAAACGAAGCATATTGTTTCTCATTTATAGCTAGTCTCCGCCCGAAGAAATTGCACTTTTGTAAATTTATCTGAATCAGAAATTATTATTATTATACCGATGTAAACAGTCACCTACTTATGACGAATCAAGGCCTTATAGCGTGCATAATTTAGGTTGTTCAGGACAGAAAAGGTACACTCAGCATCATCAATTATTCAAAATCATGGAATTACCATTATATTTCAGAGGGGTTAGTTATATGCTTTCCAGTATCAAGGAATCATAAAAATTAAAATTTATTTCTTAAATAACAGAATAATATGAATTATTTTTTCAAGGTTTTATTTTGGTTGTTAGACCAAATAATATATTGGTTAGAGTAGACTAGTTACGGTAATAATTTTACTTTCATCACTCGCATCACTGCCACAGTGGATTAATCGTTCTTTAGAACGATTAATCCATTTGTCTCCAAACGTGACGAATTCTGACGCATAGTTGAAACCGTTTGGTAGAAATGAGTATATTTATTTGGTGTATGCGTCCATTATTGTTATAATCGCCCCTGGCATGGGACATATTGTAACAGTGATGAAGGGCAGTTCTATAAATCGAAAATAATGGAAATAGTACCACAGTATTCGAGCGGAAGTAGACCATATTGGATGTCGCCCATCTTGGAATGCGATGCACACATGATTGGAGGAGGGTCATCCATTTGGAGGGCGCGTGTCATATCGGCCAACTTGAATTTTGATGTACACGTAATTGGACTATCGTCCATATTTGGGGCCATCTTTCAGTAGTCATTGGATGTTTGAAGTGTAAAGTCTTCAAGGTGTCTTATAATTGGTCCACGAGATGTCTCGTTGGAACCAAGCTAGTTAGTCGAGTACTTAGGTACGCTGGCTAGTATTTGTATTAATTGTTATATTTATACAGTTCTCGACATGAAAACTGGTGCATTATTGGAAGAATTTTCAACAATTGCGTGGTTTGCAGAAGATGAACTAACAGTCACATAATTTGAGGTGGAAGGCATGATTAGCCGGTGTATTAGATCCAGTAATTGATGAGACTAACTTATTAGCTTTATTTATTCGATTTTGCACCGAATTTTTCATGTATCCTTCTGGCACTTGAGAAGACTTCCACCTCCCATGCCTTTTTAGTGTTTCCATATCTGCAACTGTGTCCACTAACACAGTAACCGACGTCCTCCGATAACAATGACCAGTGTGGTGGTGTATTTTCACACTCTGAATCACTGCATAAATTCATAATACTTATTATATTTTCGAATGAAAACGTGACAGCAATAATTTTGACACTTACTCAAATTTGCCACTGCGATGACAATCAACTGCGTCAAGGCTAATGTCATTATTGCTACCAGTGTGAGAATATTATTCTATTACAAGGGAGAGAAAGCAAATACATTTAAATTGCATGGGGGCAGAGGTGTTGCAGAATACTTCTTCAATCTCAAGAGAGAGAATTCCAACATTCTGTAATCAAATTTGATATCAGAATTGACGAATTCTGTGATGATCGTGGAGAAAGTATTGTTCTATTGTTGTCAGATAGTTTGGTTTGATCGCGTACATTTTGAATTTTTGGTAGTTTGAATGCATCAAGGTATAATAGGTTTATTACATAGTTGTAAAAGAAGTATTCAATAGTTGTTGGAGTAGATCTATGTCCCGCGAAATATTTTCCACGTCCAAATATATATTTCACTTATTACATTAAATTTGAATTATACAAAATATTTCATAGAATAAAAAACTCTGTTTTCATGCACAAATATTGAAATCTATATAATTCATGAATATATATATATATATATATATATATATATATATATATATATATATATATATATATATTTATATATATATATATATATATATATATTATATATATATATATATATTATGTTATATATTTATATATATATATATATATATATATATATTATATATATATATACAGTAAGTGTCACGACGATGGTTACTCATCCGAATAGGAAAACTGCCAGACATTGAAATCTGAAAATTAGGGTGTGATGGTGTGTTCTTTTTATCTAAAATAATGGCGTCGTATCACTTTCGGTTATACCAGAAATGACTTTCTTATTTTAAATAAAATGCTTTATAATGGCTGACATGAAACGTCTCCAAAAATGGTTGATACTCCAATCATGTGCGAATCGAAATCCAAGATGGCCAATAACCGCCAGGCGTGCGAATGCTCAATCCAAGATGGCAGACTTCCGCTCGATTACTGTGGTTCCATTACTACTCTCTCTCTCTTTCTCTCTCTCTCTTCAGTCGATGTCTGGTTTCAGACGTCATGACCCCTTGAATGTATGCCCGGACAGTCATGCTTCTCCAGGTTTCTCTGCTTCGGCAGTCCGCATCACTTCTTGTATGGAGAGGTTTGTCCAGTATTTTATTTGATCGATTTATCTGTTCGGTGATCTTCCCCTCCGGCGCCTTTCGTCAACTTTCCCCTGGATTACTTGTTTTTCATCTCTCCGAATGACATGGCCAAAGTATTTGAGGGTGTTTCTTTGGATGTCTGGTAACAACCGTTCATTTTCCGCAATTTTTAGCTTTTGGAGGATTGAAATGTTTGTTCTGCGGGCCGTCCATGGAATTCTAAGCATTAGTCTATAGCATGTCATTTCGAAAGCTTCGATCCGTCGTCTACATGCCACATTGATAGTGCATGACTCCGAGCCGTAGGTAGCGATTGAGAATACAAGGGATTTCATGAGGCGTTACTTATGTTGTGATTTTTCATACTTTTATTAGTTTGGCTAACGCTATCCTTGCATTCCCGATCCTCCTTTTTATTTCCCTTTCACTGCCACCTTTGTTCGTGATGCATGCACCGAGGTATATAATTGACTCTTTGCACTCCATGTTATCCTTATGATCCACTCCCCGTAAATATTGAAGAGGAGGGGGGAAAGAATGCGCCCTTGTCGGACACCTTTTTCTACTTGGAATTCCTTTGACAATTGATCATCAACACTGACATAGACTTTGTTGTATACATACAGTTGGTGTATGAGATGTGTTAGGTGGTTCGGTACGCCCATCTCTTCTAGAACCTTCCATAAAATGGTCCAGTTCACACTGTCGAAGGCTTTCGTGTAATCAAGAAAACAAAAAATGGCTGAGACATTGTATTCGTACAGCTTTTCTGTTAGTTGTCGGATATTTATTAGCTGATCTCGAGTGCCTTCTACCGGAATAAACCCAACCTGTTGTTCTGGTGGAATTTGCGATAGGAGGTAAGGTTTCAATCGTTCATGCAGCACCTGTAGCATAACTTTGCTCGCATGATTTATAAGTGCTATCGTTCTGAAGTTGCTGCATACCTCTTTATCTCCCTTTTTATGTAACGGTACGTATATCCACTGTATCATTTGGCCAAGCTCCAGATGTCCAGATTTTGTTGAATATAAGGTGCATTAGACGAACTCCTCCGTCTCCTGAAACTTTCATCATTTCTGCAACTATTCCGTCGGCGCCAGCTGTTTTATTGTTTGTTAACTTCTTGATGGCTGTTTCTACTTCACTGTACAGGATGTCTGGTTCAGTTAATCCTCTGAAATTGAAAGTATCCTGAGATTCAGGATTATCGACCGCCATGAGTTCGGTACAATATTTCAGTTCTGTGTCTCTCTACGTCTTTGCAGCTGGATTCAATGAAATTGTTTTTGTCAGTTCTAAGAGCTCTATTAACTACTTTGTTTAGATCGTTGTATTGGTTTAGATTTTGCTGTGTTCCTTTGATTTTTGCTTGTCTCTTGTTAATTAGCTGCATGGTATTTATTGATATCCACGTCTTTCTTATTTGTTGACTCTTCAAGTGTTCTCCACCGAGCCATCAAAAACGTCTCTCAGGAGTGTCCATAGGTCGTTTGCTGTTAACTCATTCATTCGTGATATTGGTAATTCCTCTATGGCTTCACTTATTTCCTGTTTATATGAGTATTCTTGGATTAGGTGCCATTTGTTCTCTTCTCGTAGATTTTTTGATGGTCTTTTGAATTTAAGGCATACCTTAGCTATCAGTGCATTATGATCGCTTCCGCAGTCCATACCTGGGTAAGTTTTTGTATTTCTTATAGAGGACCTCCACCTAGACTGAGTCAAAATGTAGTCAATTTCGTTTCTAGTGCCACCATCCGGGGGTCAGGTATAAAGACGGCGAACGTGGTGTTGAAAATTTGAGTTGGCGACAAAAAGATTGTTTTCTGTGCAAAAGTCAAGCAGTATTTCTTCTATTTCGTTTCTTTCTCCTGTTCCGAACTTTCCTCCAACTGCTCTTACATGATCATCCTTCTTCTTGAGATGAGGTCGAAGCCGGTGCATACACTTGAATGAAATTTAGTTTGATTGGGGTGGTGAATAGTTTAACAGTCACGATTCGGTCACTAATGGTTTCATATCCGAGAAATGAGTCTCTCATATTCTTGTTGATTATTATAGCCACGCCTTTTCGCGATTCAGTTTCGTTGCCGGAGCTTATCACCAGGTTGCCTTCCGATGATATGAAATGTCCAGACAATTTCCAGTGCGTTTCTGAGACTTCTGTTATAGCTAAGTGTGTCACAGTTTTTTCTAGTACTTCTAATTTGCCCGGAGCATTGAGACCTTGACGTTCCAGGTGCAGATCTTCATCATTGACGATGTTGGTTGTGGTCTAGTCGCGTATTTTCTGTGTAGAGCCTGGTTGCCCACTCTATCACAGTCAGTAGTCCATTTCACACAAGCGACCCTGGAGTCGCTGCGCCGAGTTCAGGTCGGGTCGCTTAGCTTAATATTACAGGTTTTAGACATGTTCATTTCTACTAATAATATATAATTCAAACATTTAAATCAGAAAATAATGTTTTCCTTTAGGTAATGTCTCCCCTAGATGAGTAGGTACTCAATCAAACTCACTAAAAACAAATAGTCTCGTAATATCTAATACATTTAAAAAAATTGTCTTTGAATCAAAAGAGATACATATTTAATGTTTTATTTATCTGCAGCTCTCCTGAAAATGGCCCTAGCTTGACGTCATCATCAGCGTTGTTGTACAACAATATATCGCTTCTACGTTTGGAAGTATTTCTGATGCTTTTATCTGCATTGCATAAAACTAATGTTACAACCGTGTGCCTGAAAATCGTAACAAACGTACCCATCACATTTTCACAATAAAACGGTCTCATGCACGAGTTATCATCGCATAGACAAAAATGAACCACCTTATTATAATCTCTCAAATACAACAAATCCGTATGCAAACACTCAAGTACGATAATTTTATTAATAATCAAGCTATATTGTAGAGAAATTCACTAAAAATACTTAATATTGGTAAAGAAAACACAATAGGACTTGTATCAAAGCATAGTTTTGGTTCCGAGTGCGACGCAGCACTAGAAAGGTAATCGTGTCTGGTCTCGCAGCCCGAGTGATTCTCCTCTTGTACCTCTCAACGAACTGCGAATAGTTACGGCAATATTCCAGTTGTTTCAACCATACCAGGCTTACCCGACTATGGTTTGATTTAAGCTTTACTTAGATCTTATACTAGGATTACATATTTTAGAAATAACTATTTTGTTCATCGCTCGTATGTGCAATGCAATATATAATACTATTATGCTGTTTTAGTTACCAGAAAATAATGCCCTTGAAGGATTATGTGGTGGTTTGCTTGAAGCATGGAAAATCTACGGAAACGAAAATGCTGCTATCCTCTTTGTAGTGGAAGAGGTTACTATGAACATCTGCGATCAAAGATTTCATGAATTTGAAATCTATAGGCAGAGTCCTCAAACTAGAGTGATAAGAAAAACTTTGACCGAAATCGCCAATATTGCCAAATTGGGAACGAACAATGAATTGCTCGTGTAAGATAAAATGGCCTTATTTTTTTGCTTATCGTTGACATCTGGGCTGCTTTAATTAATTTAGTAGAAAATAAGAAATTCCAAATACCTCAACACTCAGTTTCGCATATTCATATATATATATATATATATATATATATATATATATATATTATATATATATATATATATATATATATATATATATATATATATATATATATATATATATATATATATATATATATATATATATTTATATATTTATATATTTATATATATATATATATATATATATATATATATATATATATCTCTCTCTATATCTATCTATCTATACCTGGTCCAGTCCTGTGCCCATTGCATCCATCTTCTGCCTGCTTTCTCCCTTATATCATCATCGGCCTGCCAATGCGTCTCTTATGACTCAGGGGTATCAACTCTATGGTTCCACTTTTGTTCTTCTTCTAATATGCTCGGTCGAATGTGGTCCCTTAGATTAATTCTCAACATCATGCGCAAAAAAGGCTCATTGTGATCTTTCAAGTCTTTCAGTAAAATTAACAGTTATTGCCACCGTTTCCATGCCTTAAGTCGCTACCGCAAGTACACAGGTATTAAACACTATCTCGTTTAAATTCAGTGAGATTTTTGGATTTTTCAGTACGTGTGCCAACCTTCCAACAGCTGCTCATGTCAGTCTTATGCGTCTGGTAGTCTCAGTTGTCTGATTTGCTTTCTCCAGTCTGATAGTTTGACCTAGATAGATATATTCTGCTACAGTTTCTATATTGGAATCATCCAACTGGACTGTCATATTTTCTTTTGTTTTGATTGTTTTCTTCCCTAATTTAATTGTTAGTCCAATTTCGGATGATATAGCTTCAAGTTCTGTTAATATATCCTTTACTTTCTTGCTCCATTCTAGGTTCTTAAAAACTTCCTCCAGCTCAAGGGTAAACAACTGTGGAGATATGGTATCACCCCACCTTAAATTTCGATTTACTGGTATTTTATCGGTTTCAAGATTTTTGGGGACTCTTATTGTAGCTGTTGCGTTTTCATATACGCTCTCAAGTATCTGTATCTTGTTTCAAATGCTAAGTTATAAGCGATGAAGGCCAAAGTGCATTGGGACATTGTACTCATTTCATTTTTCTTGTGCTGTATCCTTTGCGAAATCCTAACTGCTCTGGAGGTTGCTAGTGATCAAATTTGTTCATGAGTCTGTTTGTTATTATTCTAGTTAATAGCTTG
This sequence comes from Cynegetis impunctata, assembly GCA_030704885.1. Taxonomy (NCBI): domain Eukaryota; kingdom Metazoa; phylum Arthropoda; class Insecta; order Coleoptera; family Coccinellidae; genus Cynegetis; species Cynegetis impunctata. The sequence continues at coordinate 643,945 of JARQZK010000761.1, forward strand.
TAATTTGTATCCTTTCTTATACAGTAAGATTAATTGAGCGTTGCTCCATACTTCCGGTATTTGACCTTCTTGAAGGCATTTCAAGGCTTTTCATTGCTTCCATGATTGTGTCTCCCCACAGTTTAATTATTTTCGTTGGAATCTCGATTTCCTCCGGTGTCTTGCTGTTCTTCATTTTAGTGGGAGCGACTTGAATTTCTTCTAGATTAATATCTGGTAAGTCTTCAGAACCAACATTTAAAACTTTTTCTGTACCATTACCTTGAGGTTCAGGTATTTTTGTCCATTACAATACCTTTTAAGACATCTTCTTCTTGAAGGCATTTGTTTAAGAGGCTTTTCTTTGCTTCCAAGCATGTGTCTTCTCCCAGTTTTATTATTTTCGTTGTAATGTCGTCTTGCTGTTCTTCATTTGAGTGGGAGCGACTTGAATTTCTTCTAGAATAATATCTGGTAATTCTTCAGAACCAACATTAAGAATTTTTCCTGTGCCATTACCTTGAGGTTCTGATATTTTTGTCCATTATAGTACCTTTTAAGTCATCTCCATCCTTCTTGATGTTTCCTTTAGGATCCTTGAGCTGGTGAACTCTTGTTCGGCTATTGAGTGATCTCAAGACTTTCATATTCTTATTGTTTTCGATGGTAGTTTTCACCAATTCTGTTTTATAGCAACTCAAATCCTCTTACTTATCAGTTCAGGGATTGCTAAGAAAAACCGTAATTTTTATACCAACACCCACCTAACTGATCTCATTATAATATAGATAACATTTTGTTGCATCTTATTATCCCAAAAATATACTCAATCAAACCATTTCTTAATAACATTGATAATTTCACATAGATATTGGTTTTTAATGAAGAAACGATATTATTATGAACTCAGTTGCTTCAACTATCATTTATTTAAAATATTTTAGTGAATTCGTCGATTGTGACAGTTTTTTTTTAGGAATTATTCCGTACATCGCGCTGTCTTGATGCACAATAATAACACATTTCTTGAGGAAAATTTATCATCATAAGTTTCTCAATATTTCACGAATAATTTCAAGTCTTCATTTTGAATTTTTGACCTGAAACATGAACCACTTCTGCATTTTCTTCCGAAAACAAATTTATTTTTAGTCCTTTGCTGATACTCCTCTGGTGAACCCCATACTCCTGAAAAATTAGGCAGTAGGGCTGATAAAACAAGGTATTATATTATTAAATGATAATGGATTGTAGGTGGATAAGTTTGAAGATCAGAAACTTCAGAATGTCAGATAATATCTATAAAATCGTTGCATTTCGATTAGATACTAATTTGAACAAACTGAGTAATATATTTTTCAAATATATTATTATTGTTTCACTAGCAACAGGGAAATTTTCATTGATATCATATTCGCGATCTGTGAGATAAATAAGGATTTTCTATCTGAGTTCATTGCAACTATGATAGTTTGAATTTCATTCAATATTTTATTCCTTTTATATACAATAATCCTTTCAGAGACGGAATAACAATAGCTGTTGTATACTTTCGATCAGGATATGAACCTCAACACTATCCTACTAAAAGAGAATGGGATGCTAGACTTTTGATGGAAAGGTGAATTTGCTTTTTTGATATGTTGATTTTAACATGGAAGATATTAATTTTCTCATACCCAATGGTGGGTTTCAGGTCTCAAGCAATAAAATGTCCCTCGATTCAGTACCATTTAGCCGGAACAAAAAAGGTGCAGCAAGCGTTAGCTAGAAGTGGGGCTTTAGATATGTTTTTGACCGAAGCTAAGAAAATTGAAGCCGTTAAGGAGATATTTACAGGACTCTACAGCTTAGATTTTGACGAATTCGGAAACCAAGCTGTACAAATGGCATTGGATGACCCGGAAAGGTCTGTTAGTTTGAAATTCAACTAGTTCAGTCAGAGAATTTATGAATAATTTCAAGAAGGTATCCTATTAGTCCAAGAGCCAGCGACGATCAGACCTTCGTTATTTTATAAAACCTGAAACTTTCTCTGAGTATTTGCCTAATATAGGTAAAAACAATCCCCGATTATGAAGTTTGGAAAACGGTGGCTTTGGATGGTAACAGGTAGCAAAGTTGTAAAAAATTGCACCTTAGTTTCGTTAAAGTATAAAGCACAGTTTTTATATATTTCATTTGGACTAATATCAGAAGTCACGTCGTCCATTGTCAGACACTTGTATGGTTGCAACCCCGTCTGTCAGACACCCTTAAATTATATTGAATTGTAATTAAACTTATGTTATATTATAAAGGCTGAATTTTTCGTATGTTACTTAAGGAACTACCAAAAGATGTTTTCCCAGTGGTCAGACAGTTTCGATGGTTCTTACACCTTGTCAGACACATGAAGTTCTACCGTAGGTGCGAGAGCGGAGTATATACATGCAAGCGGGCGCGAGTGAAATTGTGCGTTCGGACTATTGAGATCTGTCACTGCGCATGTTTCATTTACTCAGTATTATATGTTTTTTGGATTTATGGAAAAATTTCATAATATAGAGTTATTTCTAAATAATGATATATAATTTCATTAAGAATTAAATATTCAGAAAACAGATAATTTAGGAAAATTTTCATGCCAGAAAAGAAATAAATCAAAATTCTGATGAAATAATCCGTAAAATTTTGGAGTATTACGTTTTTTTGAAAATTTAATTGTAGGTTGTTCCATTGGTTTAGAAATAAAAGTTGATACTGATATTGTTGAACATTCTGTTGGTAAATACTGTAAATGAGAACTTCCTGGAGAAGTTGAAGGTTGCAGTTCTATTGATTGATAAATTGAAGTTGATTGTGATGATGATTCTGTTGAAGACTGTGAACCAGTTGGGTCTATGGTCAACTCAGGTATCCATGACGTGACTGGAGAAAAGTTGTCTCCAGGTACGGAGTTTGATTTTTTTTGTCACTATTAGGTCCTGAACTGAAATAAAATATCTGTCCGGAAGTCCTGTGAATACTTTATAGTATTCCCTCTGACAGCCACCGTTCATCAGGCAAAATAATGTCTTTATATTTGAGGATGTTTTTTTCTAGCATTCAAAACAGCTTGACATTTTTTTAATGATTGTTCAGAAAACAATATCATTTTGCCATCACTTTTTCCACACACAACACAAATTAATACGTCTCCCATGATAACAATTTATTAAAACTGAATCAGACCTTTTTAATAACTACACAAATAAGAAAAAACGACATATGATGCGCAGTGACAGATCGCAATAGACCGAACGCACTATTTCACTGGCTCCGGCTTGCATGTATAAACTTCTCTCTTGCATCTACGGTAGACCTTCATGTGTCTGACAAGGTGTAAGAACCATCGAAACTGTCTGACCACTGGGAAAACATCTTTTGGTAGTTCCTTAAGTAACATTCGGAAAACTCAGCCTTTATAATATAACGTAAGTTTAATTACAATTCAATGTAATTCAAGGGTGTCTGACAGGGGGTTGCAACCATACTAAGTGTCTGACAATGGACGACGTGACTTCTGATATAAGTCCAAATGAAATATATAAAAACTGAGCTTCATACTTTAACGAAACTAAGGTGCAATTTTTTACAACTTTGCTACCTGTTACCATCCAAAGCAACCGTTATCCGAACTTCATAGTCGGGGATTGTTTTAACCTATATTAGGCAAATACTCAGAGAAAGTTTCAGGTTTTATAAAATAACGAAGGTCTGATCGTCGCTGGCTCTTACTCTATATGAGTATGTTACAGGAAGGATGCAGAATTTTAGGGAAATTTGAGTAGTTTGTTTCAACTATGCATGAATGTCACTGTTATATACTATCAATAAAGTGGAATTTCATTTGATTTAAACAACACACTATCACCATTGTAAATTAACATTATGATATCATCATTTGGTTGTTATTATGTTTTGTATTTTCAGATTTATTTTGAAACCACAGAGGGAAGGCGGAGGAAATAACATTTATGGAGCAGATGTAAGGACAGCAATGCTAAATATGAAAGACACTAAAGAACGATCGGCTTGGATACTCATGGAACGGATCCTTCCACCTCTATCTAAAAGCTATATAATACGACCAGGTAGTACGGAGGTGCCAGATTTGGTAGATGTTGTATCGGAATTGGGCATTTATGGAGTTTTAATAGGGTAATTGACTCAGTATTTCATATTATGACATTTTGAATACTTAATTTGCACCTACCTTAATTCAGTAAGACGAGCAATCACCTATTTCATTAAGAAATAAGAACACGTTTATTTAAACTTAATTTTCACTATATTCACAATTAGATGACAATTGTTTCGACAACACAGTGTCTTCATCAGATTTAGTTACAAAGTCCTACAAACTAGTTTGTAACTAAATCTGATTTAGACACTGCGTTGTCGAAACAATTGTCATTCAATTGTAAATATAGTGGAAATTGAGTTTAAATAAACGTGTTCTTTTTTCTTAATATGAATTTCTGTCAAGTAAAGGTTACTTCGATTCAAAATATTTCTTCTTAGATATAACACTTCTGTCGATTGATCAATATAGAGTGGAAGATAACTTAAGTTGTTGGCTCGCGCTGGTGAAGAAAATATAAGTACGGACCTTTTCTACTTAGCCAGTTGACTAAATGTTTCACTTAATAGCCCTTTCAAATTCATCGCAATATCCATATGAGATCTTCAAAACTCTTTGGTTTTTTCTTGAACTGTTGTTTTGAGGAGTGCAAAAAACTATTGCGTCTGCGTTAGTTAGTTACCAGTTAAATAAAAACTTGATTTTTGTTTCAGTGATTCTCAAAAAATAATTGTCAATCGCAGTGTTGGTCACATGCTTCGTACAAAATTGAACTCCTCCAATGAAGGAGGGGTAGTTGGTGGCTCTGGTGCGCTAGATAGTCCGTTTTTGATTGACATCAACTGAAGAAAAAAGAATTTCTTGTTTATTATATCATTTATTACAGAATTGTTTCTAAAGTGTGATTTTATATTTCGTTTTAACCATGCACTTTCGTGGACACTATTAATTGATTGGTATCGAGCAGAAATGGATAAATCATTAACTCAAATAATTCACTTTATTAATGAATAAAAACCATTCATATTAATATTGTTATGACAAGATCACTAACGATATAAATCTTTGAACTTCTTTGAATTCTTCAGCAAGATTGAAACAAGTTCTTCGCTTGCATCCTTTTAAATGATTTCTCGATATCGTAATTCCTGAAACAGAGTAACTTACAGAAATAAACATTGTGATTGTGTAAACGAAATGAACGACGATACGTGACGTCATAAATGTTTGTAGTAAAATCTCTGAAATTCAAATTACGAAATTTTGGATTTACCTGAAGGAAGTTGATAGAATCTTTAATTATACTAATAATATTCAGCCTCATGTCAAATTGAAATAAAAAAAAACAGATGGACATAATATTTTTGGATTTGATTATTTTCGATGAAAACGGACTCTAATTATGCTTGTCATCTTATTCAAGAAAACCATACCGTTAATCACAATTATAATATATTACAGTTAGAAAATAATCTCCACAAAATCAACTGTTGGGAATCCCTATACATCAATAAATATAAAAATTCCGGAAACCTAGTTAACGACCAGATTGAAGTAAACCCTTCTTCTCTTCTTAATCTATTCAATGTACCTACCCATAGCTCTGAATGAATTGCTTATTGTTATTTAATTCCTCTAAGACCCCCTGTGTTATGTTAAATTTCTCGTATAAATAGATTGTTTTGTAATACCATAATTTAGTACGAGATGAAGTCAATGTTATGACGAAACGCGTTTACTCATTAGATTTTATTTAAACCTGTGAAAAGTTTTTTTTGTTTCTTTATGAAGCTATGAAACAATTGGGTATTCATTATAGTGAATTGATTGAATATTCTAGTCTGAATATTCTATACTGCAATGTACTTGAATAATTGATTCATTCTTGATAAGTCTGAAAAGAGTCTAAAACATTGTTATCCAATAGAAGAAACGCGTAAGCTGCAGAGCACAATTTGAAGGTTCTGAAGAAATGTACAAAGCTTGAAAACTTGCAAAAACGCACGAAATTCTACTTAAAAATTGTTGACGTGAGGGAAAATATTTGAAACCTCCAAATAGCACCTCCCTAACATCAACGATATGAACGTACACATTTTTAGCATTCTTATTGAATTTGGAGTGGATGTTTCGATGCGCAATGCTCGAAAATCCTCAACATTTCTTGAAATTTCAGAAATCAATTGAAACCGCACTGTGTACTTTCCTAACAGACATGAACTCAATCCACGTAGGTACACAATTTCAACCCTTTAAATAAATCAGCAAAAGCTGTGAAGGTGCGTAAAACCACAAGAAATGCCTTAAATAAAAAAATGGCAGCAGTCAAGGAAAAAAGTTTTTACCACCAGAACGCTGTTCCTCAAAAGTATTTAAATGAGGGGAAGTGAATAAATTATTCTTTTATTTTTCTTGAAGGTAATCAATCCCGTATGAACAAAATGACTTTTCTTCTAAGAAGAAAAGATCACCGCTACTTTTACGAATAGGAATCCTTTCTTTATAAAAACATAATGAGAAATAGAACTCACGCGTAGAAATCACGATAACGTTTCTTTCTTCTCTCACTATAAAGTTTCGTGAATAAAACCCCAGAAATGCCAGCAAATACAAATGCTTTCACTATGTTGCGTACCGACTGTTCAACAAGCATATTGAACATGTGAGGTTTGGGAGGCATCTGAAAAAAGTGATTAAGAAATTCAATTCATTTATATATTTCTGCTAAAATTAGAATTTCTTACCTCGAACAGTGACAGAAAAATTACAAGCCGATTAATAAATAGCCAATATCCTCGAAAAGTCACAATAAGTAACCATTTCCATGGTGACAAGCATTATGTGGATTTATTAAATAGTTGATAGAATCCATTGTTACTACTTTGAAATAATTTATCATGATTACTACCAACAAAACTACAGAATGGTTAAAAAATATATAATGCTATTATGATATGATTACCATTATCGTGCAGATTGAGGTTAGAACTAAATAAAAATGTTTGTTTCTCATACAGATATTACATTTCCAGGAAATTCTCGCAGGGTTGTCTGAATGAATAATGATTTGAATATATTTAATGGAAACAAGCTAATTTTGTCGTGTAGCAAGGCATTACCTACCGTTTGTATTATGTCTGAGTTTCAAAATGTTCAACGATTCTAAATTATTCAGTTTAGCTCCTTGTGGCAAATTGTGAAAAATTTGGACATTATTTATTTGTGAAAACGGGAGATCGTTTTTGCGGCAATGGCTTGAAAACGTTGAATATATTTTATTCTTCAATAAAGATTGTTGGTATTATTTGAATATTGTTTTGAAATTTAAATGAACGATCAGTCTGGGTAGGTATAGGTACTCCTGAACTGTCAAATTTGAAAATTGAAAGTAACATCTGGAATTGAATGAAATCCTCTAGAGTTTCGTTTAAGATTTGAAAGCAATTTCGGATATTACATTTAGGTATGACATTAGCAACCTTTTCTGTTAGTGGACCGAAATGAGTTAAAGATATGAATTTTTCAGATTTTCGATTAAGGATACTTACATTACATAAAGTGATCAAGAAAAATTCTTTAATAATTTAAAAAATTATTTTTTTTTTGAACGTTCTCCACTATATCAGGGTGTCAGATTGTTCAATCATTTGCCCTCCCATTTGAAATCTTTGAACAAACAAACATTTAAAAGAGTTATTCGGTTAAAGAATTTCTCTCTGATTCATTGATCACTCAGGGAGATGGTAAATGTTGATGTAAATGTTAGAATAGAATTAACTTAATATTGACTTATCCTATACACATTGTTAAGTGTCCTAAAGGATCAATTATTATTATTATTATTATTATTATTATTATTATTATCAAACAACTTTCCAAGGGAGCTGCTTATACGTATTCCGCAATGCAAAATCTGCATTCACAATCGAACGATGAATTATAGAAATTGTCAAGTCACTCCGACTCAAAATCTGCATACAGCTGTTTCGATCTTATTAGATCTCATCAGTGCAGCTTATTTGACTCGGAGTAAATCAACAAATTTCTAATTCCCCAATACACATCTTGGCCGGTAACAATGTCTGGATAACAACCCAGAGCGACCAAAGATATTGGGAACCAAAAATTCACCGCTTAGATCGAAAATGCAGAAATTCGTCGCGTGAACACGTACTTCCTGACATGAAGATATCTACTCTACAACAGTGGTGTATATGATTCCAAGGCACACTAACATAGTGATTTAAAACCTTTGGATATACTCACGAGAGCGCGCTCCGAAGATGCTAGCAGCGTAATACGCAAAATACAACAATCAAATCAAGAAAAACACGCTTGTCGACCATGGTCAATTTCATACATTACATAAAGTGAACAAGGAAAATTCTTTAATAATTTGAAAAATTATCAATCAACTTTCCAAGGGAGCTGGTTATACGTATTCAGCAAAGCAAAATCTGCATTCACAATCGAACGGTGAATTATAGTTATAATATTTTTCACTTTATGTAATGTATGAAATTGACAATGGTCGACAAGTATGTTTTTCATGATTTGAGGGATACTTACCTACTTATATGCTGTTATGTGCAAGTTGAGTAGGTACACTTCTTATTAATCATTTTATCTATCATACTTAGATAAATGCATTATTTGAAGCTATTGTTCCGATCGAATGACCGGAATTGCACTAGCAGTATATATTTTTTCACTATTTTGTGATAATAAACATAGTAAAACCGAATTCTGTTTGTTTTCAATCAATTATTGCTTCTATTCATCTCTATATAGATTTTTTCATTATATTCAAAAGAATTTCTTTGGGTGTTCATGTTACGAAGATCTTGAAGAATTGTTATCGTTATTGCTGTTATTTTTTGACTATATCATTAATTATTTGTTTAGCATTAGTATCAGCAGTAGTTGCTGTCTGTTGTCTTGTCGACTAAACAATGTAACCTTAAGCTACGTGTGTCGACCTCTGGTCTCCGTGGTGCTCTCATCCAGTTATATCTATCACCTCCTCCCCCAACGTACATACAGTGCAGTGGCGGCTCGTGAGGTGTTGGTTTAAGGAGGCTACACGAGGTGTTAAAAAATACACCATAGGCGAAAATTTTTAGGATTTCAAGGTCAACCGCCTTATAATTTGAAGAAAATCAAAGTAAAAAAAGCACCCGAAAATATTAAATAGGTAACTATTCGAGGAATTAACCAATTGTTGCCCAGCAAGAACCAACGGGGAGGTGAGACTTTTTTCTTGCCAGAAATAAAATAGGCCCCTCCCAAAAATAGATTAAAATAAAATTCTTGTCATAAAAGTCAAACAAAACTTAATAAAATAACAACAAAATAAAATAATAAAATATACATTTAGACCTAAACAAAAAAATTTAAATAAATTCTTTGGTATAGACATCTATTTTTTTATTGATATAATGAAAACATTGTCTTTTTGATAATAAAATTCATCTATTTCATGAATTTTATACTTTTATAAACTCGGACGTTAGGTTAGTAAGGTTAGAAAAAGTCAGGTCAGCTCAAGTTTTTGAAAAAAAAAAGATGACCCAGCGACAAAATCTGACTTCATATTCGGCTTTTTCAGGCCAAAATAAACTATAATCCGAAATTTCAAGAAAATCGGGGCAGTCTGTTGTATTATCGATAATTACCATAATTCCAGCATAGATGCCAGTACCAAACAGAGACAGTAAAAGTAAAACACTGCCAACAAAATAATTTATTTTTACCTGTGATCCGGTAAGCCAAGGATGTCTCTCATAATTTCTGATATTAAAACCGCGATTCTGCTACGCTGCACCAAATTGTTTAATTCCGGGGTAGGTCGCGTTGTTTTTATTAAAACTTTATCGTTTTAATATATATATATATATATTATGTATATATATATATTTTATATATATATATATATATATATATATATATATACCTATATATACATATGTATATATTAATATATATATATTATATATATATATATATTTTATATATATATATATATATATATATATATATATATATATATATATATATATATATATATATACCTATATATATATACCTATATATACAAATATATTTATATGAATTTGTGTATTAAACGCATATGAATGGATATGAGAAGTGTTGACTGCTCCATACATTCTGAATCGTTTCTAACAGATAAGATTATTTTCTCCCTTAGAAAAAAAGTTATTTAAAATTGAAATCCGAAAAGAATTTCGAATTGGAAATCTATATAAATCTGAAACTATCCAACTCTGAAGTTTGGTATAATGTAATGTTTTCTAAGATATTTATTCGGTCAGACTGCATCTTATTTTATTGATGTCTGAATCAATCTTGTATCTGTTCAAGTAATCATCATAGTTTACCAATAAATTATCATTACGTATGAGTTTCATTCATTTAACGTATGTATAATATAGTTGAAATTTAAGCAATAATATAAACAGATGTTTCTACTATAGATCTATGAACCATTCTTCATTTTTTGAATTAGAATGATTCACTCATCACTTGGCTAAAAGGTATGGGTAGTTTTCAAATTTTAAATTTGCTGATTTAGATTATTTTATACGTATACGGTATATTAAGCAATTTTCTCCAGGATATATAAAGCTTTGGTTAGCACCTCGAGTTACTAGAAGGTATCTGTTTATGATATAGTTGAATCGTAGAAGTTTTTGAGGATATATTTCTACAGTAAATATTCGATGGAGTTAAGGCACTTAGGCAAAAGGGCTTGACTGTTGAATTTTCTTCGTAAAAATGTGATTACAATTCAGTTAGGTACCTGAAACCATTATTATATAAAACAATTAATTATGGAATAAACGGTATTATAAAGTTATCATTGTAGCTTCGAAAAGTGGCGCAGCCAGAATTTTGTATTAAGGGGGAGGGGTTTCCAAAGAAAAATGGGGAGAGTATAAAAAACGAGAATATATAACTGAGATTGAACTCTCGCACATCACTTGGTGAAACATCATAAAGAATAAAGTATAAACTTTAAAATAAAAACACTTGGCTTATGTTTCACAATATAAAAAATATTTAGATACTGTATTTAGCAGTAACGAAAAGTCGACATGTTTCAAGTTATGAACTCGAAACGGTAACGGTTACAATAAAAGTCTTATCGACAAGCTCATTGGGAAAAAACGAATTAAGTATCTGTTGCATTCAATATACCCCACGCAAACTATTAATGAAGAACAAAAATACTTCCCAATAAATTATGTGCCTAATTTGAGTAGCAAAATTTGTAACAGACTATTGAAAAATAACGTTAAAACAATTTGTACAAATAAAAGAAACTTGAAGTCATTCTTGGTCAATAATAAAGAAAAATCTAACATCGGAGAAAACAGTGGTATTTACAAAATATTTTGCGACGAATGTCCTGCTTTCTATATTGGACAGACAGGAAGGAATATAAATATTCGTGTTGAAGAACATAAAAAGTCAATTTTACAAAACAAAAATACCACTGGCTTCTGAACATTGTATAAAATTCAATCACTTCCTGGATTTCAACAAAACCAAATTGTTACATTCAGGTAACAAGGATAAACGCCTTGACCTTCTTGAAATTCTCGAAATAAGTTCCGCCCATGATAGTCATTTACCCCTTGTAAACGAACAAATTGATTTTCAGGTATCACCTTTGCTTTTGTCTGTTTTATGAATTACGATGCAATACTCTCCTTTAGTCAGTCTTGATAATGCGTTCATAACTCGAAACATGTCGACTTTTCGTTATTGCTAAATACAGTATCTAAATATTTGTTATATTGTGAAACATAAGCCAAGTGTTTTTATTTTAAAGTTTTATTCTCTACGAGAATATAGTATGAAACACAAAACGTAACGTACCTACCTACATATAAAGTACATTTAAGATAATAGGGAATTATTGAAGACCGTCCTTTAAGGTAATGCCTTAATAATGTTAAGCCTTATTTAAATAAAGCAAAACCTTAAATGTCAGGGTAGAAATTGAGTTATTGAAATTCACTTCTTAAATTGACAGTTCTTGTTTCATTTCTAACCTAAAAAAAATTCTACTTCTACTTGTGTCTTGTCGTTTGTTGTTAAAAAAAAGTTCAAATTTCAGTGATATTTAATTTTAATTTTGATAGCGGTTTAGAACAGTATGGAAAATATTTTGGAAGCCGTAATTTTAGGAGGTGGGGCCGGTGTTGCTTGAGAAGGCCTTGCCAATCGAAATTTGAATGTTTTGCCTTATCATCTCCCATCCTTCGGGATTTGATAGGGGATTTTGTCCTACAAACTCTCTTAATAGGGCCAAATCATCATTATAAGTAAACCTCAATCTGTTTTTTTATTATGCTGCATTCTTGACCAAAGCTTCGTATTGGCCCACTCGTATTTCATAATTCAAACTTGAACATTTATTTAAAAAAACAGATAATTACAGCACTAAACCGATCCAAAACAAAATTCAAACCGAAAATACAGACGGATTACTTGAGTTGAGAAACATTTTTTGGGAGGTTACTAGGTTAGGTTTGGTGAATTAGGGAAATAAGGAAACCTTAAATACTTACGGTATCTAGTCGTAAATAGGGGAAAGCAGTATTTTCTTATGGTTCCCTTATTAAATTTTTTCTAGTGCGCATGCGTACCTCTTATTTTCGGAAAGACCATAATAAGGCATTTACCTTATAATATAATTGAAAAATCTGTCAGGTAGTGAGTAATGGCTCCGTCGCTCAGTGGTCAGTGTGTTGGACTACCGAACAGAAGGTCGCTGGACCGAATCCCGGCCGAACGAACCAACGAATTAATGCGGAGCCACCTCTCGAAAGGCAATGGCAAACCACCGAGAAGTATTCGGCCTAGTAAAGCCTGTCTATAAAGACTATCGGAACCGTCGTAAAACTTTAGGTCCCTTCTATTCGTGTATCACGGTATCACGCACAACACGAATAATTGTAGAGGTATCCTACGCCCTAAACCAGGTACGCACATGAAGAAGAAGAAGAAGTGAGTATACTCAAGTCTCAAACAGAATAAATATGAAATACATTTAAAAATCAAATCATAAATGACAATGACAAAAAAAAACTTCAAGGTAGTGAGTATCAGTATAGGTACTCATGAAATTAAAACAAGAAAAAAAAGACATCAACATAATATATGCCAATTGAAATTTACTTATTTATTATAATGAAAGAAGATGGCAAGATTGAAGATCTAAGACATCAAAAATTTCGCCATTGAATATAGTAATATCTGAATGTATATACATCAAAGCTAGGTCATTTAATCTGTCGTTCCCAGTAGTAAGATATTTTATGGAAGAAAACGATCTTTCACAAAAACATGTGGTGACTGGTGCTATATAATTGAAAGTTTATGAATTATTGGAAATAAATTTTTATTGCACCTTTCCAAAATGCCTCAATCGTAATTTGTCGCTTTTCTGTTTTATCTTTGATAAATTGGACCTAAACTTCTCCCATAGCAGCATAGCATAGCTGTATGACGGTTCATAAAATTCCAAATGCTGTTGATTGGAACTTAAAATTTCTTTAATGTCTGAGCTATTATTATCACATAATAGTTTTTAAAAGGGTTGAAGAGTATTTTTGTGATTTATAAATTTTGCATCTGTTGCCTGTATTATTTAGTCGAGAAACGGAATATAAATAGCTTCGATAATATTCTTCCGTTGATGATGCAGGAACATTATTTCTGTTAGTTTTGCCTATTAGTGGTTCTAGGTTGTAAAATTGTAATTTAACACTCATTACATATTGTTTTGGTCTCTTTATGAATATCTGAAAATGAATTTTCGTCGTTGTGTCTCATATTTTTAAAAATATTTATTAACATTTTCAGCTGACTGAAGAGCTAAACTCAAGTGTAGCTTCTCAGAGTAAAGTTAACGAAAACACAGCTTTTATCAGAAAAATACATAAAAGAAAGCTACTTTGAAAAATGATCGGGAGTCCATCAAAATTACCGATAGTTTTGCATGAAAGAGTGTTGACGAAAAACTGCATGAGTTCATTTTCATTTTTCTCCAGAATAAGATAATGAATGCAGTTTTTTTAAAGACAAAACGCTGGAATGTAAATATATCCGGTTATGTTGATGTGCGGGTGTAATTTTGGATATTATAATAATAATAATAAAATAATAATAAAAAAGAGTTTATTCAAATAATAGTTAGATACAATAAACTCTGTAAACCACAGAGGGAACATTTTGCAAAGAAAATATTTCCTGTGCGTGGTATCATAACACATCAATACAAATATTAATTATTCCATCTACAGATCAACATTGTCAGATTCAAATATTCAAAATTTAATTAGGTAGGCAATAGTCACAATCAGGTAGGCAATAGTCACATATATAACTCATGTATGAATAAGCCAATATAATCCGTGAATTTTACATAACTACTGGGTATTGATAAGTGAATATACCTCTGACAACGTGATATAATCGTTTTGGTGTTTCGCCTCGTGTCAAAATGTGAATGTTTTCATATTGACGATGTTTTCAGGTTTGTCAAAAAAAAATTAATGCTTTTTATTCGTTATATAATCCTAACGAATACCACTCGAGCAATCGAAAATAATCGTTATACTGACCTCGTCACTTGAGTATTTTCTTAAAACATCACTCGAGCTGCGCTCTCGTGATGTTTCGCAAAATATGTCTCGTGACTCGGAAGTATAATCGATTATTTTCGATGCTCTTGTGATATTATAACTGAATATTTCCCGTATATGAACTTGGTTTTGGAATAGGAATTACCATAGATACGTACGATGCCATTATCGCAGGGCTCTTTCGCTTTATACAATGCAATTGTCGTTGTAATTTTCGATAATTGCATTCCATTTACATGGGATTCTTGACAAGAGGGCAATGTTCGCTGTAATTTTCGATAATTACTTTCCGTTTATACGGGATTTGAGATAGGATGGAAATATAGCTGAAAGTGGGTAGCCGAGCTTCCAAAAAAATCGCCTAACAATTCCGATTCATGGCATCGCATCCACATATGATGTGTTGAACTGTTTCTAGTTCCTGATTGCATAGTCTGCAGTTCATGTCTCCCACATACAAGTCTATTTTGTTTAGGTGAGATTTGACGGCCCTGTGACCTGTCAGAATTCCTATCTTTTATCTTAGTCCTCACTTGTGTCCTGCTGATGCTAAGCAATGTACTTGTCTGATGATCCTCACCTAACTAATTCATCAGCTTTGTTATTTATGACACGCAGAATAGTTTCACCCTATTGTGTTCTGTTCAGTCTATCTAGTTCAAAGAGGTATTCACATATCAGCCAACAGGCCACATTTGGCCATGTTACTGCCTTCAGGGCTGATTGGTTGTCCGAACATATAAAGAAATGTTGACCAGAATTGGCTCTTTTATTATTTTTTTTGCACATTCTAGGATGGCAAGGATTTCTGTCTGGGATATTGTGGAGTTCTGTACCAATGAAAAGTGCAAAAGTGCATGTCTCCTTGGTCGATCTACGGAGATTCCTGAGCTGAAGTTTGGTATTAGGATTTCTGTAGACAGAACTATTAAAATTTGTGTAAATTCAGTAGAAATTTTGGCATCTCTAAACTTAAGGAAACCTGTAAAAATAGATTTTGAATTATGAAGCTAAAAAATTATGTTTTTGAAGGATTATTGCATCCCCAACGCCTTCCGTATTGAGTAAGAGGGTTGAAACTGTATTGGTGGATAAGGTTAATATTAAGGAAATGCATTCTGGCTATGTTAACTTTTTTATTAATCTACATCTTTTTCATGTAGAGATCTAGTTTTTTCGTGGTTATTGATGTTTTGCACACTTAGCGGGTTGAAAAATCGATCAAAATATATTTTATATTTACATTCATGAAATATGATAGATTCTATCGAATCTTTTTCAAATTGAAAAATTTTTAATTACAACAATTACGAAATAATAGCACATAAAAACGGTGTTCTAAGATTATTATATGCATGAAATGAAAAAAATAAATTGCTTATGGAACTTAACATTATCATTCGAAATGACAATGAAATATAGAAAATTGTTTTGAAATGTCCGAACATTATAATAATACATTTTAATGACATATTGATTTCAATAAGTTCAATGGATAAGTAAATATTCTCAGGTACTTGCAGATACAAATAATTCAATACAGAGTGAACAATTTTCATTAATTCTATAGAAAATATAAAATATTTTACTCTGTTAAAATTCAAAAGTGAGTGGTTTTCTGGTTTTCCATTCCCTATCAGGCGAAATGAGCTGAAATTTGGTATCTGGGGTTGTTTTATAACTCCATATTTTATATGTAATATAATATAATATATTTCTAAGAATTTTTTAAGTCTAAAGTTTCGACTCTAACCGCCGATATTTGTATGTGAAGATTTCTGGTGTTCTGTTTTTGAAGTTTTGTGCACCTCCACAGCTTCTGTAGATTTAGTAAGAGGGTTGAAATTTAGTATATGGTTTGAGTTGACGCTAGGAAAGTGCCTTTTGGTGTTGCTGTTTTTTTTTCATTTGTCGCCATTTTTATGTAGAGATTTGATATTTTTTGAACCGTAGCCCTCTTAATATAGAGACTTCATAATTGTTCGTGAGAGTTTTGCTTACCTCCCCAGCCCCTTCTAAATTTACTTAGGGATTAAAAAATTGTATATGATAAATAATATACATAAAAAAGAATAAAAATACGACTCAAGTGATGAAGCTTGACGAGTTTTTTTCAGTTTCATGATGAAAATATTTTGACAATTTGATTTACTTTTTCTTGATAGAATTATTTCAAATGATCAATAATATTGAAGAAGATTGCTATTTGTGAATGATTGTGATCATTGTATTTCATTAAACCAAATCTTATGAATTATATTTTTTTCAAGACACACTTTCATTTCATTTTTAAATCGATGAATACTTTATATAAAAACTATTAATTTATTCCGGCTCACGTTGAAATTTGGTTTCCACTGACGAAAGTACGTTACGCTGTTAATTCATTCAGAGACCATATGAGTCGTATTAAAATTTTCATTTTATATCGAATATATAATATCAGCAGCATATACGATTTCGTTTCAAAGTTACAAAACTCAATATTACAAAACACTAGGCACATAAATTTTCAACAACAAAGATCGACTAATTCAGAAGAGACAAATAAGGATTTGCGTATGACGAAACGGTGATTTGACTCGAATGGCTGCAAGCCCACTGTCACACATACACTTCGCGACAGACCTGGTGCTTTGGGATTCCGATTTTATATCTGCTATACAGTTTACGTTGGAGAAGACGTCCGAGAGCACCAGATCAAATCGACGCTCTATGTCGTGTTGAAGTGGTGTAAAGTGCGCGTTTTTCTCCAACATGAAGGGCTTTTTCCCATTTCTGCTTATTTTTTTGGGAGCCCTTGTGAAATTGGACGCTGTATCGCTGGATGCAGGTAGGAAGAATTCTCGTACTAAGCATAACTACAATTTTTTTTTGATCATAACGATCTCAATTAAACAAATTTAAATAAAATAACATTAAGAGTAAATTATCTTGAATAGACAGGTAGCATTTATTGCTAAATAAATGAATTCCACTGATTCGGTAGATACTATCAACTTGATAAATTATTTCAATGATATGTGTGTGAATTTTAACGAACAAATGCAATTATAAATTTCATTTTATAGTTTTGAACACAAAAAAATCATTCCATATCAATTACATTCGTGTTTTCGATAATATGTTGAAAAATGAGACTCGAAGAAAAATGTTCATAATTTGACAAAAAATTTCAAACTTGTGAATATACAATTGGGTATTTTTGATCTATTCTCATACTAGTGACTGTAAAATCTAAAATATGATAAGATGTGATCGAAAACTTTTTTTTAAATGATTTATTTAAATTCTTTATATGAAATTTTAAAAAATGGCGGATATTATATTTATATACTATTCATTATGATGAAGTTTGAAAATTTCGAGTGGTTCTGAATTATTGAGAGGATTGTTTTTTGCATTATATGAATTGTCCATTTACAGAAATGATGTTCATCGAGACATTATCACTTAAAATCCTAGTTCATAAAAATTTTTTGTTTTTATACGATCTCTTCTTTTGTCAATTATAGTCTATTCTGACCTGAGTTAGTGTAATTGTGACCTCAATTAAATGTCAACGTGATTTTACCAAACTGAAATTTAAAAAATTAGGCCTGGCTATCTCGACGGGTCCTCCTCTTCGATCCAGTTTTTGCTTTTTAGAAATAATGAAAATATTCACTTTAATTTTCTATTCATCGATTTTTTGATTGAAAATTCAACTTCAATTTCGTTTTAAGACAAATTATGAATAACATTTTTAGTAACTTCACTATTGAATAATATAAAAAATTAATAATAAATTTCAATAATATTTGTTTGATAATACTTCTTTTAAAATCTGATTCATCATTTAGATGAATTTAATTTTTGAATGCTTTTGATGCTGTAAATTTGTCACTGTTTTTTGATATCGATAGTAACAATATGCACAATCAAATAAAGTATAACAGCATGAAAGATCTCTGTATTAGAGGAACAACTACATATTTATATTTTCCAAGCACATATACCTAATATCCAAAAGAAATAAATAAATGATAAATTTATCAATAAATTTAAGGGGCCTAAAAATATCGAGTAGGTAATTTCATTCGCTAATCCCGAAAGCTTTGTTTATTAATGTATTTTTCAGCATAGTGTGCAAAGTATACTTGTGGGGTTTCAAATATTATATATAAATTATATATGAAACTATGGAATAGGGTTTTTAGACTATATACTGAAATATTTTTCTACGATTTCTGTTTCTTACAGAGTTATGTATTTGTACCATATTTCAATGTTAAACCAAAGAAGACATTTTCGAATTACTCCACTTCCAGTGAAGAAATAGACCTGCTAATATCTAATAAGATCGGAAAAATATCTGTTCTTCTCGATCTACCACGATAAATCACATTTTTAATATACAGCGATATAAATACAGATTTCTCCTTGCTTGCCAGCTCATCTGAATTCAGAATATTACATTTAGAGAACGCAAAATAGCGTAAAGTAAGGTATTGTTGACATTTTCATCCTCAAGTATCAACTAGATACAATAAACTAAACTGACTGTTTTAAACCAAATTTTAAATTGTTATTTTCTAAATAAGTGCTGAAAGTGGACCTTTTCCTTACGCGACTGCGGTACGAGGAGTATTAGCGAAGTTCGGTCAGCAGTCGAGTGCGGAAATATCTATTTCCGCACTAGTTAGGATAGGAACAAAATTTAGCGGAAAATAAAGAGTAGATTTTGTTTATTTGCAACAGCAAGGAAACTGGAACTATATTATTCTCTAACATGAGAAAACACAAACTCTATCAGCGAGCTGCATTAGAAGAGCAGGTTTTCATAACGTATCCACTTAAGGAAATATATTCATTAAATTATGATTTTTTTCCAAATTTGAAAAAAAGCGCCCTCTAATGTGTAAACAATATTTATTCACTTCCCGGGGGATCAATCGCCCAACCAATTCGTACCAAAACCAATCACATCCAAGGTATCATATGAAACTACGTACTTACAAACTTTCAACCCTATTTCTATAAAATTGCGCCCTTTATCGTGTAAACAAGATTTATTTCCTCCTCCAGGGGGCCAACCCTCCAACCAATTCATATAGAAATAAATAGCATCCAAGATATCGTACGAAACTACCTACCTACAAAGTTTCAACCCTATGGTACCAACATTGCGCCTTCTATCGTGTAAACAAGATTTATTTCCCTGGGGGGTCAACCCCCCAACCAATTCGCATTGGAACTTATTCCATTCAGTATATCATACGAAACTACCTGCTCACAAACTTTCAATCCTTTTGCTCCAAAATTACGCCCTTTATCATGTAAACAAGATTTATTTCTTCCCCCAGGGGATCAACCACCCAACCAATTCGAACCAAAACCAATCCAATCCAAGATACCTCTCGAAAATACCTACCTACACCTTTCAACTCTATTGCTATATAATTGATTCTGTCGTGTAAACAAGTTTTATTTTCCCCCAGGGGGGTCAACCCCTCAAACAATTCGAACCAAAAACAATTCCATCCAAGATATCATGCGAAACTACCTATTTACAAACTTTCAAACCTATTGTTTCAAAATTGCGACCTTTATCGTGTAAACAAGATTTATTCCCCCCCCCCCAGGGGGGTCAACCCCCCAACCAATTCGAACCAAAAACAATCCCATCCAAGATATCATGCGAAAATACCTATTAACAAACTTTCAACCCTATTGGTTCAAAATTGCGCCCGTTATCGTGTAAACAACGGTAAAATACATAAGCATATGGAGTTTTTGGTGGCAAGCATCATAAAAAGTCATGAAACGAAAAACTATTTTGGTCCTAGGTCCAACTTTGCTAATCGCACCCATTTTAATAAGCAGGTTTTCAAAGTGCTTCTGCTAATAAATAACTCAAATATTTTTAACAATATTATTGAAAATATTAATAGTAAGAGAATAATGAGAAGCATTCTGTAGGTTAATAGCAGAGGATAGTTTATTTGAAACATTAGAAATATTCTCCAGGTTCCGAAGGTTATGCCTATTTGAAGACGTATCAATAAAAATGAAAGCTGAGCCTCATTTTCAATTTCTGAAGAAAATGACTTCGATGTTTATTGTGCAGGTGTTTGGTTGAGTTTAGAATCTTGTTGGACATGTGTTTCTTAGTTTTTGTTGATTATTCCAACACTGAATTGCGTGCGGAAAAGTGCTCGCAGAAAAATTAATTTTTATTGAAAATACATT
Source organism: Cynegetis impunctata (assembly GCA_030704885.1). Classification (NCBI taxonomy): domain Eukaryota; kingdom Metazoa; phylum Arthropoda; class Insecta; order Coleoptera; family Coccinellidae; genus Cynegetis; species Cynegetis impunctata. The sequence continues at coordinate 664,936 of JARQZK010000761.1, forward strand.
ATGCTCAGTTAATTTAGATACTTCTGTGAAATAAGCAATTGCTTTTCAGTAGATTTTCATAAACATGAAAAAAAAAGAGAAACACATTTTTCCGACAATAACTGAAGGTGTAGTGAAGAAACGTGATCGAAGTTTAGTTATAGTAAAAACGCAATATCTTTTCGACATGAAGAATGTTCATTTCACAGCAACTATTTTCTATATTCAATTTTGATGATGTTTTAACATACGGTGACGGAACCATTTCAAGTCTCTCATAATATTCGGACATTTATTTCAGTGGTTTTTCACTGATTTCATTGATTTAATTGATACGAGATTATTTTTATTTTAATTGATGGACCTACAGTTGAACGCCGGTTCCGAATGGCAATTGGACATATACACGAGCACATTATCCATTATATAAATATTTTATAAACAATAAAACTCATAGACAATATACACGTATACAATACCCAAGGGCACGGTAGGAATCGAACCCACCAATTTCGCACCGGAGACAGCTCAATATACGGCTACGACACGGGGAGTCCCCACGAGATGAGTTTAATGCTAAGAGAATTTATGTGAAAGTGTTGAAGCATTCTAAGGAATATTAATAAGATTGCGTGGTCATAAATGAATCAGATGTTCGAATCAATTACATTTATCGCTGCCTGAAGTGTAAAAACGCGGGAGCTCCTTTACTGGGGTTGTATTTTTCTCAGGCATGGAAGTGCATCTTGTCGAGATTTAATTCCAACGGAATAAATTATTGTTTAAAAAACCACGCTTTGAAATGAAAATAATGTATTTTACTGAACAACAAAATTCGCGAAGAGCATCGCATACTGAAAAACTACGTTTTGTTAGCAAATTGTAATACAAATAAGAAAATAATTTATTTTATACAAAAAAAAACAAAATTCGTAAAGTGCATCGCGTACTAATAGCGAAGCAGGTCGAGATGCAATTCGAATGGAATAGTCTTCGAGAAGTGCAGCGCGGTTGAGGAAAATATTTGAAACCCACCAAATATCATATTTCAACATGAAATAAATCCATGTATCAAATTTCAAACCTCGAACTATCCTTTTGCATCGAAAGCAACCCCAGATACCAAATTTCAGCTCATTTGGTTCTATGGCAGCTCCTGGAGCTGTATATATGTATCTTTTAACATTGCAAATGTTGTCGGAAATAATTGCATTTTCGAAAAGCACACATTCTCTAAAATATTCTGAGAATCTGAAATCCTATGGGATCATTGCACAATAACTTGTCTATATATATATATATATATATATATATATATATATATATATATATATATATATATATATATATACATATTATTATGATTTGCTATTTATAGCCCTTATATGTTGTGAAATCAATTAATATGATTATTTGAATATTTTTGTTTTTATTTAACTAATCTTATGAATTTAAATTTTTACTCAATATGATTTGATTTATTAATTTAATAATTATTTTGTTCTGTACTCTTTCAAATTATCTCAGGGAAGGTTCTCTTTTTTTATCTTTTGACTTTACTTTGAAAACTTCAATAAATTAAAAATTTTATAATTTAACAAATTTATTAACACTTAATCTTCAACATATAATATTAATTTTAAGGAACAACTATTACTAATAACTAATTTTTATGGTACCTTTCAAATTTTAATGATTCCCCAAAATGTTTATATTTGCAAATATTTTGAACTGTCAAAATTGGCCAATTATATATCTACTCACTGTTTTCAAATTGACACTTGTACTGTTCTGTGATGATCAGGTGTTCTATGTTGTTGTTGTCGGTGTAATAGTTCTCATCTTTATCGCCTTCACGAAGGTTATGTTAATCCAAAAATGGCTTCTTTTAATGATGTTGTTTATATATCACGAATAATTGAACTCACTTCAGGTACTTTAACTGCTTTCACTTATACATTTATCAATTAATTTCTGCTTATAATTTACAGTTTACATTTTATTTCTCGAAGAAATATGGAGATTCAATAACAAATGAATACTTGATGTACACAGACGATGTTTATACCTTGAATGCAAATTAGGAACTGCTTGCGGAAATGGAATCCACATCCTTATATGACTTCCTTTTATTTTTCAAAATCAAATTACCTGGTATAGATATTCTAGAATATATCCATTTCCTTTTTATGATTATTGATCATATTTTAAATATTATAAAAACAGGTACTGTAAATATTTTTAGATCATTCAATTTTATTAAATATACAATAATTTTGGAAATTGATTATTTCAATAATAACAGCTTCTTCATGATTACTTAAAATTTTCCAAACTCAGTACTTTAACTTGATTATTTTGAATAATTAAATGACATTTAATTAGTTTTTTCTAAAATTTTTAATAAAAACATATTTCTGGACTGAAATCATTCAGTTAAACTCAATTATATAATATTCTGATCATTTTGTACTAAAAATTTCAATTTTCTATTCATTAATTAAGTTATTATTTATCATTGAAAAATTTGAAATTTCGATATATATAATGTTTAATTCTAACTTGAATTTCTTCTTTATTACATTATTCTACTGCAATTTTCTATTTAAAACAGTTAACTCATTTCTTCTTATACCTCTATATATGATTAACTATCTTCAATGACTTGAAATTAACTTATTATCTGATATTCAAATTTAGTCGATTCTACGATACATAGAATTTCCATAATCATATGTATTTTACATAACTTGGGTCTGTTATCTTGAACTAATCCCTTCTACTTAATCTTTACAACAGTTATATTACTTATATTTTCATATCTATTTAATATTTAATGAATTTCTTTATAATTACTTGATATCTCTTTCCAACGATTAATGACATTTTATGTTTTTGACATTCTATAAGTATTTCACATATATTATTGATTTTAAAAGTTGATCTTGAACGTTTCTAACTAATACATTTACAATAGTCTTCTTTGTAACTCATTTTTACTTATTTAAATTAATATTAATTGAAATTTCAGTAGCATCATTACATTAATTAACAATTTACATATTTCTTCCTTCTCATATGTTCAAGTTTTATTATTGATTAGATATACATATATCTTATAAACATCTATCATTTACTAATATCTATTTTAAATTCATTAAAGTTTTCCCTTCCTTGATCAATATCATTTCATATTGTACCATATATTTCAATTCTAATATTGCACAATAACTTGACTATATATATATATATATAATATATATATATATATATATATATATATATATATATATATATATATATATATATATATATATATATATATATATAATATATATATCAAATGAGTAAAGATTCGTCACAAAAATAAGTGGCTTCCTGAAAGAATGAAAATAATTTAGCACTCATGAATTTGAAGAAATTGAAAAGGCTAAAAAACATACAACTATGTTTCATTGAATTTATTGCGGCTGTGGTCGTCTTCAGTTAGTATTTACCTGCAATTCAGTACAATATTTTCAGTAAGGTTTACTAATATTAGATGATTAGGGAAACCACAAAAAAATGTACAAAACAAGTACTTATTTGCTTTGAGGATTTCTCTTTAATAAGACAATACACGTAATTTTGACTATGTTTAAAATTACACCTATCCTAGAAAAAATGAATAATGTGGATATGATTAATTGTTAGTTTGACGTTCTGAAGATGCGCTTGGCGTTTAAAAAATTGTATATGTACTCAGAGTCAGTTACTAGAGAAAGGGGTGGTTAGTTGAGTTAAATTTTTTCGAATAATGCAATAATTTTAACACACAATATAGGCAGATTTAATTTATCTAACAACCTACATGAATCAAATCATTACAATTTATTCAATAAACTCGGACACAAACAACACAAATTATTCGATAACATTCATTCAACTTACCACATTTTTCTCTACTAGATCAACTTCAAATACAGATTTAATTTTTATATCCACAACATTAACTTTTTCTAGAAAAGGTATAACTGAAAATAGGCGAAATGAGATGTAATGTGTTTTTAAATACCAATCCCCAAATCAAATAATTAAGAACCTGTTCTTTACATTCCGTAGGTAAAGGTTTCTGTAGTTTCCTTTACCATATAACATACCAGCCACAGCTACAATGAATTTAATGAAACATGATCGTTTAACCTTTTTTCGATTTTTATATTTTTCAAGAATTCATAAATTTCCCCTTGAAACAAATAGTTAAGAACTTTTTTTGTACATTATTGTGGTTTCCCTTACAATCTAATGTTAGCAGAATCGACTGTTGATATCGGACTGAATAGCACGTAATTGGTGGTTGAAGTCGGCCATAGACGCAAAAAAATTGATGAAACATAGTTTTTTTTATGAATTTCCAATTTTTTTATAATTCATGAATGCCACATTAATTTTAATATTACGAAAGCATTGAGACGATCACGAATTTCGTGAAGATATTTTAATATAGTCGGTTTTCGAACTGAAATGGCCTGTTATTGCTGAAAAATAGTCAAATAAATACGAATTCAATACAGGCAAGAATAATTGATGTATATATATATATATATATATATATATATATATATATATATAAATATAAATATAAATATATATATATATATATATATATATATATATATATATATATATTATATATATATATATATATATATATATATATATATATATATATATATATATATATATAATAAAGTATAAACTTTAAATTAAAAACACTTGGCTTATGTTTCACAATATAAAAAATATTTAGATACTGTATTTAGCAGTAACGAAAAGTCGACATGTTTCGAGTTATGAACTCATTATCAAGACTGACTACAGGAGTGTATTACATCGAATTTTATAAAACAGACAAAAGCAAAGGTGATACCTGAAAATCAATTTGATCGGTTTACAAGGGTAATTGACTATTATGGGCGGAACTTATTTCGAGAATTTCAAGAAGGTCAAGGCGCTTTCCTTTGTTACCTGAATGTAAACAATTTGGTTTTTTTTAAATCCAGGAAGTGATTGAATTTTATACAATGCTCAGAGAAGCCAGTGGTATTTTGTTTTGTAAAATTGACTTTTTATGTTCTTCAAACACGAATATTTATATTCCTTCCTGTCTAACAAATATAGAAAGCAGGACATTCGTCTCAAAAAATTTTATAAACACCACTGTTTTCTCCGATGTTAGATTTTTCTTTATTATTGACCAAGAATGACTTCAAGTTTCTTTTATTTGTACAAATTGTTTTAACGTTATGTTTCGATAGTCTGTTACAAATTTTGCTACTCAAATTAGGCACATAATTTATTGGGAAGTATTTTTGTTCTTCATTAATAGTTTGCGTGCGGTATATTGAATGCAACAAATAATTTATTCGTTTTTTCCCAATGAGCTTGTCGATATAATTTGAGTAGCAAAATTTGTAACATACTATCGATTCCTGGATTCCTGGATATCCTGGATTTCAACAAAACCAAATTGTTACATTCAGGTAACAAAGGAAAGCGCCTTGACCTTCTTGAAATTCTCGAAATAAGTCCCGCCCATAATAGTTAATTACCCCATGTAAACGAACAAATTGATTTTCAGGTATCACCTTTGCTTTTGTCTGTTTTATAAAATACGATGTAATACTCTCCTGTAGTCAGTCTTGATAATGAGTTCATAACTCGAAACATGTCGACTTTTCGTTACTGCTAAATACAGTATCTAAATATTTGTTATATTGTGAAACATAAGCCAAGTGTTTTTTATTTTAAAGTTTATACTTTATTCTTTATGATGTTTCACCAAGTGTTGTGCGAGAATTCAATCTCAGTTATATATATATATAAATATATATATATATATATATATATATATATATATATAATAATAATAATAATAATAAATTTATTGAATGCAAAAACAGAGAACAAGACTAGTAGTCAATACATATTAATAGAAAAACATAGTGAGAAAAGGCATCAGTAATATAACATAATTCATAACAAACATTCAATTGAATAGACCATGAAAGGACAAGTCCTTGTGTATGGTTTAATAAAACACAATTCTCTTCGAACCGGTGAACATAATGCCTTCAGACTGCTTTCCGATAATTATCATCATCATAAGTATAATAACTCTAGAACGATTTAAGTTCCACTAAGTCTGCTATGATTGATCGTGACTGTGAGCTAATCCAATTTTGAACCTTCCTCCTGAACAACATGAAAGAAACTGTTGCACGAATCTCACGAGGAAGCCTGTTGAAGATTCTTGGAGCCAGATATACGAAACACTTCTGAAAGACACTCTTGTGTGCAGCAGGCAGCCTATATTGAGCATCAGCCCTTCTGGTGTCATATCCATGTGACGTAAGTTCAGATTTAGAGCAGTTATGAAACTGTGATAAAAGAAGCTTAGCACAGTATGTCTGCCTGGGATCCATTATCCCTGCCTCCAGGAACAGTGCATCAGATGAATACATAATTGGTTTATTAAAGATGATTGTTTAGAAATCTCTTCTGAACAACCTCCAATTTTCTCAAGTGAACACCGTCCACACCACCCCACACCAGAATAGCATACTCGATCACTGATCCAACGAGTGCATGATATATAATCTTCAGGTGATCCATACTACAGAATCCCTTACAAATTCCGAAGAGAGGTAGAAGCGATCTAAGTTTTCCGACCAAACTCTCAACATGACATTTCCATCTCAAATGCGGATCAAGCGTAATACCAAGATATTTAACTGATAATTTCTGCTTAACATCTACAACCTTCTGTTGATACTGAATATGAAGTGTATCAAACTGTGGCAAACCTGACGCATAGGATGTGAATGGCATATACACAGTCTTTTCACTATTGAAAGTGAGTAACTTATAATCGAAGTAATCCAAAAACCCTTTAAAGTCGTTTTCGCATTTTTGCTTAAGTGCAAACCATGAGTTGTCGGTGTAGAAAATGGCAGTATCATCGGCATACGAAATCACTTCACCACAAGTATGCAAACGAAACATATCATTCAAATAGATACAGAAAAGGATTGGACCCAGGACGGTACCTTGTGGAACACCATAGTTCAATACTCTAGTAGTACTCTTGACCCCATTCACAGCAACCGACTGCCGCCTATCCGACAGATAATTTTTCATTAACTTCAGGGAATTACCTCTAAAACCAATTTTCTCCAGGCAGTCCAACAGGCCATCATGAGAAACGGTGTCAAAAGCTTTAGAAAAGTCAACAAATATACACATAGCAGGGATACCACAATTTAATGCCCTGTATACCTCACCAAGAAGATGAGTGAGAGCATCTACTGTTGACCTTCCGCCCCGAAATCCATACTGTTTGTTGGATAATATATTGAACTTCTCCAGAAATCCAACAATCCTACTCTTCAACATTTTCTCAAATATTTTTGCCACCGTAGATATGACAGATATTGGTCTATAATTTGTTAAAAGTGCTCTATCACCACTTTTATGAATAGGGGTTACTAATGCCACCTTGAGAGCTGAGGGAATTTCTCCCTTCACAATGCATTCGTTATATATGTGCACTAATGGCTTGAGAATAAATGCTGCAATCTCCTTCAGGTATTCCGCCTTCACTCCGTCAATCCCTGGTGATTTACCATTCTTCAGTCCCACAATCACGCTCAAGACTTCGCCTTCACAGGTCTCAAGAAGTACCAATGAGCTTGCAACACTCTTATCCCCCACCATTTTCCGGTTAGGTCTTTTAATTTTATTTGCCAGTTTAGCGCCTATACTCGAAAAATAAATATTCATTTCTTCGGAAATTTCACGACTATCATACAATATAGCTTCCTCATCATTTTTCATACAGCTGATTCCGGAGTTTCCAGGTTGATCATTATTTATTTCTCTTATACATTTCCAAAGGCCCTTAGCGTTACCTGAATACTTTTCCATTTTTCGTCTATAATATTCGTTCTTTGCAAATTTCAGCAAATCATTAAGTTTATTCCTATATCTCTTAAATTCATTTTTAAGTTCAAGGTTTCGAGGATTTAGTTTTGATTTTCGAAACAAATGATTCTTCACAGACACCGATTTCACTAGCCCCTCAGTTATCCACTCTTTCCTTTTCCTTTTGCTAGAATTTAATTTCATTAGTCTGGTATTTTTCTGCAAACATTTTACAAGTTTATCAATGAAATAATTTGTCTTAACATCTAAATCTTCACCATTGTAAACTGGTTCCCAACTTTCCTCCATTAAAACATGCTTTATCCTTTCATAATCAATTATTTTCTTGAAGTTCATTTGCTCCACCACTTTAATGTCTTCATCGTGTTTAGGTAATTTCATACTCACTAATACAGGGTAATGGTCTGTGATATCAATTTGACATACTACCGGAACAAAACTTTCAACAGGAAGTGTACTCCTGAAAAAAATATGATCCAGACAACTTTCGTCTCGGGTTCTATCATTTATACCAGATATGAAACCATCCTCGTACATAATATTCAGATACTCGTTAACATGGTTGTTTCCTTGATCCAAGATGTCTATGTTTATATCACCGATAAAGAATGTCGCTGTATAGTCACCTTTACAGTCATTCAATAAACCTTTAATGTTTTCCAAAAAGTCCAACAATAGTGTGGATGGCGACCTATACATGGCAATTATCTGTATTTTAATATTGTTGCTGAGTATAATTATCAACTTTATAACATTATTATTTCCATTCGTAATAACATTGTAGTGATAAGAGAATACATTTCTGACGAAAACAACTGTACCATCATTTCTATTTACAATTCCATGGTTGTATATAGCAGTGTAATCCGGAAGCTGGTACAATTTTATATTATCTATCTGAAAAGTCTCTGTCAGTATGATAATATCGAACGGAATGCTGAACTGACTTAGTATCACCTTCAGCTCATCAAAATTTTTTGCAATACTTCGTATATTTATGTGAAAAATTTTGAAGTTATCTATATTGGACTGCGTCCACAGTTGATCACACGATTTAACATCGGACACTGAATATGTTTGAACAGAAGTCGGCTCAAGGCCCAAAATATATGGATTCATATGTTTATGTACACATATATATGGCTAGGTGTTAACTATTTATTACTGAGAAGTGGTGTTTGTTTCGTTATCCTTATTTATTTGATCTAGTCTTCATTTTCGATGTGAGACTGCGGGAAACTTCCTGTTGATCTAACTTCCTATTTCCTTTTTGTCCCTTGTTGGGCAGTTCCCTGACATTCAAAACCTCTTCGAATAAGCGTTTAGACGGCTCTCCTAATCTACTCGAGTGCGGTGTAGAGGGTTCACTATTAGCCCCTTCAGCAATGTCCTCGAAGTTAATATCCTCCAAGTCCTCCACAGTATAATATTTATTCTCAATACACAATCTATTTCCGGTTATATAGCAATCCTTATTTCCTTTTTCTCTGATTAGCTTACGAAAATCCCGTAGCTTCTTCTGCTCAATTTGTTGAACCTTGGTCAGATCCTGCGAGAACCTTGTATCGGATCCTCTCAATTTATGAGAATTAGACAAAATCAACTTCTTTTTCAGAAACGATGTGAGTTCTACCTTGATAGGTGCCTGTTTACCCTTCCCTAATGTATAATATATATATATATATATATATATATATATATATATATATATATATATATTATATCAAATGGGTCAGTCAGATCGAGAATTCCGAAGTGACCTACGCTTATTCCATATATTAGACTTGCCAAGGTTATTAAATAGAAAGTATCATATTTATAGGAAGTCCTTCCAGTAAACAAAGCCAAACGCTAAGAAATTATTTGACGAGTATGTATACAATTGAACAATAAAAATTACTATGAATATTTGAATCATCAATAGCTAACCTATATTATGAATGGAAAATAGTTCAGGTGACGATTGCGTAATATAGGTGAAGATCATGAATATATTCGATTTTTCAGGTACCTAATCATACCTGTGATTGGTGAAATAAGCAAATTAGGCAAGGATATAGGGTAATAATTCAATGAAAATATTTCTGAATACTATTGAGTAAGGTCAGAGAAAATTTAACTATCATAATTAGGCATGTTCAATTTCAGTTTTCTTATTGTTCTGTCCTTAATTATCAGTTTTTGAGAATATATAGTTAACTGTTATTGATTTTCACTTTGGTGAATATCATAAGTTGTATATACTGTATATTTGAATATATTCCAAAAAGAACTTCAATATAACAAGCTATTTCAATCATTCGTATAAACTCTTTTTAGGATTTATTCGATTAATGTTGACGATTTGGGCGAGAAAAATTTCTATATAATTTTTGGCAATATTGAATGAATAGACTTAACATAATGAAACACTGGTAGGTAAAAGGTACTAACAATTTTCATAATATATTAGTGATTTAATCCATAATGCACGTTTCCAAATAGTATTTTACCTTCAGATGTCGAAGATGAATAAGTACTTCGAAACGTATGTCATGCATGTAAGCTGAAATATATTGTGAAATTCTATAACACCATTATTCCATTATGGATACTAGTTGTCTAAGTATACGATCTCATCAATAAATTTGCTGATCACTTTATATTTTTCTAAAAGTTTTCAAGTTATGTACGTAAGTCCTGAAAGTTTGTTCGATACATTGAAACTGATGAAATAAACATTCCATTGTGAATCAGGTGTGGTTAATAAGTTACGCAATAATAACTATATATAAGAAGATTGCTTTTGCATTTGTTTGTTGTACAAAGCTTCTTAAATCGCACATGAATTGGATTGGTTATGCAACCTGCAAGAAATCCCATCCTTTCGTAAATAGATAAATAAGGCAAACGCTGATGTAGAAACTTACAGCTGTGCCCATAGATAAGTAATATTTCATCAAAATTTGATAAATCATAATTAAGTACGAAATAAAGGTTGCTCAGTAAAAATTAGTTTTGCTTTCTTAGCTGTAATCCTTTTTCTACAACTTAAAGTTTTCTAGTTATAAATGATATTCGGATGTGTTTCATCTTTCACGACATTAAATCTACAGTGCAAAGATACCCATGAAGCTTTGGTTCAATTTACACACCCTTTGGGGTAGTTGCATGCCTCTTAACACCCCTCATGGAGTGACTCATCCGTCGTTTCATTTTTCTCCTTACATCATCTCTTTCATTCTCTCAAAAACAGTTTAATATATTGGAGAAATAAGATGGTTAATTTTCAACGGTTCATCTGATCAAAATATCGATACTTTAGGATAGAATAACTCTCATGAGGAACCAACTCTTTGGGTTGTATCCTGACAAAATGCACATTTATCTGAAAACTACCAAATGCTCTAATGTATGTCCATCTAGAGCAGTGGTTCTTAACCTTTTCACAATGAGGGACCATTTAACAAAATTTTTGTTGTGGGCCTCTAATTTTTTGAAGGTAATATTTCCGTCAAAAAGTCGAAAAATATATACCTACTGAATAAATAAATGGTTGTTTTATCTTTTGTTAAATGAAACACTAAACATATTTCATTTGAATTTTTTTAAAGTAACTTTTATATTACAGAGGTGAATGTATCACTTCAATGATATTTTTGTGGCTGCATAGTCTTAACCAACTTTCCAATCCTTGGTTCAGAGCTACTAAAAGTCTAACACATGTCGGCACTGGCATTCAGCCGATTGTTTTTCATTATCAAACGCACCGAGGACCGAATATGTCTATGAAAATAAAGTTAAATAACATATAGCAATAATATATATCTCGTATATATCTTTCAGGTTGCTATAGTGTTGCATTTCGTTCACCTTTCCTTCAGTTTCAACAGGGACCTCAGGAACTCTGACAATGAAATATTGCGAACCAGTTTCTGAACACCTTTGCCCTTACAGTCCGGAAAATAACTGAATTCACTTTTCAAATTTATTAAATGCAGTGTCATTGTTTTTTGTAATTATTCTTTTTCTTTGCATTGTGGTCTCCAATTGTTTGATTCAAATAATCAAACGCAGAAAAATTGTCACTATTGATCTTGTTGACCCATATCCCCTATTTTAGCGATAGCAGTATTGATTTTATCTGCATGTGCAAACATATTCGCAATGTCGAGAAACTTCCTGACTTTTAGAGTTGAAGGTTCTATTTATCTTTTTTAGCAAAAAAATCTACTAAAGTAGGAAAGCTTATTTGAAAAAAATAGCACAATTGTTTGAAGAGACGAGTATTCAGTGCACTGTTTTTGATGAAGTTATAGCTGTTTTCAACGCAATAGCGAAACATTCTGAGAGGGTTTTGGCAGCCAGTGCTTGACGATGAATAACGTAATGATTTGATTTTGCAGATGGATTTCTCGTTTTTATCAATGCAGCAGGGACCAGAGCAGGAGCCAAGCATAGCAGGAGCACTATTCGTACAAATCCCCGCAAGCTTTTGCCGCTGATGACCATGCTCCTCAAAATATCGACTTATTCAATCATAACGTAAACACCTTGCGAAGTAGTTTTCAGTAAAACTGTAATTCATCATAAATACGTTGTCATCCAAAAATCGAACAAATACAAGTAATTGACAGCATTGTGAAACGTCGGTGGGGGCGGGGTCATCATATTGCACTGCAAAATACGGACTCAATTTTATCTTCACGACTTCACTGTATCATTTGAAAGTGATATGTCGCTAATTTTTTTTGAGCTTCCCTATCCTAAAAGTTCTTCTACAACTTGAATCATACAAGACTTTATCGAGGATTCACTAATTGTGAGTGATTTTT